>JAVMKO010000007.1:61794830-62232905 GCA_032164245.1 Sternotherus odoratus | reverse complement strand
ATTTACTGGTTGGCCACTCAGAGTTGAAGCCTCCCAGTCTAGTAGACCTTTCGGCCAAAAAGGTCCAGCTTCCTGGCATTCTGTGACTTAGGTGCAGGACTCAGCTGACCTTGCCACTCTTTGTGGTTTGCCACATCAACCACCAGAGTCCCCGGCTGGGGGTGGGTGAAAAGGTGTTCATACCTTTTGTGCAGCACAGAATATTGTCTTTCCATCCCTCTAGTGGTGGGTGGTAGAGGCCGGCAGCTGCCAAAGCACCTTAGTGGTGTTTTGGATTGTTCTTATGAGGGGCAAGACCATCCTAGAGGACTCTCAGGGGCAAGGATGTCCACCATCAGGTCAGACTCCCCCATGACCTCCTCTGCCTGGAGACTGAGGTTTAGGACCACTCTCCTAAGGAGATCCTGGTGATCCTTGGTGTGCATCACCAGTAGGGTGGGGGTGGTGCCTGCCAGCGCCTTGTCTGGTGACGAGGAGGTCCATGGGACAAGGTCTTCCTGCCCTTCTGCTCTCTGGAAGTCAGGTCAGGTACCTCCAAGCCTCCCATGACTCTAGGTGTCACTGATGGTGCTGGATCAGGTGCTGTGCCTGAGCATGACGGCCCAGAGTCCGTCTCATTTGGGGTCCTCAGGAGCCCTGGGGCTGTGGCGAGCCAGCAACATTGCTCGGGGTGGGGGATGACCACAGGATGCAGATTCCACTGATGCCAGTGTGGACCCCTGAGCATGGTGGTAGGCCCAATGGGTCAAAAAGGGCCATTGGGCTGGGCTCTGCCACTGGGGTGGCCAGGTGACTGCTAGTGCCGATGATTCCACTGGTCTGCGGTGCCGGGACTGGTAGCGGCTGCATCAAGAGACAGAAGACTTGGCGTCTGACTTGGACGAGTCGTCTGTGCCCCACCATCGGGGGCGGAGGGGAGAAGGAGAAGACAGACAGTGCCGGCGAGCGATACCAGGGAGATGGGGAGAGGTGCTGTAACATCATAGGCTTGCCATGATGATAAACCACAGGCGGCACCGCAAAGGGGGCCGGAGTCACATGTGGTGCAAGCTAGATGTTGTAGCGGATACCACTGTCTGTGCCACTGACAGTGCCTGGGTTACGCTGCCGGGCCACGGGCCATTATGGCAATGAGGTCTCGCACTGCCTAGCAGGTGTCCAGCATGGAGGAAAGGTCGAGCTCTTCCTCCAAGTCCTCCCGAGTCGGGGAGCCCATCAGCACCGGACTAGACTGGCCTCCCATTGGGGCAGAGTCAATGGTGCACGGTCTTGAGGCCCAGACCGTGGGTGTGCACCCCGCTGGAGTCCCTTTGTAGCTTCTTGACGGGGGAACAACCCCTGTCCACCTTCTTATGCGGCACCAGGTTCACAGTCCCTGGTGGCAGTGGCCTTACAGGTTGGGGAGTGGCACCGGTGCTCCTTGGAGGAGTCCTTCCTCAGTGCCGGAACATTACGCACTGAAGCCGCAGCGCTGCTTCCGGTGCCAGTTGCGGGCAGAGGACCAACTCCATCAGGAGGAGCTTAGTGTGGGTCTGAAGCTCCTGCTAATTAGGCATTTAATCTGTCTAATGGCCCTCTCCTAAACACTTGAGACAGACTGTGTTCGGATTGCCTATGGGTATAGGTTTTGGGCAAACTCTTTCAAGCCTTAAACCCCTGCGACCGAGGCATATCCTGGTGCCTGGAGAAACTAGGACAGGGTAAGTCCAACTAATCTACAAACCAATATATAATGAACTAACAACTATATACAACTAAGAAGGCATTTACAAATGCAAGAGACTGAGCTTCTCCAATGACCATCATTGGCAGTAAGACGGAACTAAGCAGGGACTTATATACACTGCCATAAAGGTGCCACTCTAAGGATCTCCACAGTCAGACAGGTATTACAAGGGGAAAAAACCTTCCAACGATCATGCACATAGCGCACGCACACACCTATTGGAATGCACATGAGCAATCACTCGAAGAATATTTGGTTTTAAAAAAACCTTTAAACATCAGAATGAAGCAAAAGACTATTTAAATTAACACATTATAGAAAGGGATTAGGAACCAAATAAAGACATTTTGAAAAAAATCTATATTATATATTACAAAACATTGACTTGAACAGATTTCACTTGAACAGGAAAAATAATGCCTTCAAAAATATTTCCTAAGCATATCTCTTCAATTATTCTTATGCTTTTTGGGGTTTCTCAAGCAGAAAGAGCCAGTTTGCGCTGTACTCACACTACACTCATGTATTTTAGTATAAACTACGTTATTCAGAAATAGAAGAACTTTATGATCTATAAGTATTTCTGTAATCTAGTGCATCAGATACTAAATTGTAGCATAGGCTAAAATGGACCAGACAGTTAAAAGTCTGACCTAAATCTTTTTTTAAGGAACATTTCCTCAAGACAGGAAGTCCTGAACCCCTCCTTCCAGTCCTACTTTTAAACATCTTCCTGAATTTCCACTACTATATTTGAATGTGCAGTTACTACATTCTGGGGAGCAGAGTCCTTATCTTCAAGAGACACTGGAAACGCCCAGAAGACTTGGCTTCCTTTCAGTTGGTCACCACCAGTTCCACATTTCAGTTATTTAAACAAGGCAATGCCCTTGAGCAGTTTAGCAATCACATAGTCATACAAATTCAACAGCACTTAAATTGTTAAGCTGTGTTGTGTGTGTGTGCTTTTTGTTGTTGTTGTTCTTAAAACAAAAATGAACTATAGTATCTCTGGAGAAATAATTGGTATATTCATTAGATATTCCATTTCAAAAGACTTAACTTTGAATTAAAGGTTGCTAAATAGCATATCCCACCAGCACAAACCACAGAAAGCAAAGAAAAGTAGTAAAGCTATTGAATACCTCTTTATACACTACTATCATCAGCTTCTCTTTTAAGTTCTGCCACCCATAGCTCACATCATTCCCTTCATCCTAGAGGAAACATGCAGCTACATTTATTGTTATATATTCATTTGTTCTGATGATTATTATAAGGTTGGTGCGACTTTCATAAGTTATACAGTATGCCAATTTTATTAGTGTGTAAATACGACAGGCGTCAAATTTCAAATGGTGACTGCAAGATTTTTTTCCATGTTTCAAAAAAAAACAAAAACATTTTTAGTAGGTGAACTATATTACAAATTGCTACTAAGTTTCGTAGCAATTTTTATATAGAAATAAAACTGAAGCTTGTACATATGCACATACTGGTGTACTATATTTCCTGTCAGAGCTGAAACTGCATGACGACTTTCAAATGAGAGGTGTAAATATGCAAGCTGTGGATAGTGGATTTGTTTAGTTTGAGAAAGACTACTGATGACTGGACAACAGATGGGTATTGAGTGACTTAGCCACTTCTGGTCTTGCTTTTTATGGTTTGCACTGGTGGGATATACAGTTCAGAAATATTAACTCAAACCCTGAAAGTTTTGGTTTAGGAATTTATCAGATTATTAGTAAGTCTGTATCAATGACTGATAGCTATTCATATGAATACCTATCAATATTGATATATTACTAGTTTAGACGTTTAGTTATTTTTGCTTAATTTTGTTAAAACAAAATCAGGAAATGAGTGAAAGGCTTATTGATGACAGAAGTTTAAACATTAGAGCCATAAAATTGGGAGGAAATATTGCATAAATTGCTTATCTTCAAATTGTTAATTTTCAAACTTGTGTGAACAACATTTTCTCAAGTTGGATGTCAACACAAGTCAGAAGGTTAAGCTAAACAATAATACAGAAAGACTGCTTTCACATCTGGTGAATAGACCAGAGATGTAGTTTGTGAATGATTATAAGAGAATAGTTCTGGTAACAAAGCATTAAAACAAGTTTCCTTTTAGTTACTAAAGAATAGCTCAATCTCCAAATTCAATGCACAGTTTGCAGCAAACAAAGTAAACAGGATGCTGAAATGCAACAAGAATTTTGAGACTGATACTATGAGGAAAGGCTGTGTTGACAGAATCCCTTTTTAAAAATTCAAATTTGAGCTTTTTTAAACTAAAGATTGAACCAAACACTTTCAAAGTTCATTAAAAATAAATTTCAAGTAGGTTAAAAACAGAAGTAGAGGGTAAAAGGCAGCACAGCTTGCACTCAAGCAATGCCCTACATACACATTACAAAATGATAGCTTGGCATTGAAAAGAATGTCTTGGCAAAATCAGGTGGCAAATAAGTCATTTCATGCAGTATGTTAAAGTGCTTAAGTTTAGTAAATAAAACATTTACCTATCTTTTTTGCTTTTGCCCCTTTGTTGCTTCCCTGCAAGAATTCGTAATTCTTCTTCAGTGGGATGTTGATACCATCGTAAACTAAAAGAAATTAAGTTAAAGACACAATACAAAGAAGAGCAATTAAACTCTCATATTTAAGAGAGTTAGAAGTTACATATTAAAGCATTTGCTACTTGCTGCTTCTCTAGTAAATACTTTACCTCTGTTTGAGAGAGAGGGGAGGCAGGAAACCGAACCTGAAACACTTATTACTGTTTCAGCTTCATTTCTTTTTGAGGTGAACAGAAAAAAAAAAAAAAAAAGCCTTCCAAACACAAGTACTTAAGTTGCTCAGATCCTAAATTAGTAAGGGAATGCACTGACATCTTAAATTTTACAAGTAAAGCGCCCTTTCACATTAACATACTGTACCGGTTTAAACAGACATTACCAATACAGCAATTAAGGCCCCATCTAAATGGAAGAAATTGGAATAGCTAAGATATTCCAGAGTAATAACTAACTCCCCTGTGTGGACACCATTTTGAAATTTTTACTCCTCTCAGAAAATGAGTAATTATTCCAGAACGAAATCACTTTTACTCCAGTCTAAATTGTCCACATGTGGGAGTTACTCTGGAACAGCTATTGCAGCAAGTACGGAGAAGATGGAGCTGGCCAACTCCTCATGTGGCCCTATCTTCTATGCCAGATAGGATGTAACTGACTAGAACTCCGGGTCTTTCAGTTCCAAAACCAAAGAGTTTACACAAGAGTTCCTTCTCAGTCAGGTGGACAGCTGATATATCAGCCACATTTTCATTCAGGAATGTTGAGGCAGAGGATGGGGGGAGAAAGAGGGTAGGAGAGCCTAAGTATTAAAGAAAACACCACAATGGGAAAATGTATCTGCATTTACCTTAAAGTTTCTTTTCCTAAAGTAATAAGGTCCTCAGATCTGTTACAACAGGTACTTCAGCCTACTTGTAATTAGGGGCCAGAATCAGATTGGTTGGTCACCAACAGCAAGGGAATGGCCTGCCCCCTGAAATTCCCACTAGTTGAGGTAACCGCCAGTCGGAATAATTCAAATCTACTTTCCTAAATTACAAATTGTGTTACAAATACTATGAGGTAAAGACAACAATTTCTCCTACTGCTGAGCATGGAAAATTCCCCAGATTAAAACAATCCCAAATCACTGCATGTCAATTTCCATCTCTATTCTGGACTAACAATTTTTCCTATTCTTTATTGTGCTCAGGTTCACAGATTCATTACAATGGGATTTTTATAAGTACAGTAAAACCTCCATTTAACGGACTAATTTGGGCGAGGGGGTGTCCGTTAAATCAAAAAGACGGTTATTTAATTTAAAAAAAAAAAAAGAGCTGTCGGAGCAGCAGCCCGCCCGCCACAGGGTTGGGGCAGCAGCCCTGCAGCCCACCCGCTGCCGGGACCCGGGCGGCCGCCGGGAGCCGGCAGCCAGCCCGCCCGCCCGCTGCCGGGACCCGGGCGGCCGCCGGGAGCCGGCCCGCCCGCCCGCTGCCTGGACCCGGGCGGCAGCCGAGAGCCGGCAGCCGGCCCGCCCGCCCGCTGCCTGGACCCGGGCGGCAGCCGAGAGCCGGCAGCCAGCCCGCCCGCTGCCTGGACCCGGGCGGCAGCCGAGAGCCAGCAGCCAGCCCGCGAGAAACGGATTTGGGATGCAACAGACGTGCTCAGAAATTTTGTCCGTTGCATCCGAAGTCCGTTAAATCGAGGTCCGTTAAATCGAGGTTTTACTGTATGCGCCTCCAGTGTGAGAAACAGAAGCATTCTTTAAATACAGACATCTTAAACAAAAAAAGCTTTCCTGGGGCACTACAGCATTGACTTCTGCCAAAACAATGGCCATAGTTAAAATTGTTCTTGACTAATCCATATGGTCTATTACCCAATTATCTTCGATACTTACAAATTGATTATTTAATAATTTGCTCTGGTTTCTTTATGGGTATCAGATTGGCTGGTCTATAATTACCAAGGTCCTCCTCTTTCCCCTTTAGGTACTATGTTTGCCCTTCTCCAATCCTCTGGGACCTCACCCATCTTTCATGAGCTCTTAAAAATCATTGCTAATGGTTCTTAGATTGCTTATTGTCCTCAAGTATGTTACGGAAAATTTCATCAAGTGCTGCGGACCTAAATACATTAATTTGTTGAAATATTCTTTAACCTGTTCTTTCCCTAATCTGGCCTATGTTCCTTCCCCTTGGTTAGTATTAATTGTGTTAAGCATCTGGTCACAGTTAACCTTTTCAGTGAAGACTGACTCAAAACAGGCATTTAACACTTCAACCTTCCTTGCATCATCCATTATTAGTCTCTTCCCCCATTAACTAATAGATCTATTCTAGACCATCATTTGCTTTTCCCTTACCTCTTATGTATTTATAGAGCACCTTCTTACTTCCATTTACATCCCTTACTAGTTGAACTCTTTGTGCCTTAACCTTTCTGATTGTATCCCTATATGCTATAGTTATTCTCATCCATACCCATTAGTCCTTGTTGCCACTTGATTTTCTGGTCATGAAAGAGCTACAGATACAGCTATACAGGTCTCTTACTGTTCTTCCTGTCTTTTCTCTGCATTGGTATAGTTTGCTATTGTGCCTTTAATACAGTCTCAGAAATTGTCATCTCTCCTGAACTCTCTCTCTCTAGGTTTCCTTCCTATGGGAACCATGTAAAAGTCTGCTTTTCTGAAGTCCACTGTCCTTATTCTGCTGCTCGGACTCCTTCATTTACTTATTAGAATCATGAACTATCATCTTCACATCATTTTCACCCAAGTAGCCTTTCACCCTCAGATTCTCAACCAATTCCTCACCATTAGTCATAATTATCTCATTAAGATGACCTCGTGTTACTTTCCCCCTTCTTAAATAAGATGTTGGCCCAAACAAATTCCAAGTACTTGTTGAACAGTGTGTTTTGCACATTACTTTCCAACGGATGTGTGTGTAGTTAAAGATCCCCCATTATTATCAGGTCTTGTGTTTTGGACATTTATTTGTTCTAGAAATTCCCCACTCATCTCCTCCTGTGTTTGTATTCTATTTTTTAAGGGAACATAGGACAGGGAAGAAAAGAATGCCATTTGAAAATCTCAAAACTCACTGCACACCTGTTAGAGATAAATAGTGCTAGCAATTCCTTTTTCAAGTGAAGATGAATGAGTTCATTAATTATTTTTAGAGCACTCAAAACTGTGCTGCTCAATATGATGCAGAAAACACTCAGCAGTTAGAAACCTTGCAGACAGAAGTTTACCAGTTCCATTCAAATTTAGGTTCAAGAATAGCAGTCGTGTTAGTCTGTATCCGTAAAGAAAGCAAGGAATACTTGTAGCACCTTAGAGACTAACTACTTTATTTCAGCATAAGCTTTCGTGAGCTATAGCTCACTTCATCGGATGCATAGAATGGAACAGAAGTAAAATCATTTATACACAAAGAAAAAGAAAAGAAAAAAAATTGTACATTAGCATACCAATTCTAAGAGGGCTGTGAAATGTTAAATGAATTGGTATGCTAATGTACAATTTTTTTTCTTTTCTTTTTCTTTCTGTGTGTATAAATTCATTTTACTTCTGTTCCATTCTATGCATCCGATGAAGTGAGCTATAGCTCACGAAAGCTTATGCTGAAATAAACTAGTTAGTCTCTAAGGTGCTACAAGTATTCCTCGCTTTCTATTCAAATTTAGGTTTTCATTCCCCTCTCTTCCGTGAAACTCAACAGCTCCTAATATGCAAACAAGCTAAACAGCCATTCTCAAATATCAATGTATAAATATGTACACTTTGGGACCTCTATCTATTTTTCAAGGACAGGGGTTGGCACCATCTTATGTTCAAATAACTGCTACCCTAATCAACTCTCACAACTCCACCTTGTAACAAGATGGGACTGGGTTTTTTTATGTTTTGTGTTTGTTTTTTTTTTAAATGGGAGGTAACTAGACTGCAGAAGAAAATGGTAGTGGAAAATCATGTAGAAATACTGGTAAAATGCCTGGAGAATGTACACATAATCCAAGTGTATTTCTTCAGAAATCATTAAAAAAAATATTTGGGACTTCACTAATAAGTTAGAAGGTTATTGTTAAAATCTGGAAAATGCCCTCTTTGAGAAACAGTATAGCATTTTCTAATGATAGGTTTCTTTGGAAGAATAAACCAACTACAGTTTTCTAAAATTTAAGATAAAGATTTACATTCACAGTAGCTGCTGTTTTTAGTTATTATGGAAACAATCATTCTGGGAATGCTCCCTTTGCAACCCATTATGTCTGTTTGATCTATTGTTGAGAAGGAACAGTACATTGAAATTTATACAAATCTTGCCCTATGAAGTAGTCAGAAAATAGGATTTTTGGAAAATTTCTATATACGGCTTATATGTAATGCAAAGCAAGAATGAAATCATTCGGTACACAGTCATTGCAGAGAAAAGTTGATCACTGTAAGAGGGCAAGAACTAAGCTGGCTGTACCTTAATATTAGAAAGTTTTGTACACTCATGTCTCAAGAAGAAAAAAAAAGTCAGCCAACTAACAGTGCTTAACTGTATAACAACCTTATCACAGTTCCTGTACAATGAAAATTTCATTATATTTTCAGTCTAGGTTCTGATGACATAGTATACCCTTCTACATTAGGTGCAAATGATGCAAGTGGTTTCATTCTGCTGGAAATGGTTGAAACCTTTCCTGATTAGTTTAATTTCCTAATTTCTAGACTCTATAACAAGTGTCACCACATCCATATATACTGTAGCAATTAGCTGTTTCTTATCTTACCTGCCACTACAGAGAAGCCAACGAGCTAAAGAATAGTGAGGTATGATCTTCTGTATGACACTAGCCATCACCATGGTAACCACGAGTTGTACACCTATCACACCCTGTGGAGGAATAAGTTAAGTCAGTATTTGTAAAATTGCTGAAGTACAGACATTTTATATTTCAAAAGCAACCTTTCATAGGATGTCTAATGAAGGTTTGTTTGGTTTTTTTTTGTTTTGTTTTGTTTTTTTAAATGAGAGGCTTACTACATCAGTTTCATTAAATGATTGCTACACTCAGTTCCAGACCTGTCCTAAAAAAAAGAGAGAGATTGTTATGCCATGGGACCAGTAATAAGTGTCCTTTCTGACAGCTCATGAATTCTTAGCAGTGGCAGATATAGAGTTAGTGGGGCCCTGTGCACAGCTTCATTTTCGCCCCCACGCTCCCACACCCAAGGACCCAGCCAAGAAAATATTTTCTCTGATTTCCCCCACCTCCCATTTTTCATTCTTTTTTTCCCCTTCATCCTCCTCCTATATGATAAATAATAGGAAACAAATTACAATACCGTGAGGTACCTTCATTGGGGCAGGGAGTTGGGTGTGGTAGGTCGGACTCTGGAGGAAGTTTAGGTACGGGCCCTTGGCTGGGATGTGGGAGGGGGTAGGGGTACAGGATTTTGGAGGAAGTTTGGGTATGGGCTCTGGGCTGGGGGAGGAGTCATGGGGTGGCACTTACCTTGGGTGGCACAGCTCCCAGAGTGACTGGCACAACCCTCTGGCAGCAGCTCCTAGACCGGGGGGGGGGGGGGGACACCCAGGGAGTCACTGCCCGCAAGCACCACCTCTGCAGCTCCCAGCCAATGGAAGCTATGGAGTCAGTGCTTGGAGCAGGGGCAACACGCAGACACACACACCCCTGCAGGGGCCACAGGGACATGCCAGCTGCTTCCATGACCGGTGCAGAGGGAGGGGGGCAACGCAGGCAGGGAGCTACCTCAGTCCTGCTGCTGGCAAATCTCTGCACACCCCTTTTGGGGGCACCTGTGGGTCTCAGTGCGCTGCCTGGGTTTGCAGTAAAGGGAGCACCCGGAGCCGCCTCCCCCCCACCAGGGGTATGTGGAGATGTGCCAGCAGCCGTCAGCTTCTTGGAGCAGCGTGGGGCCACCAGCTACAGAATGGAGGCAGCCTGCTTGCCTGCACCCTGCTGGCAGGGACTTGGGGGCAGGTTGTCAAATGAAATCTGCCCTGCATTTTGGGGGCCTATGCCACCGCACTGTTTCATAGTAAATCCACCTAGGATCCTTAGTGCTAGAAATGCATCCAAGAAAGCAGTGATTTCTCTGCTTTCTTGTGGTATAAACCATTTATTTCTGGCCATGCATGGCATTTCACAAGATAGATCAGACCTTAAAATTATGTCACAGGTTACCATCTTGTTTTTTATGCTTTCTTCTATTCTGACATGATTTTAACAGCTGATCGGTCACAAACCTGCTAGAGCTAACAATTTATAACATTTGTAAGTGGAGAAAGGAAAGAAAAAAGTAAGATGGTAATCAGGGTGGCACGACTTTAAAGTCTAGAACTCTGACCACAGAGCCTGTAACTCTTTGGTAAGATTAATGCCGTCTTATCTCTTGTCCTTGACCAAGTTTTGATCCCTTGCTATTTGAACAAGAATTCAAACAAGTTCACAAAAAGTTTTGTGAAATTAAATTTCACTCTATACAACTTTCATGCCATACACCGCTTTTCCTTAAAGTTCATCTACACTAAAAATTTGAATACTTTACAAATTGTAATTCTAGTTCTGTTCTTGAACAAGCCGCAGCACACCCCAAAGCTTGTAAAATCAAATATTAATGAGTTCAACATTATTGTAAGAGTATATCAACTTGTTTATTTAGTGTTTGCATATTTGCTGAGCCAAGCAATAATGTTCTTAGTGGCCATATGGCATCCTCAGAGACCACTCTTAAAATTGATTAGCAGGCAATCTTCGACAATGTGTATCAGTTTGATCTGCACCATAACTTGGATTGTCTCGAAGACCCTCAATGGTGATCACTGGCACACAAAGCCCTTGCCCAGTCCAGAATTGGCTAAAAAGGGTCCACTAATGATATGGCAGGTCAAAACTGGGAAGGTGAGCATTAGGGTCTGTGATGAACTGATTGGCCGATAATGTTAAGCATCAGTCTTCCCACCACAAGGACTCTTGTCACATTGTGGCGTGGCAGCCTCAACCATAGTGGGTGTTGTGATGAAGGACGTGCAGCTGATGGACCTAAAAGGTTGTTGAACAAGGGCAAACTTGGGTTAGCACATACCTTCTCAAGCAGTTTGCCAACTGTAATCTCCCTCATGATGTAAAGGGGAGCAATGTGGCTCAGAACTAGAAGCCAAGAAAGATGTTCATGTGATGCTGCATATTGCTGAGTTTGAGTTACAAGTCAACAAATTTGGTGTGTGCTGACCAACTAAATATTGGCACATAGTACTCTGCTCTTGAATTCGAGATGGCAAGGACTGAGGTCCATAGGGTTGGTACATGCACTCGCCAAGAAAAACCTGCCCGTTTGCTGAGAAGGTTGTTGCATGTATCGACCTTTGCTTCTGCCTTGTTCCGGTGACTTTTGTAGTCAGCGTTCAGTCACGGGTCACACCTCAGTAAACAGGGTACGCTTCAGCTTCTGGCCATTCATTATAATGTTTAGCTCCCTTAGCAATGGCTTGGTGGAGGTCGAATGTGGTAGAGGCTGTCTTGCTGGTGCTAGGCTGAAGGTGCCATGTCTTGCTATAGTTGGACAGCTTTGCAGCAGCATCTCTTGAGGTTGTCTCTAGTGCAGAGAAAGTCTGAGCCTGGCAGACCGCAGCATATGTTGTCTCTATAGATGAGTTTTCACAACTGGGTTGGTGACAGGTCATTGATGTATAGGTTTAAAAAGATTGGGGCTAGAACAGACCCCTAGTATAACCTATTCATGTGTTTTCTTCCAAGCCCATGTTTTCTCACCAACATGCACCCTGAACCATCTGTCTCAGAACAGTTCAATGGCATCAGTAACCCAGGGTGGGAGGACTCTTGATACTTTAACAACTAGACCCATGTGCCACACCATATAATACGCTGCAGTGAGGGGTCAAGGAAAAACAGCGCCTGTTTTCAGATTTCTTTGAAAACTAATTTTGATTAGTGTGGTTATAGCAAGTACTTGATTGCATGTGCTTCGACATTATGGGAAGGCTGCTTGATCGTCATTCAAGATGTTCTACACCTCTGGAGTTACTCACTGTAAAATTAGGTACGCTAAAACCTTGAGACAGAGAGAAAGCAGCAATATCAGGAGATATCTTGATGCCAGGTTTGGGTCTTTACCAGGTTTTGGGAGGCCAATAACTTTTGACATGCACCTGATTTTTGGCAGACTTCTTTCATTGGTGACCTTTGTGAAGAACTGAGACAGCCAAGAGCAGGCACATGGGCCAAGATGTTTCAGGTACTATGGAAGATGATGTAATAAACAGCAGTGGTGCCAGACTTGATGTAATATAGCGCTTCGAAATTGCAAAAAGTTCAGGGCAAGCTCTGGATTTGAACTGCTGCGTAAAACCTTCCACTCACTTTGGACTTGACTATTCATTTATTTTTCCAGATGCGTCTTTCCCCATGCAAAGCAGGTGAATAGCTACTTTCAGATGACTGACTTGGTTTTGGTGGTTGCTGGGCTACTCCAAGGCAACAAAGTAAAACTCCAGCATTTCTGGCTGGAACAAGTCAAGGTCCAGGTACTTGGTCTTTTCCTTTCATCGGGCTCAGAGAGCACAGCTCAAAGCTTCGAAAAAATGGTCGGCCTAGTCCAGGTCATCAGTTGACTTGTACTGCTTGAGTAGAGTGGCAATGGATCAGTGTTCTCATCATGCCATCTATCAGTACCTGGCACAGTCCGGGAAAGCTAATGATCCTCCTAGCAAACAAAATTCTACAAGCTTATACTTGAAGAACCCTGATATCACCACTTCCACTAATCCCAAGAATATGCAATCCCACATCTTTCAGACCATTCGGCCCCGCGCTCCAAGTGTTCCATCTGAAAGTTGATAAGTTTAATGAACAGGCAAGTGTCATTGAATAAGAGCTCTTGTTCAATATATCAACTGACTATGTTAACAGTCTATATATATCTATATCTATCTATCTATAAAGTACACATTACTTTTAATATGATTTAAGCATCTAAACACAAATAGGTTAAGAATAGGTTTATAAAAAATTGAGGTGAGATGAAGGGAAGAAATCAATTTAATAAATGTGGAACTAAAAAAGTTCTATGTCTAACAAAAGAAGGATTGAACAACACACTACTTCTGAATACTCAGTGACTGAGGCTCCCTTTAGCTTAGCTGCAAATAAAACCTTCTCTGGAATTAAGTCCCTGCTCTCAACATCTACTGGTCAGCCTGACAACCCCTTCCCATTATGCAGAGAACCTCTTTCCCTTACCCGTTTTGCCTATTAAGTCCCGCATCCTTTGAATTTGTTACTATCTAGAGGTGAAGTTCCATCAACATTGCCACACACCAAAAAAACAACAACAAAAAAAGTATTTTATCAGGATATCATAGGGCTGGAAGGGACCTCGAGAGGTCATCTAGTCCAGTCCCCTGCATGCATGACAGGACTAAGCATTATCTAGACCATTCCAGACATGTGCTTGTCTACCATGCAGGTGCCAGTCTTCTACCCCACCCCCGCACCTAATGTCTCAAGTCTTTTCCTTACTGGGTAAAAAAAAAAATGTAGGTTTTCAACCCAAGTTAGCTAACAGGAGGTACAATCCTCATGAAATTAAGGCAGTTTATAGTTTTCACATAACATATCAAGTCCAGTGGATGGCCTCAGGTGCTTATGAGGCATCAAGATATTTGGGTGTCAGTTCTCACATTCACACAAACACCTCCTTAGTCAAGTTATTGTTATGAGAATCACCAAAACTACTAAGGTTATTTGAGTCCATTATGCACATGATCGGAAATTATGGTCATTGACTGTCCAAATGGAGTTCCTCTTTCCCCAGAACTCACCAAACCACCAGCATGCGTGCCAGAGGTTGCTGACCCCTTTCCTATATCAAGTCTCACTATTGTATGGTGTGGTTTGGTGCATTAAAAGTAACTACATGGTTCACAGACTCCAAATTTAAATTTTCTTTTGTATTCTGAATATCTTTCAGGATTATCAGTGTAAAATACAGTCAAGCAAAGGCTTGCATAATACCCTCACACAACATGGCTACTAAACCGTTCCTGTGTGTGTCACTATTCAGCAAGACATGACTGTCAATCTAATTTGTGGACAGGTTCACCTAACTATTTTATAAAGCTTCATGGTGTGGTTTTAGAGCCTCCCAAAATTATGTGTATGCATAAAAGGTATATATTTGCTTTTCTCAGTTCCTGAAATTTCTAGAGAAAGGATAATATTTTATTTATTTTTAAAAAATGCTTTGCAGGCGACCTTTATACATCATAACCCCCCAAAAAAGGATACACCTCTTATTTAAAAACAAACCCTTTATCAGTCACCTTTTAAAGTTTTAACAGATTGAGAATAGTCATGGGTTATGGACTTTCAAGTCCTACTTTTGCCAGTTTGGGGCAGTCTATATATGACAACTATAACTTATATAATTCATTCTTCACTCAGGTTGTTGTATTTGAGCTATGCTTTTTCACAACTGTAATCTTGGTAAAGATATGTAACATAGAAACCTTTTTTACCATCAGAGTGTGACTTACAATCTTGGGCACCATATCATGCCAGACATTTTCCACGATTTATTATGGGCAAGATTACTTGCAAGCATTTTTTAATCTTAAGATTTCACTCTGCACTACCCAAAAATATGAAGTTTGTGACTTCAATGTCATGCTGCCAAACAGATTGCAGTTTACTTCTCACCATTTCACAATACTACTACTAGTGACACCACATTCAGTGGTTTAACTTAAAGGCTCATGTTTCAGTATGTTTCCATTTGAAAAAAATCCTGGTATTTCAATAAAGAAGACATGAGGCCCTTGACAATTACTTGAAAGGCGTTCCCCCTTGAATCTGTGAAGAAGCACAACACAAAACACATCATCAGGGGAGAACCTGTATAGAACACTATATATCATATCATTCTACTTTTGCCCATAACCCATATTAATTGGTAATTGAAGGTGTTAAAGTAAGCACATAGTGAAAGAATCTGAGTAAAAATCCTTTCCTCTCAATTGTTTCTTTTACTGACTTGGGATGTTGTTTCACTAGCTCTCCATTCAACACAGGATTTATCTTCTAAACTAACAAAATTTGCATCTCTCTCTTTGCAGGTAAAAGTTATACTATAGTCAGAACAGCAGCATTATTAATCACTGATACAGGAAAAAAATGTACATTTTCCTCAGAAAAGATATTCCCTAAAGTCTCCTGGGGCAGACAAGATCTGAATTTCTAATATAACAAAATGCTAAGAAAAAAACCCAAAACATTCCAAGTCTCACTTATGGATAAAGAAACAATATTTTTACCTTCAAGCCAAATGTGTAAACTAGCACAGCCATTTTGTGGCACTTCACTCTAATCTTTATGACCTTTTTGCAATATAATTGTGGTACATTTTAAATAGAAGTCAACCACTCAATAATTGAAAGACATGCTATTTACATTTTATTCCATAAATATACATAAATCCCCAATAAACTGCATGTGTGCAATACAAGCAAATACAATAAATAAAAATACTCAAAATTCAGAAGCAGTATCAATTTCTGAAAGGTTTACATTTGGCAAGTAAAATTATATACAAAGAGACACCTTATAGGGAGACCTTACACTGTAAGAATCCTTTCTTCAGAAAACTACTGTACATATAGATTCAGAATTGGTCAACAGAAAACCACTGCTTCAATAATAATTTATATGTGAGCTGTTGTCTATCTCTCCCCACTACCCTTTAAAAAATAATTACAACTCTGTACTCCAAGTGACAGCAAGATTTTCAGGAATTTGAACATCATGTCTACAGAGCCTTTCACCTTCAGATCACTGATACAAAGCCAGAACAGGTCAATGGTGACAGAAAGTTAACATCTTATATTCAGAGGTATATGTTAAATTAATTTGAATCAGGTATTCAGCAAACAGAACCCAAATCACAAAACTGCCACTACAACTGACAGGCAGCAGAGAGACCAAAAATTGAATAGGAATGGAAACCAAACTACTTTTTTAGCCATAGAAATGGTGCTTTCAAAATCAGACTTAAGGCATCATGGCATGATAGAGTGGAAAGTTTACAGTCCCATTGTAAGTATTGCACCTGTTCTCTAGATCAATGTAGTTTCAGATGTTTGGACTATTTCTGACAAATCATACAACACTTTTCACCTTACCAAATTTGTATTCTCCCTATTCCCAACTCAGAAAGCCAATATTCTAAAATTAAACATCATCGACCATTGTGAGCCATGTAGCCAGGAATAATAAAGTCTCTTTTGCTTGCACAGGATACAGCACACCTTTCATTAACAGTCCCCTTAATGGAATTCTGCTGGGAAAGTGTGTATATTTTTCAGTGGTAGCACGGTCACCTGTGTTAAGCTGCAAGCTAGATAGAGCATGGGAATTTTTACCACATTGTCTTACATGGAGTTTAAAATGCTAGCAGCTGCCAGTGCATTATTTACACAAGTGCTCTTAACAATGAAGCTGAACTCATGTGGCAAGAGTGGGAAGTTTTAATAAAAAACAGCCCTAGCACAGACAAGATGCTTCAAGGTTCCTAATGCAGCCATCTATTCTTGAAGGACCTCAAAGGTTGGGGGGGAAAAATGAAAAGGGAAGGCAGAACAAAGTCTATTCCAGAGATCATGACTTTCACGTCCTTGCTATTGTAAAATGTACATAAAACTTTGATAAGTTAAAAACAAAGTGAACAGAAGTAAAGAATGAATAGTTCAGATAAAGTTGCAACACACCTGTATCACTTATCTCAGACAGGTAATTGTACTATGTTTACAAATGAAATAAAATAAAATGTTATAGATACTTATTTTAACACACAAGTTCTCAAAGTACTCCTAAAAAGGACATTTCTAGATCCTTATTTTATAGTGTGGTTGGATTTAAAAAGTATTAGATAAGAATCAAATCCAAGCATACTAAGTAAAGATCACCAAAGTTAATAGCTGTATGCCAGGGCTCCATTTTAACATCTCTATATTGGCTTTATCCAAGGTCATTTTCAGACACAAGTACCATCTAGGATTTTTTCCTTTTGAGCTCAAACATACATGTTTGGGTTTGTACCTAAAGACCAGATCCTGCAAACACTTAACTTTAAACATAGGCAATTCCACAGAAGTCAATGAACTCCTTCATGCTTAAAATTAAGCTCACACAATTGTTTGCAAGAACAGGACCATGACTGAGAATTAACATCAATACCCACAGACTGCCAAACATGAAGACCACTATATTCCTGAGAAACTGGCTAGTAGGATCCATAGCAAACTTACAGTATCATCTCTAGAAATACAAATTCAACAAGTGTGCTAGGTGTTCTACAAACATAGAAAATGGCAGACATTTGCAAAGAACTTTAAAAGAGAATATATTCTATGGATGAGACAAAAATAAGAGCTCATCTACACTAGGCACTTATATTGGTATAGCTACTTCTTTCAGGGCTGTGAATTCTTCTGTTGACCTAGCTACTGCCTCTTAGGGAAGTAGATTCCCTACGCTAATAGGAGAACCCTTCCCACCAGCATAGGTCATGTCTACACTGTTGCATTTTAAGTGTGGAAACGCCCTGAGATGTGAGCAATTCTTGGTCAATCTGGAACAGTAATCACAACTAGCCATGTGCCAAGTGTTAAAAAAGTTGCATTTTTCTGTATGTACAGTATAACATTAACATGTACATTTTTATGCTGAAGCTTGCATCTTAGAAAAGCTTAGAGTGTCTTTTCTTATATTAAAGTATAAATCAAATATTATTCAGTGTGTAATAGCAACCCAAAACTAATGTGTGCACAACCGGGACATAGTACAACCAGGAGAGCACAAGAAGGGAGGACTCCTGTCTCATACTGAGAAAGTGGGACAATCAGCAAGTTATCTTAAGTGCCTATACACAAATGCAAGAAGCCTGGGAAACAAGCAGAGAGAACTGGAAGTTCTAGCACAGTCAAAGAACTATGATGTGACTGGAATAACAGAGCCTTGGTGGGATAACTCACATGACTGGAGTACTGTCATGTATGGATATAAACTGTTCAGGAAGGACAGGCAGGGCAGAAAGGGTGGGGGAGTTGCATTGTATGTAAGAGAACAGTATGACTGCTCAGAGCTCCGGTATGAAACTGCAGAAAAACCCGAGAGTCTCTGGATTAAGTTTAGAAGTGTGAGCAACAAGGCTGATGTGGTGGGAGTCTGCTATAGACCACCAGACCAGGAGGATGAGATGGATGAGGCTTTCTTCCAGCAACTAAGAGAAGTTACTAGATCACAAGCCGTGGTTCTCATTGGAGATTTCAATCACCCTGATATCTGCTGGGAGAACAATACAACGGTGCACAGACAATCCAGGAAGTTTTTGGAAAGTGTAGCAGACAATTTCTTAGTGCAAGTGCTGCAGGAACCAACTAGGGGCAGAGCTTTTCTTGACCTGCTACTCACAAACCATGACAAATTAGTAGGGGATGCAAAAGTGGATGGGAACCTGGGAGGCAGTGACCATGAGATGGTCGAGTTCAGGATCCTGACACAGGGGAAAAAAGGAGAGCAGCAGAATACGGACCCTGGAATTCAGAAAAGCAGACTGACTCCCCCAGGGAATTTATGGGCAGGATCCCCTGGGAGATGAACATGAAGGGGAAAGGAGTCCAGGAGAGCTGGCAGTATTTTAAAGAATCCTTATTGAGGTTGCAGGAACAAACCTTCCCAATATGTGGAAAGAATAGTAAATATGGCAGGCAACCAGCTTGGTTGAACAGTGAAATCCTTGCTGATCTTAAATGCAAAAAAGAAGCATACAAGAAATGGAAGATTGGGCAAATGACCAGGGAGGAATATAAAAATATTGCATGCAGGAATGAAATCACGAAGGTTAAATCACACTTGGAGTTGCAGCTAGCAAGGGATGTTAAGGGTAACAAGAAGGGTTTCTTTGGGTATGTTAGCAACAAGAAAAAAGTCAAGGAAAGTGTGGGTCCCTTACTGAATGAGGGAGGTAATCCAGTGACAGAGGATGTGGAAAAAGCAAATGTACTCAATGCTTTTTTTGCCTCTGTCTTCACGAACAAGGTCAACCTTCCAGACTACTGCACTAGGCAGCACAGCATGGGGAGGAGGTGACCAGCCCTCCATTGAAAAAGAAGTGGTTCAGGACTACAGTAAACCCTCGATTTAACGGACCTCGATTTAACGGACTTCGGATGCAACGGACAAAATTTCTGAGCAAGTCTGATGCATTCCTGATCCATTTCTGGCGGGCTGGCTGCCGGCTCCCGGCTGCCGCTCGGGTCCAGGCAGCAGGCGGGCTGGCTGCCAGCTCCCGGCTGCTGCCCGGGTCCCACAAGCCGGGACCTGGGCGGGCTGGCTGATGGCTCCCGGCTGCCGCCCGGGTCCAGGCAACGGGTGGGCTGGCTGCCGGCTCCCAGCTGCCGTCTGGGTCCCGGCAGCCAGGACCCGGGCGGGCTGGCTGACTGTTCCCGGCTGCCGCCCGGGTCCCAGCACCGAGCTGCGGACTGCGGAGCTGTCGCCCCAACCCTGTGGCGGGCGGGCTGCTGCTCCGACAGCTCTTTTTTATTATTATTATTAAATAACGGACTTTTTGATTTAACGGACACCCCCTTACCCGAATTAGTCCGTTAAATGGAGGTTTTACTGTATTTAGAAAAGCTGGACGAGCACAAGTCCATGGGGCCGGATGCGCTGCATCCGAGGGTGCTAAAGGAGTTGGCTGATGTGATTGCACAGCCATTGGCCATTATCTTTGGAAACTCCTGGCGATCGGGGGAAGTCCCGGATGACTGGAAAAAGGCTAATGTAGTGCCCATCTTTAAAAAAGGGAAGAAGGAGGATCCAGGGAACTACAGGCCAGTCAGCCTCACCTTAGTGCCTGGAAAAATCATGGAGCAGGTCCTCAAGGAATCAATCCTGAAGCACTTAGAGGAGAGGAAAGTGACCAGGAACAGGAACATAGATTCACCAAAGGCAAATCATGCCTGACCTAATTGCCTTCTACGATGAGATAACTGGCTCTGTGGATGAGGGGAAAGCAGTGGATGTGTTGTTCCTTGACTTTAGCAAAGCTTTTGATATGGTCTCCCACAATATTCTTGCCAGCAAGTTAAAGAAGTATGGGCTAGATGAATGGACCATAAGGTGGACAGGAAGCTGGCTGGATCGTCTGGCTCAACGGGTAGTGATCAATGGCTCCATGTCTAGTTGGCAGCCGGCATCAAGCTGAGTGCCCCAAGGGTCAGTCATCGGGCCGGTTTTATTCAATAGCTATCAATGATCTGGATGATGGCGTGGACTTCACCCTCAGCAAGTTTGCAGATGACAGTAAACTGGGAGGAGAGGTAGATACACCGGAGGTTAGGGATAGGATACAGAGGGACCTAGACAAATTAGAGGACTGGGCCAAAAGAAATTTGATGAGGTTCAACAAGGACAAGTGCAGAGTCCTAGGACTTAGGACGGAAGAATCCCATGCACTGCTACAGACTAGGGACTGAATGGCTAGGCTGCAGTTCTGCAGAAAAGGACCTAGGGATTACAGTGGATGGGAAGCTGGATATGAGTCAACAGTGTGCCCTTGTTGCCAAGAAGGCTAGTGGCATTTTGGGCTGTATAAGTAGGGGTATTGCCAGCAGATTGAGGGACGCGATTGTTCCCCTCTATTCTACATTGGTGAGGCCTCATCTGGAGTACTGTGTCCAATTTTGGGGTCCACACTACAAGGATGTGGAAAAATTGGAAAGAGTCCAGAGAAGGGCAACAAAAATGATTAGGGGCCTGGAGCTCATGACATATGAGGAGAGGCTGAGGGAACTGGGATTGTTTACTCTACAGAAGAGAAGACTGAGGGGAGATTTGATAGCTGCTTTCAACTACCTGAAAGGGGGGGTTCTAAAGAGGATGGCTCTAGACTGTTCTCAGTGGTAGCAGATGACAGAACAAGGAGTAATGGTCTCAAATTGCAGTCAGGAAGGTTTAGATTGGATATTAGGAAAAACTTTTTCACTAGAAGGGTGGTGAAGCATTGGAATGGGTTACCTAGGGAGGTGGTAGAATCACCTTCCTTAGAAGTTTTTAAGTCCTGGCTGGGATGATTAGGGTCCTGCTTTGAGCAGGGGGTTGGACTAGATGACCTCCAGAGGTCCCTTCAAACCCTAATATTCTATGATAGGTCACTGAGATACCAGGTAAGAAGGACAAGGAAGACAAAGAAAATGATAATGAGAGAAAATATAATGCCTTAGAGAGGACACTTTCATGTAGACATTAACCTCACAAAACATCTGCAAGTCAAAGTCATATGATTTATATCTGGTAAGTAGGTTTAGTAAGAGAGTGTCTTAAAAGGAAATTTAATTTCTGTATATATTAAATGTTAATAAATCTATTTTTGAGACAGGTAACTGCCTCTTAGGGCCCTTCAACACTCTCTTTTAACAAACAAGTTTTCCTGGTTTTTGTTGCTTTTCTTTTCTCTACTGTTGCGTAAGATAAAGAACCTGGGAGCACAAATAGACTCAGTAACGGATGTGCAAGCTCAGAGTTCTCTGATTCGCATGCATACACCAACAGGCTCACAAACATTTGAAAATGCTTGCAGCCACTTCCTATCTGAAGTCTGTCACCCCACTAAAGACCCACAAAAAAGTGCTCCCTGCTTTCTACTGATTTCACCACCACTACCTGCTCCTCCTCCACACAGCACTGTGGAGGTGTTCTACAGAGAAATTTGTGGAAGAAGGGGATTCTGCTGTCCTCTTCCATCATGTGCAGACACCTTTGTAAACTATTTACTACAGCGTTTATCACCAAAGTGAAAGAGCACCACCTTGCTCTCACTCCAAAGTCCTGGAACTCTGGGCACCAGTGTGGATAAAAATAGGATGATTTTTTATTTCAATTAAATACAGATTTCAAAAAAATGTACCGATTTAAAACTACATTTGAAATTATGACAACCTATGCTGAGGCCTGAATTTACAGTAATCTATTCAAATCATTAGTATATTTTTTAAAAATAATTTAAAACAGTACATGTTTGCTGCCAAAGTTTTAATAGGTAAAACTACTGATCGGATGAAAGTCACCGGCTAAGGACCTGGTGAAGCTTTGGATAACAGTAACCAGCTTTGGATAGCTGAAGTCTCCTCTGCATATTCTCTTCATTTCAGTTTATTCAACTAGTAGTTCATTTCAATGAGTTCATTCAAAGTTAAGAAACCAAGTGGGAGTTGAAAAAAAGCAGAAAAGCTTGTTTTCTTCTTTCAATCTATTATAAGAAGTAGGTGAGAGAAGATGAGATCTACTAATTCTAAAGTCCTGAAGGACATGGTGACCAGAAACAATCAGTTAAATTCACTAACTATAGCTAATGCTTTCTTCAGTTAATAAATCAGTTTTAAAGGAAAGGTAAGTTTTGATAAACTTTTTTCTTATGTATCCAAGCACTTACAGTTGTTTTGACTAAAAAAGCAATTTTAAATTGATGTTTTAGTGCATTTTTAATTGGATTAAGTTTCCATCCGAATAAAGCTTGACGCAAATCACAAGAATTAATCATCCAGTAAATCAGAAAGGCATCAGCCATCATTTTCTAACACAATACAAAATGCAAAATTTAAGAATCTAAATAATTGTAACTTAAGCTATATAATTGCTTAAACAAATGTGTATAAGTATAGTGCATGCACCTGGTTAGCAAAAAGAAGCCACAGATTTAGTGTAAAAGCTAAACCAAGTTACAAATCAACAAGTTTTAATGGCTACCAACGAATGGAAATTAAATGTCAAAAATGTTATTACCTGTTTCCAAGTCACTGATAACTCGGAAGAAAATTATCTCGAATACTTATGGATCAATGTCCTAACAGATAAAGCACAAGGTGAGATATTAAATGGTGTCTGCTACAGACCCCCAAATCACAACAGGGAACAGAATGACTGCCTCCTTACAAATCTATCTACAATGCATAGCAAAAAAATGCATAATCAAGGGGGACTTCAATTGGCATGAAATATGTTGCCAATAATAATACATAGTTTGGACTTTCTAAACATTATAGAGGACAAATTCCTAATTCAACAAGTACTGTAGACAACACGAGAGAATTATTAGAACTTGTCCTAACAGATGAAGAAAAACTGATCACAGAACTGAATGTTAATGGATGCTTAGAATAGATACAAGCGATCATGACTTGATCACATTTATAATGTGCAAGCAAAATAAAGTCTAGACTAGTAACATACATACATGGTGCTTCAACAGGGTCAATTTCACAAAGCTGAAAACAATTATGAGTAAAACCAGCTGGGATGAAAATTTGTATCAGAAAAATCTGAATGATAATTGGAAATCATTTAAGAATACTTCACTACATGCCCAAAGAGTCAATCCCACATTTTAAAAAGAAGGCTTTGCTGGCTAAAAAAAATAAATAAAAATAAAGCTGAACTACTTTAGAGGGAAAGTGATGGCAGCTATAGAAAATAAAAATATATAACAAATGGAAGAAAGGGGTAGTAGACAGTAACGTTTATAAATCAGTTAGGAACTACAGAAAACTGGGAAAGGAAGACAAGAAGTCTATAGCTAATACACTTAAAGACAATAAACAGTTTTTAAACATATTAAGAACAAAAAGAATACTAAACAATGGCATTCCACTACGAGAAGGAAATGGTAGAATTATCGATTAACTCTTCATTATTAATAAATATTTCAGTTTTGTATTTGAGGAAAAATAAATTACATAATCTCATCCTATGGTGTTACACTTGCTATTCCTCTAGCAACTTTGGAGAACATTAAACAGAAGTTACTAAAGTTAGACATTTTTAAATCTGCAAGTTCATATAATTTGCATCCAAGAGTTATTTTAAAAAGGAGCTGAGGAGCTTGCTGGACCATTAATGTTGATTTTCAATAAGTCCTGGAACACGGGTGAAGTTCTACATGATGGGAAGAAAGAATATTGTGCCAAGTTTTAAAGAGAGTAAACAGGATGACCTGGGTAATTATAGGCCTGTCAGCCTCACATAAATCCAGGCAAGATAATGGAGCATATGATACAGGATTTGATTAATAAGGAATTAAAGGAGGCTAATATGCCAATCAACATGGATATATGGAAAACAGATTCCCTCAAACTAACTTGATACCCTTTTTAAGATGAGATTATAAATTTGTTTGATAAAGGTAAGAGTATTGATGTAAGAACAAGGAGTACTAGTGGCACCTTAGAGACCAACCAATTTATTTGGGCATAAGCATTCATGGGCTAGAACCCACTTCATCAGATGCATATTTCACTCTATGCATCTGATGAAGTGGGTTATAGCCCACAAAAGCATATGCCCAAATAAATTGGTTAGTTTCTAAAGTGCCACAAGTACTCCTCATTCTTTTTTGCAGATACAGAATAACATGGCTACTACTCTGAAACGTGAGCATTGATGTAATATACCTAGCTTTCTATAAGGTGCTTGACTTTGTACCATGTAACATTTGATTAAAAAGCTAAATATAAAATTAACATGACAGACATTAAACAGAATAAAAACTGGCTAACTGATATTTTGAGATCTATCGCTGTAAACAAAATGATTATCAAGTGGGTGTGTTTCCAATGGCGTCCCACCAGGACTGATTCTTGGCCCTATACCATTTAACATTTTTATCAATGACGTGAAATAAAATCGATCATCTTCACTGATAAAGTCTACAGATGACACCAAAATTGTGGGAGTGGTAAATAATGAAGAACGGACTGGTCAATGAGTCAAAGTCATCAGTATTGCTTGGTCAACTGGGCACAAGCAAATAATAAGCATTTTAATAGGACTAAATGGAAACATGTACATGTAGGAACAAAAGATGGGGACTCTATCCTGGAAAGCAGTGACCAAAAAAGATTTTGGGGTCATTTTGGTGGATAATCAGATGAACATGAGCTCCCAGTATGATGCTGTGGGCAAATGAGCTAACATGATCCCGAGATACATGAACGGGGGAAGCCACAGTGGGAGCAGAGAGGCTATTTTGCTTCTATATGTGGCACTGATACAATCACTGCTTCTGCACAGTTCTGGTGGCCACAATTAAAGATGTTGATAATTGCAGATGATTTAAAGAGCCATGAGAATGATTAAAGGTTTAAAAACATGCCTTACAGTGATAAGCTAAATATTTTAGCTCTTTTAGTCTAACAAAGAGAAGATAAAGGGGTGATGATTACAGCCTACAAGTATCTATAGGAGGAACAAATATTTAATCGGTTCTTCATTTCATCAGAGAAAGTTATACTATGATCCACAGGCTGGGAGCTGAATATAGACAAATCCAGCCTGGAAATAATGTATATATTTTTGACAGTGAGGGTAATTAACCACTGGAACATTTTACCAAGGGTTATGGTGGACTCTCCATCACTAAAGTTTTAAAATCAGGTTGAACATTTTTAAAAGATACGCTCTAGGAATTATTTGGGGTAAGTTTTGGCTTGTATTATATAGTTCAGCTTAGATGATCACAATCTCTTCTAGCCTTGGAATCTATGAAAAACTTTTCTTTAGGAAAATAAGTATAAATGCAAAACATGAATGGGGCACTATCTTCCCACTTCAGTGGGAAAATCTCTATTATCTCTGTTATACAACTCTCAATACTCAGACTTTGTCTACACTAGGACTTTTGTGCAGTCTGTTAAGCACTAACAGAGGTATTATTAGCTAGTCTGGCTTGACACCAGTGCTTTCCACTGTTGCAGCTGCATTGATCCTAGATTAGACAAACTATGAAAAGTTTTTGGGTGGACACTCCCTAGAAAAGTTAAGGGAACAAAAAACTCTTTCACTGATGCGATTTAGAGCCCTAAGAGCAAAAGTGAAAGGGTCAAACATCAAGTAAATTTAACTCTCCTCCTAGACACAAACTGGAAAGTAAAACCCAAAAAACAGAGGAAAAATGAAAAACTCCTCAAGTAGGTGGCTCTGAGTTGCTGGGAAGGTGAGAGAAAGTTGCTCCTCCTTCTAGCAGCTTGGAGAGGAAGTGGCTCTCAATACCCCCAAATTACTCAGCCATTGACCAGCTTGGATGATGATATGAAGTACTATGTTTTCAAGCAGAATCCAAGGCCATCATCCTCTGTCCTTTGTAGCTGCTAGGCATGAAAGATAGAACATATGGGACTTTTCACCACAACACTGCACTTAACAACCAGACTTTTTCCCCCTGCATTTTTCATAGTGGCCTCTGGCTAATAGCTTTCTTTGACTGTTTAACAGACATCTGATATACCGGTAAGTTTTTCAGACTCTTGGGTAACAACCACATTATATACACTAGAACTTGGGCAGAAAGAGAAAAAATACTATGATTAGGAACCATGTTAAATGAACACATGCTATTATTTCCCTGCCCCAAAATTATACATCAATTTCAAATAGTTCTAAATTACAGCGTCAATGAGTCCTTAAAAGTGGTGCAAGCATTTTACAACCTTCTGAAGCAGCATTCAATTCTCATCCCTTTAGAAGAGCCAAGCTCAAAAAAGAGGAAAGCATAAGCAAAGAATGATAAAACCTCATTCACTCGTTTAAGTAACAACTTTCATGTTTCTGTAATTCTATGTGAATAAAGCTGCCCAGTAATAATCTCAACTCAGTATTATGCAGATGACTAAGCTCTGCAAGTGTCATCTGAATTTGTAAACACCGTAAAGGCAACCTGTTTTGCAAGACCTATTTTGCATATTAACATTTTCTTAATACAAAGTAAATCAAAGTTTAATTCTCATACAATTAAGAATATGTGAAAATGTTTGAAAGAAAAATTGCCAAAATTTAAAAAGTCTTTTTGACTAAATTTTCTATAAGCAGAAGATACCATAAGCTCAAACTCAGTTTTTGGTACTTCGTCAAAAGTTGCCCCCAGTGTCCTATTTTTAAAACGATTTTAAATTAGTAAACATGTCAAAATATTTTAATCCAAATATTTACACCAAGCAAATGTAATGACTGGGCTATTCTATGTGAAGTCATTTTCTAGTTTCCAGCCTGAAGTTTTGAACAGTTCCAGCAAGGCTCAAGACTTAGCATATTAAAATCTATATCTTTTTAACCACATTTGTTCAAAAATCTCAATTTAAGCCAGTACACCTCTGTGAACTAATCCACACAAAAAGTTACAGCAGAACAATGCCCTAAAGCTGATGCAATTATGCAGCTACAAATCTGCCCATACCAATATAAAACTTATTCCCATAAAAGAAAGCAAATCAGATAGACTGATGTACAACAATTTATAATGGTACAGTACATCCATACCAAGAGTTGTAAACGTATAGCTGTTTAAAAAAATAAATCACACTCCTGAGAATTATACAGGTGCAAAATGTGTGTGTATACCAGGCCTGAATACAGATGAGGCCTCAAGTAAACTTCTCATTGACATGAATTAGTACCAAGTGGCAGAATTCAGCAGATGACTACCAAAAATGGAAAGAGGGAGGAATAAACTCACACCTCTGCTATTTTTAGCAAGGCTAGGTCAGGGGTCTCCAAAACTTTTTTGACCAAGCACCCTAGTAGAAATTTTTTTTTTTTTTTGAGCAGGCACCCCCGTGGGGAAGCCCCGCCCCAGCCCCTATCCACTCCCTCCCACTTCCTGCCCGACTGCCCCCCTCACAGAAGCTCCCTTCCTTGTCCTCGAACTGCCCCCCTGGGGCCGGTCACGCTAAGCCCAGCTCTTCCAGAAGGGCTGCAGCCGCGACACCCGGCTCCCGGGGCCAGGTCGATTCTCTGCTGCAGCGCCGCACCCAGCCGGGTCTTCACCGCGGCGCAGCTCCTGGGGCTGTGCTGGGTGTCTGTCACAACAAGGCGCCCGGTTGGGTCTTCTCCAGGTCTCTGCCACAGCATGGCGCCTGGCCAGGTCTCCGCCGTGGCGCAGCTCCCAGGGCTGTGCCGGGTATCCACCGCAGTGCAGCGCCCAGCCAGGTCTCCGTCGTGGTGCCTGGCTCCCAGGGCCGGGGCTGGTCTTCGCCGCAGTGGTTTGCTACTCGGGCTAGAGCGCCGCTGTCACGTTACTGAAATAATTTGGGATCCTATAGATCATTGGTGTAACCAGGGTCCTATAGTGGCACCAAATCTTATGTAAAGGGGGTTGTAATAAGTGTCTACGAGCAAGTTATGGATTGCGGATTATGAATATGCCATTAATATGTGTGCATCAATTTTGTAACTAAAGTTATGAATATGGACTATATGGTGCCTGTACTTCAAACTTGTGCTTGGCTTCTGGGTGAAATCTCAGACAAACTGTTGTTAACTTGGCTGGCCTGGTTGATGGGCCATTAAGGACCATCAACTACACAATGAACTTTGTAGATGCCTGTCCACACCCGAGCTTCTTCAGGAATGTCACCTGCCTGGTCAGAAACTGAATCTGTGGAGAGTCTGCTAATTGGACCATGTGACTATGAACCTCCATTTTTGCAATTGGACTCTGTATAAGAAGGAGAAGGGGGTATTCGCCCAGAAGAGAAAGTCTATAAAACCTGAGACACACTTCCTCCATGTTGGTCTTCAATCTGCAACCTTCAGTTACCACCTACCTCTGGATGGCATTTTTCTACACGTGGAAGCTCTGGCCAACGGACTGATGACCCATCCCTGGAGGGGATGCATTCCAGAGACTTATCTGAACCTGCAGTCTTATTTTACAACTGCAAGCCTGAACCAAGAGATTTGCCATTACTGCATGTAATGGATTTCTTTTAACCATTCCTAACCCTCACCTATACCTTTCTCCTTGTATAATAAACCTTTAGATTTTAGATTCTAAAGGATTGGCAACAGCGTGATTTGTGGGTAAGATCTGATTTGTATATTGACTTGGGTCTGGGGCCTGATTCTTTGGAATTGGGGAGAACCATTTTCTTTATTTGGGGTACTGGTTTTCATAACCATTGGTCCCCAGGACAGGTGGCTGCTGGTGGTGATACTGGGAAGCTGGAGTGTCTAAGGGTTAGCCAGTGGGGCGAAACCAAAGTTTTTTTTTTTAAGTCTTTTCTGTTTGGCTGGTTTGGTTTACCTTAGTGTGGAAAAACCCCAGCTTTGGGCTGTAGTTGCCCATCTGGAAGCAAACTGTCCTGATCTGACACTCACAGTTGGATCCCACCAGGAACAGCACCGTCACAGCCGCACACCCCACTTGGCAGACCACTGGTCTAGGTGACTGATCAGCAATCATGTGCCACTTAAGGCTCCTTTCTGCCCTCTGCCCCACATGACAAGAATAATTTAATTTAAAAATAGTTATGTAAGGTCGAACATATCTACACTATGAAATTTTACCCAAAAAAATTCTCTGTAGTTGGACCTAGCATAAACAAAAATTTTTTACAAAGGCCAAAACTTTTCCTATTTTAGAGTTTTCACCAGTACTAACACCAGTGCAGATGAACCAATAATAGTAGTTAATAATTATTAGTAACTAGCGAAAGTACCCGGCGTTGCTCGAGTCAGTCGGAGGTGGGGAGGGGGCAGAGAGCTGAGCGAGTACCGGGTCTGTTGGAGGGGGCAGAGAGCAAACCCGACACCCCCACCTCACCCCCCCCGACCAAACCCGACACCCCCACCACACACCCCCGACCAAACCCGACACCCCTACCTCACTTACCCCTCGACCAACCCCAACTCACATTTTCACCCCCCCCACCCAAACCCAACACCCCCTGACCCACCCCAACTCCCACACCTTACCCCTCACCCACCCAGACACCTTCCCCCCGCTACCAAACCCAACACCCCCGGCTCACTTACCCCCCCCGACCAAACCCGACACCCCCACCTCACCCCCCCGACCAAACCCAACACCCCTACCTCACTTACCCTCCGACCAAACCCAACTCGGGTCCATCGGAGGTGGGGAGGGGGCAGAGAGCTGAGGGATTCCGGGGTTCCGTCGGAGGGGAGAGGGGGCAGAGAGTTGAGCGAGTGCGGTGTCTGTTGGAGGGGGGTATTATGACATCATAACTATGTCACAGAGAACAGCAGCTGCCCAGCTGATGTGATAGGCCTTTAAAGAATTTCACCCCTGGGGGGAGTCAGAGGTGAGATTTGAAAAATTTTCGACTCTTACGGTCATTAGGACCCCAAGACCTCTAACTGTACCAAATTTCAAGTCTCTAGCTCAAACGGTGTGGAAGGAGTAAGCATACATCCGCGCATACACGCACGCATACATACACGCATACACCATTTGACTTTTATATATATAGGTATTCTCTAAACATGACCAGGGTTATAAAACCAACTCATTCTTCCTGCCTGTGTGGACAAAAGATACATCTATACTGGATTCCCTACGAAGTTTCTCTAACAAACATGACTATGGCTATGTCTTTGTGCGTTTTTACATCAATAATTAACTCATTTATGATGAATCTAAAGACGACAATAATTATGGCACAATGTGTGTTGACTGCATCAAAAGTTTTAATAGCAAGCAGCACCAGAGTAAAATTCATGCTCAAGTTCTACTATCTAGGATCTTTTGTACTGGATAACATATCTAGATGACGCATTTAACTCTTGCATCAAAAAGGCAGCCAGCAACTTATCAAGTGCATGAGCGATAAAAGAAAACCAACATTGAGCATCAAGATATTGGTGTACCACACATTCATTTTGAGCATGCTGCTGTACAGTGGAGAGACTTGGACCTCCTAAAGTAGAGGTAGAAAAGGCTAGCCACCTTTTTATAATCTAAATATCATGTGGGAAACCGAAGATTATAACATTGAAGTACTTGAGAAAGCAAAATTACCAAGTCTCAAACACAGGTATCTCCTTGGCTTGATCATCTGTGCCCGGTGGACACAACGGACACATTCCATATGTCTCCTGTGGAACTAGCAGATGCTCCAACAACATTGGGCCACCCTAGGTTCAGAATCAAAGATGGTTGCAAAAGAAACTTGAATACCTTCTCTGTCAACACTGCAAGCTGGGAAGATTACTCCTGGGAAAATTCTGTGCTACTGTAGTGCAGCAGAAAAATGCACCTCCTGAAGATTTTCTATGCTTCCTTGCAGAAAATGGTTTCTATGGGGAAGCAAAGAGAAGCTGCACCAATAGTCACTCATCCCTCCCCAGCAACTGAGACGTGGTTGTTCAGGCAGCCAGGAAAAGAGGTAAAACAGTGGGGAAAGGGGAGTAAGGGGATGCCCCCGGCCACCTAGGGGTGTTAGTCCCAGCTGGGGTGGTGGTGGGAAGGGACGAACGCTAAGGGAAGAGGAGGACAGAGACCAAGTTCCTCCTTCCCTCATAGAACAGCCGGGGCTGAGTCAGATCAAGCTCCAGAAACTTCCCCTGGATGCAGGAAGCTCTACACACACACACACACTTGAAATAGAATCCCCTTGCCAAGCCCCGCAAATCCCTATCCCACTGAGCCTCACCCCCTACATCAGGAGCCCTCCACCCCAATAAGCCTCAACTAGCTGCACCCTGACTCCTCCACCCCACCCAGCCCATCTCCCCAACGCGGAGGGCAGGAGCAGCACATGGCAGCGGGGGAAGGGACAGCTCAACTGCCGGCAATTGATCGCCTTCTGGGCAGCTGCTGAACAGGAAACTTAGGGGAGCTGATAGGGGGGCTGTCGATTCACCTTGGTTCCAAACTCTCACCAGCTAGCTGCAATGGGCTGCTCTTCCTGCAAGCAGTAGGCAAGGCAAGTGGCTGCCAAACAACATTAGAAGGGTGCACTGCACAACTTTAAATGAGCATGTTCCCTAATTGATCAGCAACACAAGAATAAAACAATGTTAACCGGGATGACTTTAAGTGAGGAGTTCCTGTACAGACATTGCAAATATGGCAATTCTGATGGTGTATGTGTGCTTTGAACACGAGGGTGATTTGAAGGAAGTGATTGTTGTTTTTTCTTCACTACCAACAAAAACAACTAGTTCTGAAGTGTTCAAGACTGTGAGCGACTACACTGTTAAAAAACATGGGTTGTATTTCAAGTTTTGTGTAGGTGTATGTTCTGATGGCACTGCCGCAATGACAGGACTGGAGTAGTTATGCAAATACGATAATAATATGGCACAAATATGGTACTGGTCCCTAGCACACTGTAAAAAAATTGCCAGTTCACGACATCAGACAGTTTGAGAAGCGCTGCTCTACAGCAGGGGTTCTCAATTTTTTTTCTGAGCCCCCCCCCCCCCCCGCCCCAACATGCTATAAAAACTCTACAGCCCTCCTGTGCCATAACAACTGTTCTTTTCTGCAGATAAGTCAGAGCCTGCATTAGGGGGTAGTAAGGAGGGCAACTGCATGGCCCTACAAAGCTAAGCTGTTCAGGCTTTGGCTTCAGTCCTGGGTGGTAGGCCTCAGGGCAGCATGGCTTTAGCTTTTTGCCCTAGGCCCGAGTCTAATGCCAGTCCTGCCTGACAGACCCCCTGAAAACTGCTCACAGCACCCAAGGAGGCCTTGGACACCAGTTGAGAACTACTGCTTTACAGCTCAGAACTGTTTAATAGAAATCCTTGTGCCTGGGCTCTGTAAGCTGAACAATCTGAGTCATGCTTGCATACCATTGTTTTTTCCTTGAATCTTTACAAATAAAAAATCAGTTTCTGTTTAAAATATCAAAATATTTACTGCATTCATTTTCAGTCCTGGTCTTTATATGCAAAGCTGCACTTGTGTAACTCGATTGATCTAAAATACCACTAGTTATACAGGTGTAAACACCTAGCATATTCCTTGTTTACAGTTTAAAAAAAGCTTAGTTCAGTATAAGTTTACTTCTACTACAAGAACTAGATCAATTTTGAATCAAATTAGTTTGTTTTCAAACCCCAAAGCCTATCCATTTGTTTCTTGGCCACAGCTGCTTTACTTTTAAGCCTAAGAAACAAAACCTAATGCATTACATTGAAGTTGAATAAACTTGGGCGCTCCATTAGTTACGTACAGTGGGTGGGTGAAGAAAAACCAGCGAGAACATAGACCAGCTCTACGCAATTCATTAGCACGTTGAGGTAAATCTCGGCCACCAAGAGTTAACCCGATGCTCCCCCCACGGCGAAGAGTTGCAGGCACAGATGGCGAAATCACGACCCGGATAACACCCTCGAACCCCAGGAGGAAATGAGCAGCGGTAGCGAAGAAAGTCACTTGTCCCTTGGCTCGGGGGCGGAATTCACAGCGACCTACCGACCATATCTGTCCCCACGCTCGGGAACTGGCTGAGAGCGACCCCGCCAACCCCAGAGAAACCCGGACCGAGAAGCCTCTCACCCCCACCTTCCCCCCTGGCAGGCTGCGGGATCCGCAGCGGACACCAGCCTCCTTCCCCGCCTACGCCACTAGCCCGCACGAGTCACTAGCCGAACCCCCGGCCGGGCGCCGCTCGCCCACTGCGCTACCCCGACGCGGCCCCGCGTTCCCTGCACGCCCAGCCGGGCCCGGTCTCCCTGGGGCCCTCCCCGCCACTCACCATGTTGCTGCCGCCTCCCGCTGCCACTCCAGCCGCCCAGCCTCTCCCCGCTCCCGGCACATAAATCCGCGTGCGTCCCTCACAGGCAGCCGCCGAAGATTATAGGGCGTCTCGGCGCGCACGTCTCGGCGGACACCGGCTTCTGCCCGGCTCACACTTCACAGAGGTCACCCCAGGACCCCACCGCTCAAGGACCCTTAGAGCGGCTATCCCAATTGCCTGCACAAACAGGAGCCCGCCCTCCATCCCTCGCCGGATCTACTGACTCTCTCGCCGCGCCGGGGCGACTGACAACACGCAGACAGGCAGCTCAGCCGCCTGCCTGGGGCAACAACAGTAGCTCTGCCGGCTTTTTTCCGTCAGGCGCGACCGGGCAGCCTACGTCGCGGTAAACCCAGAGCGGCGACGGCACCCCGTTCACGTGACACGGAAGGTCACAGCCAGAGCCCCCACGCCGCGAGGGACAGAGTGATCTACGGCGCCCACCCGAGTTCCCAACACCCACTGACCCCCACCCCCTGCTGGCCCGTGTGAGGGAGGGGCTGGGAGACCAGGTTGCTAAAACGAGCCGGCCGGCCTTGGGAGGCCGGAGCGGGAGAAGAGGGGGAGGAGCTGGGGCTGGGCCGCCTGCCCGGATCATTCCCCGGGAGGAGGGTCGTTAGCGAGGTGGGGCTGCTGAGCCTGAGGCTCTGAGCTCATTGGCAGAAACGAACCGGGACTCGGAGAACAGGGAGGGGACGTGGGAAGGCAGTTGCCGCTTGTGCGCCTGCGCCGCCGTCTCCCGCTGGCCTCTCGTAAGCATGCGCGCTAAGAGCGGCGGCCATCTTGTGAGAGCCGCTAAACCCGGAAGGGGCGTGGGGGTTGTTGGGTGACAAGTCGCTTGCGTGGGGCCCTGTGGGGCGGAGCTCGGGCGCGCGGCGCGGCGGGGACCCAGCGGCTCCTTCCTGCCTCTCGCCGGGGCGGCGGGTCTCGCGTCCGTAGCCCTTTGCTTGTGGCGCGGAGCCGCCGGTGAGCCCCGCCCGCGGCGCGGGGAGGAGGCAGCTGTAGATTGGTCCTAGGGAGCTGGGGACCCCGGTCCAAACACCCTGCACGTGAACCAGCTCCGGGGGCACCGCCCTGTGCACACCCCGCCCCCCCGCCGCGCCCCAGAGGACCCGCTGCCCACCTCTCTGGCCATACAGAAGGAGGCGCAGGCCTAGGCACTTCACTCGTCCCTTACACCTCCATAGCGACCTGCTCTGCCATGCGGATGTGTAACCTGAGGTGACCCAGCGTCCTGCCCACCACCGCAGTCAATCATCCAGCACCGAGACAGAACAAGGCACCTTAGAGACTAACACATTTATTTGGGCATGGTAGGGTGACCAGACTGCAAATGTGAAAAACCAGGGAGGGAGGGTGTGGGGGAAGAGGGGGGTTACAGGAGCCTATATGAGAAAAAGACCCCAAAATTGGGACTGTCCCTATAAAATCAGGACATATGGTTACCCTGTTTGGCCATAAGCTTTCATGGGCTATATCCCACTTCACCAAATGCATAGAATGGAACTTACAGTAGGGTGATGTGTATGTGTGTGTGTATGCATATGCATATATATATATATATATATAATATAATATAAAAAATTGTGTATATGTGTTGAAGTATTACCATGTTTTAGCCCAGCAGAAGAGTCTGTCCTATCTCAGGGCCTCCTTTTGCTCCTGTAGACTCACAAACATGATACAGTTCTGTGGTCACCTAGAATCCTACTTTTGATGTCTCTGACTCAAGGAATATTGATACAGACTAACACGGCTGCTACTCTGAAACCGAGCACTAATTCTGTCCCTCAGCACGATCGCCCTCACAACTCCTATGGCCATGTTCAGTTGTCTCCCTGGTGTGTACCCACCTCTCTGTGTGTGAACCCCTCCCCAAGAATCCATGTTACTCACCTTGAAATCATCTACTCACCACAAGCACACACTCTTGTGAGGATGTGCTTTAGCCACAGAGTATGATCACCTCAGCCACCCTGGACAATCCCCTTGTTGGTTGTTGCAGGTAATACTTCAGAACCAGGAGTTTTTACATCTGTTTACTGGAAGAAAGAGTTTTGGGAGCAGAATATTTTGTGATGGTTGGAAATTGGAGTTAGTATATAACACCTTTCCCCAACAGAACTATGAGACCTATAGGCCTATCTCATACACAAGAGAACATGCACTATCTGCCATCCTGTCTGGAAGCAATCATATTGTGCACATGAGAGAATGAACTCACCAACCATCTTCCAGTCTGGAAACAATCCTACTACACAGAAACAAGAGTGCATGAGATCCCTACTAAATGGTCTAGATCCACTCTCCCACACGCAGGAAGCAACGTGTGTCCACCACCACCTGGCCTGGAAATGTCACCGTGACACACATACAAGGCAGCTCACTCCTTGGCCTGGAAGTAACTCCTTCCCCATGTTCCTAGCATCCTACATGCACCAACAAGAAGACAGCATTCACTTTGTTCTTGTTCATTCAGCTTAACCCACCAAATTAATGTGTACTCCCTTTGCTTCCATGCTGTTCCAACAGGACATGCCTTCACACCAACACCTGACCCCAAGAAAGCTTTCCCAGGAGAGAACACCCACATTGACAAACTAATTGAAATAATAAGGGGAAAATAATTACCTGTAACCCTGCTTCTTTGATACCATGACTCAGGATTCACACTCTTGAGTCTGAGAATCAAGAATGTGAATTCTGCATGAATGGTGTCTTTAAAAAAAATATTTTCTGTTTATGTACATCTGTCTGTAAAAGACTAATATAAATTGCCTGCAGAGAATCCCAAAAGTGGGTAACATCTTTGAGATATTTCAAAAACTCAAATCCTCATATATATCAGAAAATTCAGTGACATTCTAGCAATCATCATGGAGATTCAAACAGACATTCTGAATTTTTTTAAACCACACAACAACCAAAAAAACCTGAACTCAACATTATGAAAAAAAGATTTCATTGGAACTTCATTCAGATGTAAGATCAGGGCTAAGGCAAGATAGTTCTGGTATATTTAAATTTCATGTTTGCAACTTTTGGATAACAAAATTACATATTGCAACAGACTTAAAATGGTAAAACTACTGACAGTTTTAGAGGTAACATTTTAAAATAATTTAAGTCAAGGAATTAATCAAAAAGGGAAAGAGGAAAAAAACTCAAGTTAACAAAATACAAAAGATATGTACTAACTGAAAAGATACGACATTCAGAATATAAAAAAATTAAATTGAAAAGCAACAAATTTTAAATTGCTAAAATATTTTTTAACAAAATGCATGATTAATTTATGGAACTCTGCCACAATATCTAGCTGGTAAGAGTTTATGATGATTTAAGAAAGGACTAGGCATTGATAATGAGACCATCCATAGTTCCATTAGACAGAATGAAAAATATCTTGGGGGCTGGTTTATACACAAAAACATGAGTTTTATATTCCTTCTGAAATATTTTTATTCCAATTAATGGTGATTAAAGGATGTAGAAAAACAGGCAACACACAGACACACAAAACTATATTCAATGTAAGCACCATGTAGAAGTCGTCTTTAAGGGGGACTTACATATGGACTGAGTAGGGACTTTGCACGTGAGTTCAGGAAGATTGTACCATGGAGTATTAAATGACACTAGTAAAAGTACCTGTGTTCTGACTAGCTAGTGTTTTCCCTAGAACCTATAGAGTTGTCTCGCGGGGAAATTTTCAGAATCATGCTAGGGTTTACAAGGCCTAAGTGCCTAGGATTAGGAAATAGAATCCTTTAAGGTCACTTATCTTGCACTTTTTTCTGAAACATCTGGGGTCAGTCACTACTAGAAACTAAATACCAAACTAGATTAATCACACCTGATCCTGTATGGGAATTTCTTGTTCCTATTATCCATTTAAAACAATAACGGGTCCTTAGTTTTGCAGAGTATGACTCAATATCACAAAAAATCTTAAAATTTTCTATGATGGCTCAGATCCATTCTTACTTTTCAGCCTCTTCTTTCACTTCCTTCAGTTCTGCTTCTTCCATAGTATTAAACATATTCTTTTCTGATCTACAGGAAAAAACAAACCTTGATTAATATAGATAGGACACAACTGTTCCGATGGGGCTGTTCCAATCTGGCCTCAAGAGAATCTTATCATGTACTATGATCCAATTTGGCCTAGTGAGCCTATGCCATAACTAAACCATGACATAACATGGTGTGACAATATCTGATGTGATATAGATCATTTTTGCAACCACATATATTTGCAGCAAATCTTGTACAAAGGTTGTCAAGTGAGGTGTCCATGAAAAGGTCATGATTTTCTGGTTATGATTATGCTATCTATATGCATGTATCATTTTTGTATTTGTAGTTATAAATATTAGCTCTATACTTGGATTTCAAATGTTGGCTCCTGGGGTACCGCCCACAAGGTAGCTAGCCAGCACATTTTGGAGGGACTATTCAAGTTAAGTGGTTCATCAAGAAACACTTAGTTGACAACAGACCATTGGAGACACCCATCTATACTGAGTGGACTCTCCTGAGTGGCTGTCTGGAGTGTAGGTAATGGCTTCCTGCAATGACTGGGGGAAATTGGACATGAACATGTGACTTGCCCATGTCACTTCAAAGGGTTAGGGTGGGGGGTCTCCAGAGGGGGCAATCGGGACAAGGAGCAGAGGGGGGGAGTTGGATGGGTCGGGGGCTCTGAGGGGATGGTCAGGGGGGGAAGTGGGTGGGGGTCGGATGGGAGAGGGTCCAGGCTGTTTGGGGAGGCATAGCCTTCCCTACCCGGCCCGCCGCACAGTTTTGAACCCCAGTGTGGCCCTCAGGCCAAAAAGTTTGCCCACCCCTGACATATTGGAAAGAATCTGAGAGATACCAAGTCATTCAAAATGCTGGGAGTGAGCCTGGATGTTGATGTAGTAGTTTAGCCTAGGATAAGGCCTATCACACAATCTAAAATCATGCAAGTCTTGCAGAATACACAGAAGGACAACTTAAAGGCCCTCTCATCATGCCCACAGCTATATTCATTTTGCCTGTGAAAAGATCATACTTGATTTGTGTGAAGAAAATGTACATACCTCTCAAGTAGTTAGTCATTAGTTTTCTACATTTGTAGAAATCTTAAGTCTCGCTGGACCCACACATTATCAGGTCATAGAACATTTTAAAAGATATCTTTTTTTTGTTTGGGCATTATAGAAGAAATAATTATTGGCAGTAGACCACAGTTTCCCAGCTCTGACTCGGAAGCTTTTGCTATAGAGTATCACTTCACATACATCAATTCCATCTATGGTACCAGTTTAGCCCCTATTACCATAGTACCCACAGTCTTTAATGTATTTATTATCACAACATCCAACTTTTGATACTCTAGTCAAACTGAGGAGTTTCTTCCCACTTTTGCTCTTTTCCTTCTTAGTTGTAGGCATCACATTTATATCGTAATATATCACTAATTCTGGTAATACATCATTAATAAAGGATACTTATCTGAGAGGATCAAAATATTTATGTTGTCTACATATTAGATTTAGCACACAAATTAATGGAAATATTGGCGTATACCACCCTTACAGAATCAGGATATAAATTCGTAGCAGAATCAAGAAGAGAAGCCTGAAATCCATATTTCCATTCTTCTGCTTTCGGAGAATGACTAGAACAAGTTCCATTCCCATATGTAATATCTCTTTTTAACTCTTCATTTTGTTGGCAGGTTTCCAACCTACCAGCTGGAGAACATAAGAATATTGTTTAAAAGGTGATTGGACATGCAAGAAAACATTAAATAAAATAGTTTAAAAACTATTACAATTGATACTGTTAAACTATTAAGAAGTGTTGGTTGGTTGTTTTGGGGTGGGGGAAGCTTATGTTTTAGGGATTGGAAGGTTTGAATCTTCTTCTGTTTCAGTGAGCCATTTTGAATCCACCGTGTAAAACACATTTTCCCCTTACATGAAAAATCACACGTATTTGGGCATAGAGAGTGTTACTTATGTTAAAACACTGCTTCACTATGTTGTGTTAAAGAATATTAATAATTTATGTTTACGTAGAAAGGTAAAACTTTTTGTTTTGTTTACCTAACTGAGACTATATGCAAAATCACACTTGTTTTTTGGTTACCTTGTACTCCTCTCTGTTCACCCACCAGCTTTCCTCTTTCATCCATCTGTTTCATTATGTCATAAAGCCAGATTTGTAAGATTGCAAACCCTCTGGGTTCTTTTTCCTGCATGTTTGTGTAACACCTAGCAGAATGGTATCCAGATTCCTGACTGGCCCTCTGGGATGCTATTGTAAAATAACAATTTTCTATCCTATCTATTTCCAGTGAAAAACAACCTAGTAATTTTGTTAAATCCACATTGGAATTATAAATGAATGTAATGAATCATCTATGAAAATAGCCCTTTTCATATATTAATTTCTACACATATGACACACACATAAAATATTACACATTAAGTATATAAAGCATATTCTTTCCACATGAGGGGACAATGGACATATGATCAAACTGTGGACTTGAGGTTTGCTACTTAAAACAGGGTAGGTAACAATCCTAACTGTACCCATTGTATTTCCCTTTTCAAATGGCTACTGTTATTTTGTACAAAGAGGCTAACTTGAAATTTACTTCTGATGGTGAAAACGTATTTCCTTTGTGCTCTAAGAATCAAATTGTTCAGCAGAAAGTGCATTCTTGCTGAGCAGTGTAGGTAGAACTGAAAGGCCTGTGGTGTGTTGTGATTTGGCTTAACCACTAAAAACTAAAATAAATTTTAACAATAAATCTCTCTTTATGAGTGTGTCTTTTTAAATAAAACTGCATTGTTTTGATATTTTCTTCAGTTTTCACTTACTTTGTTTCGAGATAGATTCAAGTGGTTTAAAACTGGCATTGAAAGAACAATCAAAATTTAACTACATTAGCCACAGGCGCGCATAAGCTGCAGTTTTCCAATATGGTATTCTTATGTGAAGATCTCATCATGAGTGAAAGGACTACAGATTGGCAAAGTGTCCCAGATACCTATAGCACAAAATGTAAAGTTCTTTGCTCCTTCAGTGTTAGAGCTAACAGCATATGGTGAACAATGAACTCATATCTGCAGTGCAAGTGGGGAAAAGAGCTTATGTAGGTTTGCAGGAGCTGGACCATTTAAGGTCTTATAGGTCAGAAACAGAATTTTAAAATCAATCCACTGCTTCATAGGGAACTAGTGTAATGAACAAAGAAACTACAGTATGGTCTGAGGCTTGGGAGTAAGTTAACAACCTGACAGCAGCATTCTTCAAAAGCTCTGCAAATGTGCCATAGGCCTAGTCAGTGTTTGGTTCCTGAGGCATCCAAAAATATGTATTCCAAGCACTTGGACATATTATTACTTACCTTCTACTGATTCTTTTCTATACAACAAAAAGAGCAGCAATAGCAAAGCTTTACTGCCTAAGAATATTCTGTCCTTCATGTTTATGAATATGTTTAAGTAAATTCTACAGTAAAGAAATTATATTTAAATTAAAACCTATTATAATACTAGCAAATAGGAAATCTCCTTCCCATATTTATAATCCATGCACATGCTTCTGCATTCCACACAAGAGTGTGGATTTGTGGTGCTCCCAGGGTGAATATCTGCAAGTGGTAGGGGATCAGGTGGGAATCAGAATTTTCCTCTTGTTCAAGTCCAACAGGGCCAGAGGGGAACCAGGAGAAAAGTTTCTACCTACTCTAGTATCTCTGTCAGAGGAGGAGATCAAGATCAGGTGGTGAATTTCCTATGCCTCTCTCTCTCCCCGATCTGAGGAAGAGATAGGGCTGGCTCCTGAACAACAACACAGGAATGCAGGTGACATCCAAATGTGGAATCCCAAGCAGTCACTTATTTTTCTTTTGCCTAGGCTGCCCCAAGCCCAATTCAATAGCTTTAGCACATCCCATTACTCATGCATGTTAATCACTGTGCATGTAAATCAGTCTGACCCAGGGTCCCTTTGGTGCCAGTGGAATAAGGGGTGCATAGGGGTTTGATGTCTACATAATAGTTAGCCAAAGGCTAGCATATGAAATCTCAACTGAGAACCCATAGCCTGCTGGTCATCATCATCATTGTGAAATGTATGCAAGGATATTATTTTAAAAAGTTATGTATCTATACTGAAAACTGTTTTCTTAAGATATGGAAGTTAGGGCTGGTCACCAGAAGGTAGTAAACAGATTCTAGTCAAGCAAGAGGTGGTAGACACTTATCTTCCTGGGTGACGGTTACATACTGTCATAAGTATAAAGTAGCCTAGAATTACTTTTTACCTGTAAAGGGTTAACCTGAAGGTAACCTGAGAGGGGAATACGAACCGGAGATGCTAATCAACCTCGGAGACAAAGAGAGTTTTAGTTTCGGTTTATCTCTCTCGCTCTCTTCTCTCCGGCTATGGGATGAACCACACCTATGTCTTTTACTCTACCTTCCTATAATCTTCTAACAAGTCAAGTTCAGCAGTAAGTGAATTGTATGCTTGAACTGTATCACTTGATAATTGATCCACGGTGTTCCTTATACTGTTAAGCTTTAGCAGAGGAAGAATTCCCAGGGAGGGGCAAGTGATGCTGTGTGATGCAAGTGGGTTTTTTTCTATTAATTTCTGTACAAGAGATTTATGCTTTCTTTTTCTTTAATTAAAATCTTTCTTTTAAGACTCTGACTGCTTGTTTCCATTGGATAGATCCTGGTTTTTGGATCGGCGAATCTCACAGAAAAGTGAGATTTTTTTCTTTGTTTTCCCAAGCCTCTCCAGGAGGGGGTGGGGGGGATTAACGGAGGGGTTCCAATTTACCCAAATCCATTGTCTTCTGGGCTTAAATTGGTGGTGGCAGCTGGTTTACCAAGTCTTGACACAGGCAAAGTTTGTGTTCTGGGGAAAACGTTTTAACCTAAGCTGGTAAAATAAGCTTGGGGGGGTATTTTTTATGAGGATCCCCACATCTTTACCCTAGAGTTCAGAGTGGGGAGGTAATCCTGACACATACTGTGTGTCTTACAATGTAAGTCCGTCTGCATATGGAGCCACCACCAATCAAGATTGTAAAGTTAATAAGAGATCAAAAATCTACAGGAAGGACACACAGCTGAAGGGTGAACTGTTTATGACTAAGATCAAAGAATGAGTCTGGTATATCAGGAGAATGCAAGAAGTTGCACTGTACGCTTCACCTAGTAGGCAAGCCACCAGTATGATTGTCTTAGGAACAGAGGGTTAGAACTGGCCTGTTCATTAAGTGCTGGAAGAAAGACTTTGGGTGAGCTAATCTTCAGGAGACAAGGAGAGTGCCTTACTTCTCAACTCGAGGCTCTTGAAGGTTTGTTATGATTTTATTTTATATGTAACCAATTGTTTCCAATATTTCTAATAGTCTGCTATTACTGCACATGAATTTCTGTTCTTTGATAAATAAGCTTAAAGCTGATTTCACTATAAACAAATTTAAGCACTGTGAGTTGAGCAGAGCAATAATCTTGCAGGAAAACTGGTAAGCAGTGGTGTGAGTTCTGTGTGTATCCAGTGGAACAGGAGTGGGGCACTCCAGGGGGGGTTGCTTGGACAGTTTGGGGGTTGGTATGTGCCTACTGCCTACCTGAAGAGGTGCAGTGTAGCATATGTTACTGTAGGCTGAAAGGAGAGTGCTTGTGTTGCCTATGGCTGGTGGAGTCAGTGAGGTTGTCATTGCAGGCACAACCAAGGCTTCCTGATGGTAATCAGGTGCTTTACAACCCGGGGTACCCCCAGGAAGCATCACAATCACATGTGAAATCCTCCGCTCAGAAAAATCCCCATTTGCTTTGGAATCTAAACAAGTTAACAGTTGTTGCAGCAGGGGATACAGTTGCTATCTAATGAGTAAGAGTTAATAAACTGAAGAGTAAACCAACATGTGAATTATGAAGGTCTCCCCTCACTAATGGGAATTATTCAGTGTCCCTCAGATGCTCATTATGTATTGTTTATACCCAGAAGTAAAGTCTGTCATTGCTTCAGTGACATTAGCTGGGAATTATATTCTGTGATCATACAATAAAAGCTATTGAGGAGTTTTGTTCTTTGTACTTATTAATCTATCTCTCTGTATGTGCATGTGCACACGCTTGCTATTTATATGAGTAACTATTCACCCTATTTAAAGTAGAGAAAATCTTAAAAACGTCTTGATGCAGACTGATTATGAAGAAATAAGAATGTTGCCACAAAGGACCACATTTTGCCCCTGATATTAATCCACTGACTTCAACAGAGTTACATTAGAGATGAATATGGGTCAAAATTCTCTAAAATAAATGTAGGCAAGGTTCAAATTAAAAAGTAGAACATAACAAGCCATCTCTTGACTGCTTTTAATGATGCCCTAGTGTGCCTTATTGTGATGCCAGAGTAGCCCAGGTAAAAATAGGAAGAACTATACTATCCTCATATAATAAGAAGTGTCATGGTGGCGGAATTAGCATTAGTTTTCTGGTATGCAAAGGAGATCTATGAATCTGATAATCTGGCTTCTGGTAAATGATACAAAAACAGTCATTGTTTTGGTGTTAACTAGGAATACACTATGCAGGATAACCGGACCCTTGAGTTTTGAATGCTTTCAATCACACCCTTTTGTCTCATTCAGATTAAAAGGAACTCTAATGCAAAATTTAAGGAAATATATTTGACAGATTTTTAAAAATATTTCTGCTAGTATATTTTCCACCATACAAACAGTTCTAAATTCATTTTAGCATTAGGTTTTAATATACAGAGCATACAAATGATTAGTATATACTGTAAATAGCATTTTTATTCTTAAACATTTTTATCAAATTCTAGCAAAAATACCCGGCGTTGCTCGAGGTATTTGTAATTGGAAACTGTGATGTAAAAAGACTACAATGTTTCTTATTAATACAAATTTTGTTCAGAAGTCTCATTTTGTCTAATTAATTTCATTCTCTTGCATTTAGATGTGGTTTCTCCGATACATTTTCGCTTTGTATGCGGCATAACGAATAGGGTCCTTTTTAAGAAAAAAAATGTATTTAATTATGTTTGCACTACACAACACTAAGCTCTCTGGTTATCTGTATTATTACATCATAAGTATGTCACAGACAACAGCGTGTGTTCACCTGCTGCCCAGATGATGTTATGTGAGCTGTGTAGTTGATGTTAATGAGCTTTAAAGAATTTCACCCCTAGGGGGTGTAAGAGGTGAGATTTTAAAAATTTTCAATTCTTACCCTGATTAGGACCCTAAAGCCTATAACTGTACCAAATTTCAAGTATCTAGTTGAAACGGTGTGGAAGTAGTAAGGGAACATACATACATACACACATACATACACCATTTGACTTTTATATATATAGATGTTTTAGAACTATTAAATAGTATACTGATAAATTAACACTGTCCTACTTAATCTTGTAAGAATAATCATAAATCATTAGAAATTACTTAGCACCTTCCATCCAATAATCTTAATATGCTTTGCAAATAGTAAGGGCAAGTCCATGTCTGGTCTTACACTGATTTGCAACCTGGTAGGAAGGCACAAGGAACTTTCCCCCTCCTCCTTCTGTGCACAGACTGAACAAGTTGCAGTCCTTGAACTCCTGGCCAAAAATTTCAGATATGGACACCTAAAGTTAGGCTCCTATGTCCATATTTAGACATCAAATGAATGCAGGTGGGTGCTCAGCACTTTTGAAAATCTGGCCCCTTATTTAGGTGCCTATATATGGACTTAGCCGCATTACATTGGACTCTTGTTTGGATCCCTGGCTAAAAGAGATGTGCCAAGCTAGCACCACTATAGACAACAGCCTCTCCAAAAGAATCAAACCTTTGCCTGGCACCCTGTGCCAGCAAGCTGAGCTGTCTCTATGGAGAAGATAGAAAACATATTATACCTGTTCAACCTACCATGGTAACCTACACTAAGGGGCACTGTTTAAGATAGGAGTTCCTATATCACAGAGTGCCTCCACATATCTATGGTTGTGACTTAAAACCATGATTAAGCCTAGGTATAAGAATATTATTTTATCCACTGTACAGATTGGACAATTGAGGCACAGATTTATTAAATGACTTGTTCAAAGTTATACAGGAAGCCAGCGTTAGGACCAGAATTAGAACCCCAGTCTCCAGATTTAACTTCAAGGCAACACTGTTTTCTGTGGCCTAGTCTACACCCAGAATTTGCAGTCATTTAATTAAATAGATTTTAAAACAGATTTGTTTAAACAAGTGTAAACCGGTGTGTTGACACACACACTTTGGTTTACAACTGACCTATATTAATTTAGCGTACACCAGTACATTTACTTAAAGAGGAAGATTAAGGAAACACTGGTTTCTCTCAGACCCAGAAAAAGGAAGCTGATCTAAGCAATAAGACCAGGATTTTCAGAAGTGATTTGGGTTACTTGAGACATCTTGAAGGGGCTTGAAGATAAGGAAGGGTGCTCAATACTTTCTGATAATCTGCCCCTTTCAAATGTCTCAAGTTGGACATTAAAAAAATGGAGACACCCCAAATCATTAGTCACTTCTGGAACTCTTGGCTTAAATATGTTTTTTTCCTATAGTATTAATTTTATAAATAAATCAAACCTATTATTCTGAATTGTTTAAAATAAATGTAGATCAATGTGAGTTTTTTTAAAAGAAAAAACATTAAATGTTTCCCCAGAATGATATCAGTTAAAAATTCACTTGAGGTGCTGTTTCTAGGGAAATGACTGTAAAAATGGCATTGTGAGGACCCATATTTGTTGTCTCTTACTGATTTCCATATTAATTGTGCAGGACCATCTTTTTGGTTTGTGTTTGTACAGCACTTAGTACAATGAGGTCCTAGACCATTAATGGGACTCCTACCTGTTACCATAAACAATTAATAAATAAATAAAAATAATAGTAATATATTGTTTTTCTCTAAATCCCAACCCTGCATACCTGGGCTCTAAGAGTCCAGCTGGGTTTTTTCCTTCACCTGCCGTAAAGTATCTACTGATCATGCTATGCCTTCAACTATATCTGTGCCATCCCGTCTTCCAATTATGTCCTGCCTGACATCTATTCGGTCTCATTTTCTTCAGTGGGTTTGCACAAGTGTAACTCACAGCAATTTAGTAAACAATTCTGCTGCTATATGAGAAGGAATAGAATCCAGTTTATTCTCCCATAATTGTGTTGGCTCAGTCATGAGACTGTGTTAAAACCCCAACAAATTTTAAGATTTCAACAAAAGTTGCTTTTAATCTTTAGATATGGTACATTGTGTCCTCTGCTTTTTACACAACTTACTTTATCTGAAGAAACCACAGGGGCACAGGGAGTCAAAATTACCATGTTTAAGAAATATATATAACATACAAGGTCTAACTACATATATACAGTGCTGCTCTGGCAGGATTCTGGAGGCTTCTGAAAAACAGAACACAGGAAAGGCCACTAGATGAATCGTAAGTTATTTAAAAGGGTACTACCCATTCCTATGCACTACAATACATAAAAGTTGTTATTAAAGAAGGGTAAGTTGGAGTTAAATAAAAATTCAGTTATGTATGTTTAGACCTAGAAATTGGCTTACTTGGAAATTCTCAAGGATCCTGATCAAAGCAGTAACTGCTATACAACCCATCTGGAAGGTTCTTTAGAATTCTCACAAAGACATTATCTGCATTTGCAGTAACCATACATTTACTTTGGTTGGATATTTTTAACAAGGCACTGTTCTTTGGATATTGGGATTTGGGCAGAACAGTCTCTTTCAGTGAAAAAGGATATCTTCCTGACTCTGACTCTCCAAGCTAAAGAAAGAAGGACTAGGATTAGTCAACCAGTTTGTCTCATGGTACTTCATTAATAGCATCTGTTCCCATCTCCTGTAAAAGTTCAGTGCTATTGGGCTATGCATCCCTCTTTCTTTTCTTTTTAGCATTTCTTCCCTATCATTTTTATTTCTTCAGGACTTCAAGTCCAATCTACCATTCCAAAGGGCTGTATTCTGGCTGCAAGAAATTAACCAAACCTGATCCTGGTGTAGGAAAACTGGTGAGGGAAAGGAGAAAAAGCTTTAGTTTCACAGCTGCAATCCAAACAACATGACCAGTCATGCCAATTGCTGACCTGGGGAGAAGAGAAAGAGAGCAGCTAAGTCTCAGACTGAAGAATCCTGAGCCTTCTGCTGTCAAAAAGCTAACCATGGAAGGGCTTTTTCTTCCTACTTTTCTGTTCCCCCAGGTGTACGCATGTCTACATGTAACTGAATCCACCGTTTTGTAAGTGTTTAATAAATATTTCAAATATGGATATAGAAAAAAAAGCAAAAGCCAGTCCCCTGTGCAAAGCTATGTACCCAATTGCTGCCAATTGTGGAATATAAGTTCAAAAACCCTTGAAAATCCCAGTACTAGTTAAATACAACAATGTGAACAGGAACAAAAAGTAATAAAAGCGTATTTAAATCACTAATGAAAGCAGCTATAATTATGAATACACATAGGCTGTAGTACGGTCTACTCACATAAAGGCCAAGGAATTGGGCTGTAGGCTGATGAACTGTGGAAGAACTGGGGAAATTAAATCCATTCCCCAGTTGACAATTAGTAAGTGGGGCTAATGTGCAGAACTCCTAGGTGGCTATTGCAGTCTGTGGATTTGAATAGCAGCCACCAGCCCCTTCACATCACATAACCAATGGTTTGTGTCCATTTTCCTGCATGCAGTCCCTGTCGGGATCTTAAAGGACGCACAGGCCCTCTCTACTGCAGTGCAATTTAATCCAGGGAGCAGACCTGTGGTTACAGTGATGCCATTTCTATACAATGTTGCCACTTTTATAAACATTGTAAATCATATTGGGTGCATTGGTAAATGGTACCTGATTTACCTCAGACTCAGTGTAACAAACTTACAGGAGTCAGAAAATGTTTCGTTTGAAAATGATTGGACACACACAGCTGAGACAGCTATCTATCACACTGCATTTTAAAATTATTTTAGTCTACCACTCCTGAATAGTTTTGATCTTTACTACATCTGTGTGAATGCTTATGTAACACTTATTAATAGTGCATCACTTAAAAAACTCCTGTAAGTTTTTCAGCAACAGCACTTTCCTCATGCTTCCATTATGCTCTAAGATTACAATAGCACTAGACCTCATTCCTCCATTTATCTTTCATTCTAATGTCCTGAAAAAAATCTAGAAGAGACCTAATAACTAAGCACTAATTATTGTAACAAATCAAACAGTAGTCCTGGGAATTCAGTCACAATCTCTTATGGGCACTGAGCTCTTAAAACTCTCTCTTTCTCTCTTCCTCTGTCATGTTCAATCATCATTGCAGTATACTTTTTTTAAAATTAATTTTCTATAAGAAAATCAGTCTAAACAGAGAAAACAATGGCCTTCTTCTGAATGTTAGACTTAACATAGAAGTAAAATGACATGTTGCCTTTTGATATGTCTGATCCATATTTACTGTCAACTTCAACTCACATTTATATAATATGAATATTTTAAAACAAAGTCATTACTATAGCTGAGTACTTACTTGAGTAAATATTTTACAACCCTCTCCTCCCATGATATTATTTTAAATGTATATGTTTGCTGATTAGCCATCTGCCCACACAGTGGATGAGCAGAAATATCAGATAATAGTGGGAAATGAAAGTGATTAGATGGCTCTGTTTTGGATATTACCTAGTCTGTAACAATAAAGATTCTTCTGAGTTTACTAGCATAGCATTGGTAAGAGTTGGTATTTTAAAAATGGGATGATCACCTTCCCATTTTTACATTAGTATCAGTCAAGGTGTCTTTTGTTGGGTTAAGTACAAGACAAAAGATACCTTGTTATAGAACAAGATAAAGGTCTGGGGAAATGCTGAAACATATAAAGTCATTTTTGGAGCTTTAAAATGAAGTTAGATATACAAATGAAAACTACAATTACAAATGTTAAAGTAAAACTAATGGTTCACACTTAAAATGATCTAATACTAGCCAAAATACCCGGCGTTGCTCAGGTCCGTCGGAGGTGGGGAGGGGGCAGAGAGCTGAGCGAGTGTGGGGTCCGTTGGAGGGGGCAGAGAGCAAACCTGACACCCCCACCTCACCCCCCAACCAAACCCAACACCCCCACCTCACTTACCCCTCGACCAACCCTGACTCACATTTTCACCCCACCCCACCCAAACCCAACACCCCCTGACCAACACCCACACCTCACCCCCCGTAGACCAAACCTGACACACCCACCTCACTTTCCCCCCAACCAAACCCGACACCCCTACCTACCACCACAAACAAACCCGACACCCACACCTCACTTACCCCTCGACCAACCCTGACCCCCCTCCTCACCCCCCCAAACAAACCCAACCCCCCACCTTACCCCCCCACACCAAACCCAACACCCACTTACCAACACCCCTCACCCACCCCGACACCTTCCCACCCCCTCAGACCAAACCCAACACCCCCGGCTCACTTACCCCCCAACCAAACCTGACACCCCCACCTCATCCCCTGACCAAACCCGACACCCCTAGCTCACTTACCCTCTGACCAAACCCAACTTGGGTCCATCGGAGGTGGGGAGGGGCAGAGAGCTGAGCGAGTGCGGGGTCCGTTGGAGGGGGGAGGGGGCAGAGAGCTGAGTGAGTGCGGGGTCCATTGGAGGGGGTAGGGGGCAGAGAGCTGAGCAAGTGCGGGGTCTGTTGGAGGGGGTATTATGACATCATAACTATGTCACAGAGAACAGCAGCTGCCCAGCTGATGTGATTGGCCTTTAAATAATTTCACCCCTGGGGGGCGTCAGAGGTGAGATTTGAAAAATTTTCGACTCTTACCCTGATTAGGAGCCTAAGACCTCTAACTGTACCAAATTTCAAGTCTCTAGCTCAAACGGTGTGGAAGGAGTAAGTGCACGTACATACCCGCATACACGCATACATCATTTGACTTTTATATATATAGACTAGCGAAAATACCCGGCGTTGCTGGGGTCTGTCGGAGGTGGGGAGGGGGCAGAGAGCTGAGCAAGTGTGGGGTCCGTTGGAGGGGGAGGGGCAGAGAGGAAACCTGAGACCCCCACCTCACCCCCCCGACCAAACCCGACACCCCCACCTCACTGACCCCTCGACCAACCCCGACTCACATTTTCACCCTCCCACTCAAACCCAACACCCCCACATCACCCCCTACCAACACCCCCTGACCAACACCCACACCTCACCCCCCCGTAGACCAAACCTGACACACCCACCTCACTTTCCCCCCCAACCAAAGCCGACACCTCTACCTACCACCACAAACAAACCCGACACCCACACCTCACTTACCCCTTGACCAACCCCGACCCCCCTCCTCGCCCCCCCCCAAACAAACCCAACACCCCCACCTTACCCCCCACCAAACCCAACACCCCCTGACCAACCCCAACACCCACACCTCACCCCTCACCCACCCCGACACCTTCCCACCCCCCCCAGACCAAACCCAACACCCCCGGCTCACTTACCCCCCAACCAAACCCGACACCCCCACCTCACCCCCCGACCAAACCCGACACCCCCACCTCACCCCCTGACCAAACCCGACACCCCTACCTCACTTACCCTCTGACCAAACCCAACTCGGGTCCGTCGGAGGTGGGGAGGGGGCAGAGAGCTGAGCGAGTGCAGGGTCTGTTGGAGGGGGGAGGGGGCAGAGAGCTGAGCGAGTGCGGTGTCTGTTGGAGGGGGTATTATGACATCATAACTATGTCACAGGGAACAGCAGCTGCCCAGCTGATGTGATTGGCCTTTAAATAATTTCACCCCTGGGGGGTGTCAGAGGTGAGATTTGAAAAATTTTCGACTCTTACCCTGATTAGGACCCTAAGACCTCTAACTGTACCAAATTTCAAGTCTCTAGCTCAAACGGTGTGAAGGAATAAGTGCACGTACATACATGCACACATACACACATACAAGCACGCATACACCATTTGACTTTTATATATATAGATTAATGTTTCCGTGTTTCCTCTTGTAGTTACTTAGTGCTGTATTGGGGGTGTCAAAAAGGGACTGCAGTACATGTCCTACGAGGAAGTCAGTCAGTTGTGGTCACTGAATTTCTAATCAAACACCACATTGCTCTCCCTATTGTCTCTACAAGGGGAGTTCAGGTTAGTTTGTTGGTGCTGGATCAGCACCTTTGAGTTGGTAGAGCGGTGTGAGACCAGATGCTGTCCTTTGCCTCCCACTGGCAACAAACAGTTGGTACCTCCACCCTGCCCTGTTGCGTCTGACCTGCTCAGAGCTCTTTACCCATGTTCTGGAGTAAACCATTTTTCAGTGCATGTTTCATGTCCCCTTCTGTGTTTGAATATGAGTCTGTTACAGCTAAAGAGCCTGACTTGATTCAACTCTGTAAAGGCTCATATTTTCAGCTCGAGAGGTCCCTGGTTCAATTCCCATGGTGTTAGCCAAGATGACTTCCACACTGGGGTGATATATGGTTAGCAAGAAACTGCCATCAGGTGGTGGAGAGACATCTACATAGAACACATCACTGAACATCGGCAAAAAAAAAAAAAGGGATGAGCTGGAGTGCAGATAAGAAGGGCAGTCAAGAAAGTAGCAAATACTTTCCTCATGGATTATATTTTCTAAATGGACAACCAACCTAATTCTCATTACTGAGGGACAATCTGCACTCCTTGGTCTATTTTGCTTTCCACAACCAAATCTCTGTACAACTTTTCATGAGTGAAGTACGCCAGTATTTGGATTCTAATATCTAAACTGTATTGTTACATCTATTCACCTAAATGTGGATTATTGCTGATTATGTACTCTATGTATCATATGACTTTTCCAGACTACCTTCATATTTGTGAATAATCTAAGCACTATATCCAGATCTACAGACACGCTTTTTCCAATATATGTATTATATATATTTTCAACATTAGCTTTAATAAAAAAAATATTTCACTGAGTTTGCACCGTTTCACCATTATGTTGCCATTTTATCTTTATTTATTAGCACACGTTGTTCTTTCTGTTTATTTACCATTGTGTGCTGGATTATTGTTCATCTGTTCTTGCAGTTTGGAATGCTAAATTAGAACAGTCCCTGCACCAGCCCTGGAATCCAAGAACAGCCAAAGTGGCTTTCTGTTCTGAGCACAGTGTGGCTGGACTGGAGAATCTGGGCTTTAAGGCTGAGCCTGGGTAAGAACTGCAGGATTTAACCTGACATCTCTATAAAGAGAAAATGTTTCTTTGTGAAATGTTCACCATTCCAGTCCTGAGAATAGCACTAATGCGTGAAGAAACTCGGATCCAGCTCGGAGCCTCTGCTGCTGACATCATAAACTTTTCCGGAGAAGAAGAGGAGCGTGAGAGCCTCAATGGAAGGATGCAATGGCAGTGGAACTCTGAGATCCATTTATTGCTTGGCTGTTTAATTTTAGATTGACTATCAGTGCTTGGAAGATTGTATCTGTACAGTAAGAATGGCAGACTCATGAAAACACTGGGGAAGAACAGTTTTCCTTGTAGGTGCAGAGGCAGGAGAAAAAAGCTAATTGAAACATGAATGCTAGAGGTTTGGTGGAGGAGTTTTTCTTATACTAATAGTAATGACTGTTACTCAGGGAAGGGGCAGGGATGAGCTATTGAACCTAGAGCTATTGAATTTACTACTCAAAAAAACCCTGTTGCCTGTGTAGGGGAGAGGAGATTACAGAGCACGTGTCACAGGGGGAGCAGTAGGCGGATTTACTGTGGATATGACGTACCAAAAGGATTATTGGACCTGTGACACAATAGCAAGCAGATTACAAGGAACATTAAGAAGCCTTTCATGGCAGTAATGCAGTAGAGTATTGCATCATCAGGATCCTAGAGACCTCAGGTCGCTAGTGATCGCAGTCTGCTAAGAGGTGTTCTAAAGAAATAGAAAGAATTAAGGAGAGTGACAGTGCTTTAACAAGACAAATGTTTGCCTCGCAGATGCCCCGCATCAGCCAAGATTAAACTGTGTGAGGATGGCGCTGCGTCAGTACCGGAAGAATGTGAAGATGAGCAAATCGACTGTCACAGACGATTTGACAAATTCTGATTTGCTTGTAGGAAAATGTCTCTTAATCCTGGGGGGGGGGGGGGGGGGGAGACAGCGAGTGAAAGTCAGTTACTTGGAGCAGCTAGAAAAGTTCGGATCGCGGGTGGATCTGATTTATTTTCACGCGTGTCTTCTGTTCTTCCGATGCTATTCATCAAAGTCCCTGTCATTTCAGGTGCCCATCTTATAAAGAATCGGTTCCTTTGAACTTCTCCAGCAGGTGCAGGAGTTCTGTACAGGAGATGTCGGCTCTAGCTAAGAAGATTCTTCCATGCTTCACGTTCTCAACCCAGAGGGCGGGAGAAACGTTTGTTTTAACCCTCCTTCCCCAGTGTGCGGCTGTTCCACCGACAAGGACTGATTTAGCGCCCCTGCTATGGCCCGAGATGAGATGTAGACACATTAGTTCTAATGTAGATCCTTATTTCTATACGCACAGGGGGATGGGATGCATTTTACCCACTTCAATCCTCAGCATCAGATGCTATCTACATCTGACTTTCCACGTGGAGTCAACGCTGCTGGGTTTGCAGGCTGGAGCTTTGCCCTGTCTATGATTATTTATAAGATCGTACTTGGGAGGCTAATATTCCCCTTGCATTAGTCTGTTCGGTATTTATGTGTGTTGATTCTGATAGAGCAGTGCGTCCTTTACGTTTTTACACGCCTCTTGCCCCTTAATGCTTTAGCCAACCTGTTGTTTGTCTTTGGGGCTTTGTCGGGAGATGGTTAAAGGCCAATCCTCGAATTGGTTGTTGTGTTTGGACTAATAAAGGAGCAAAACAGCCGGATATTTATTTTTAAACGTCCTGATTTCGGCTCGATGTTTAACGATGGGGTCAAATACCCCCCTTCCCCAGCCTGTCATTTCAACGTGGAAGAAACTGTGCAAACGCTGTACATTTAAAAATAAAATCCAGGCCCATAGGGACAATGTAGACTCCTCCAGTGTGTAATATACAAGCTAGTGCACCAGTACGTAGCCTTACACACAGCTCTTCGAAGTGGTGCTATAGCTCATTTATGAGGTTAAGGCAAAGGAGAGAGGGACCGGGGGGTTTCATTTTAAACCCCAGTCCGCTGATCTGTTTTGGAAACTGAAATGAGAGATTAAGGACCCGACCCTCTCCCCCGCTCCATATTTTGCCCAATTGTTCCGCTACCATCAGTGCGGTTATGTGTGCGGAGTAAAGCGCTCCTCAGTGGGAATCTGGTAGAATCTGGCTTTACTTTCCCCCTACAAGAACTCAAATAGCGTTCGTTATTTGGGGGCTGAGAGGGTACTCGGTGTGGGTTTGGGTTTTTATCCCCCCGCCGCCCCCTTTTGAGTCTGACTGGCATTTTGCCTGTTACGGGATTATGTAATAATCCCATAATTTTTAAAGTTGTGCTTTCAGAGCCTAGACCAAAGAGAAATCGCCCCTTAAAGTCCAGTCGTTTATTAACCATGTTTTCACTCTGCGTGTGTATTTACACCTACGGATATCTATAGATGTGGACGCACACTTTGAACTAGTCCCTAAGAAAGTTCACTGGAAAAATGGGCAGCAACTGTTCTGTTTGTAACGTTTTGCGTCCTGTTCTCTTGCTAGGCATTCAGATATTACATTAATTATGGCTAATGCCTGTAACAATGTGGACTTCATTACTGTTCAGGGGATTTTTACCCACCTTCAGCTAACATCCATAGAAAATCTAGCTGCATTTTGTACACACATAAATTGATGGATCTTTTTGTTTTGTTTGATAAAGGCTGATTCTGAACTGGGGGGACATTACAGTTGTCTTGTCAGTTAGTATGATTTGAAAGTGAGTCTGTGTAGTGCTTTAGCCTGCCCTCGGCAATCAGGCTTTAGACTCACGAGGCTTTGATTGTAGGAGTTGCCTTATTTGCATTGATGAGGATGAGCCAGCTGCTGGAGCATACAGAACTGCACCTGACACAATCACTGAGTTCAGGATTAGCACAGGGAATCAGGAATCCACTACGCTATATGGCAATCTCAGCCCTACATTAGAGTCACTCATGCAAAATGACCCAAATTTGCAATGAACACAATTAGCAATCCAAAAATGCATGTTAATTTAGGGGCTGACATTTTCTTGCGTTTTACTTATTAAATATAACGATTATATGCAGTTTAGTATGCAAGGCTGAGAAAGAATATTAAGCTTCCATTCCCCCCTTCCCCGAACCCTAATAAACATTTGAACTGTTAGATTCCCCCTTATATTTGGGAAGGCACTAAATTTTGCATTCTGCAATACAAAGGCTCTTTTTCTGCTATTTGCTTGCAATAATAAAATAAGGAGAAACCGTTTTTTAAAGGATCATTTCAGATTTATAAGATAAAAACCCTTCTGTACAGTTTCCCTCCTGTGTTCAAAACCTACACACACTTAAATCACTCACTACTCTTCTTCATAACAGGAAGATGTTTCATCAAAGTTAAACTGGATGTGTTAGATTCTAACAAAGTAGGATTTTCTTCCCCCATAAGATTGTTGAGTGCATATTATAAAGGGAAACCTGAGGTATGTTTCTCTAGGAATTTAGGGTATGTAGGTATTGAAATTCTCACCTATGCTTTGAAAAAACATTTTGCAAAAATTGAATAAGTGATAATTCGGAGCAAAAGCTCGCAGTTCAAAAGCTAAAGCTCCCATTGGAGAACAGAAAATTTAATGAGCTTTTAATGGAATGCAATGCTCAGAGTAGTAAATTATTTGTTAGTTGACGATGCAATCAGCATGCTGATTAAGGTTGCTTGGTTTTTTACTAAACATTAACTGAATGAAAACGGTTAGTCCTTGTTGTTCTGCTTGGGGGGCTTTGGTGAAGCAAATGGACTTTCAGAACAGAGATTGTCAATAAAGGTGAGTGCACGCCAGGTGTCATTTGAATATGGTGATAAAATACTTCTGATAAATATTTAAAAGCATTTTAAATCCACAATGTTCGCCTAGTGTATTGTGAACTCTGTTTAAAGAAACAGTGGGCCTAGAAAGGCCTCAGGACAGATCCTGCTTCTTTCTCTAGATAGATAGATTTTATAGTTCATTGCTAATTTTTAAAAAATGGAAAGTGCAAGCTGAAACATAAATGTCTGTAACTCATAGATTTTGCAGAAGTGAGCCTGCAATAGGAAACAAAAATGACTAGGACACTAAAGAAAGAATGACTATTCCCTGGTTAGATTAGAAGAAAATGTATAAATAAGCCATTGTGATCAAATAAATAACTGCAAGAATATTTAACATTTTTGCTAAAAGTATGTTATTCTGAAGGAAACCCCTTTTTTATATTTCAATTATATGTTGTCTTCTTTAGTGAACTGGGGGGGGGGGAGGGGGAAACAGTGGCATTAACACCACAATAGAGAGGCTGTTTATTGTTCTCTTATGTCTGTTGACTGTAAATATTTAGTCCATTGAATCTTTAGATAAATCTTGGATTGCATACATGATTTCACCTATTGACTGTGCTTCTGTTTTGAAACAATGTTTATCCTTCTGGTCATCTGTTTGCTTTGGTCTATAGATTTATGAGAGACAAAGGGGAATTAAAGGAAAAGAATTATAGACGAGGGGCTTTCCATTTTATGTTAACGATAACAAAGTTCTTCTATAAATCCCAATTAGATTAATCATCGCATTGTCCACTAATAATGATCAGGTACCCTTAAAATCCAATAAATAACTATCTATGTGTTTTAACTATTCCTGTTTATGACCCAAGAGGTTAAAAGCCTTTGACTGCCATTTGACTTTTGACCTCATATAAATGTTATCTTATCAGTTCCTGCTTGTTAGCTTGTATTGAGTGCTTGTCCCTGATGGCTTTTAGATAAAGGGGTTTTATTATATTTCCTATTGAAACTGAACCATTTGCTTTGTTCTTAGTCTGTAGCTTCAGCCCACCTAGTAACCTTGTAACCTAACAGTTTTGCTGAATGGGCTGAAATCCAAACTATTTACAGTTTATATTCAGTCTTACTTTTATCTTGGCTCCGTGGGTAGAATCTAAGAATAATGTCATGGGGAGATTTTGTTTTGTTTTTATTAATAATCTTAAATTTACATCATACCTACAAAACTAAACTCTGAATATCAGAATTTTTTTTTACAGACAATTTAAAATAATTGTAGGTTTGGTCAAGATGAGTTGAGTTAATCAGATCATGTCTGGATACCCAAATCTCAGCAGTCTTAATGAAAGAGCCATTCAATTTTTTTTAACTTCTCAGATATATTATTTTAACAATCTATTTTATAAGCTTTTAAAAGAAAAGAATGGTGTAATGTTGCCTACGTCTTTCCTTGTCCATTGCATAATAAAGTCAGGATCTCTTTTTCTTGGCGTATTTTTCTGTTGATCTGTGTGTCACACGTACACACGTATAGACTCATATATATCGGCATGGTGATTGATAGGTACAGTAGGCATTGCTACTGTCATATACATATGTAATGTGCACTTGTATTTTTATTATCATTACTTACTTGCAGGGACTTTTTGGGTGGAAGGAGGAGCGGAAGGGGAACAGCCCTAGTTCCTCTATCTGATTTGCAAAAGAATAATGCATTGCTAAAGAATAGTTTAGATTGATTTTACTGTAGAAATTGGACTCTAATCATAGGGAAAGAATGAAAAGGCAGCCATCTTGTGGGTGTCATCTTGTACTTTTTATCCTAAATTCTTTTCCAGTCAGCCTTTCTTTGGCTGTGATATTGCTTTTCACCTTAATTAGTCTCGAAGATAGTACATGATATATAAAAATATATATTTACATCATTTGTTATGCCAGAGGAATAGTTGCATTCCCCTTTGGCACTTCAAGCAATCACTGTCTAGTGGTTACAAGAAAACTACGTCTGCCTTGATATTTACTCATACATATGAATGAAACATCATTTTTGCATTGTAAGGATCTGTGTTGAAACGGATTTACAAAAAAACAAATATGTAAGCACAATTTTATTCTTAGGAACAAGATTAATTTGTCTGCAAAGTATTATGCAGATATACCACTCAAGAAATAGGGAAATCTGCTGCATACTCCCATTTCCAAATTAACTTTGAGGTTTCTGATTTTATGATACCTATTACCGGATTAATTATTTATTGTTTTAATTGTTAATACGTCCGGCGTTGGCATTGATCAGCACGAGTGCTGGCAGCGTAGACTTTATTGAGATCATATTTTAGTAAAAAGTATTCTTACTTCCAATTTCAACTTTATATTTCAACTATTCTATTTTTAATTTTTGTCATAGGTTAAAGATATCAACTGCCAAAAGAAAAATATTCTAAAAGAACACTGGTTCCTATGTAAATTAAGATATAATCAAGTGTTACCTTCTGCCTTCATAAATACAAATTCTGCATTCACTGACATGTTTTTGTTAAAGACGAAAACCAGAAATACTAGCTCAAAGTTAACTGGTAAATATGGGAGAAGTACCAGGTGGAGATATTCATCAATGGAAAAAAATGTAGTCAGTGCTACAGTCATTTAACATGCAGGCACTTTGGTTCAGTATAAATAGCCATACAGCGTATTGATTATTGGCAATTTACAAATAAACTGTAAGAAGTAGCATGAAAAGTATCGGGGGGTTGTTTGGAGACCTGCACAAATATATTAGAGATTAATTTTTAATTCTTCTTTCTAAAAACCAGGCTTGAAAAGCAAAACAAAATAGCAGCACTAATTAGTGTTCAGCCCTTTGTAAATGCAAAGCTTTGGCGAAGTGCTAAGTGTTATTAATAACTCTGAGAACACAGATAATTCGTGACTTTGGAGTTCAGACTAATAATATACACACACAGTCTACTTTCCATCCTCCGGGGAACATAAACCAAACTTTTGTTCCTTCTATTTCGGGGAGATTTTTAGAAAGGTTCTGCAGTCGGTAATTGCAGAGATCTGTTTCCAGGAGGAAAAATAAATGAGGATTAGGAAGGAAACAATGATACTTTCCCCAAGAAACCACTTTCTAGCGTGTATTAATAGTGTAATAGACAAAAGTGACTTTTTACACTTTTACCTATAAGATAGTCCCTCCGAGTCTGCTTTGAAATGTACCATACTCTAATGACTTAACCATGGGGAAATGGTTTAATTTCCAGTGAATGTGGAATTAGAATAAATACGTTTCACATCTATATTTCATCTTACTTTGTTATGCCATTAAAAAGTCACTCTACTTCAACAGTACCAAAAACAGAGGAAGTATGGTTGTAGACAGAACTCTTTAGTTACTACTCTCACTGTGTTCTATTACATCCTCTAACATAGTATGCATATACAAAGAGAAATCCTTCAACTCTTTTTGTCTCCAAACACTAAACTTTATTGTTGTTCTAGACTAGAAACTGTTGTGCAGTGTTATTGCAAACGCGACAAACTTTGCAGTACCTTACGCGCTTGCTTTTTATTCATCAGCTATGGTATTAATTCGTGTGGCAGGCTCTCCCCCTTTCTTTCTTGAATAGGAACAGAACACCCTACACCGGATTAATTTCCTTGTGTGTATAAGGATAATTAACTCATTCTCTTCCTTTTAATGGCATTAGTATTAATGTTCTGTAGAATGGATGAGAATCTGTTCCTATTCCGACCCCACGCCCAAGATAGTCTCAACTAAGTTCAGATCGTTTATTTGATTGTCTCACCACTTACAAAAAAAAGACACAAGTCTTTTCAGGTGATGCACCTTCCCCACCAAAGAGCCCCCGTTGCAATGCAGAGAGCTAACAAAGCGAGTTTGTTTGTAAGATGATCGTGCTGAACTTTCGAAAGCTGTAAAAAGCCGTTTGGCATCAAGTCCTCCTAAATCAGACCTAAATCATTTTTTTTACGGCCAAGAGAGAGGAAAATAGCTAGAGAGTCTGGTGAGACACGTAAATCTTGTCCTGGGCTTTGTTCGGGCCAGGGGTGCGGGGTTGGTTCTCAGTAACTCCCAGTGTATACAGCCTGTTATTTATGTCCTGGGCCCCCTGCAGTGGGTGCTACCTTGTTGTGTATGCGAATTGCTGCCACCCTTCCAAAACACCGCACCGCTCGGGAAAAGTCAAGCACGGAGAAGTCCTGATTTTCATTTAAATAGTCAAAACCATGATGCATTTGGGCTATTATGATAGGACAGCTCCCATGAAAAGATTATTTGAACTACAAAGGCATTCATTTAGGGCTCGCGATGCTGCAAAAGGGCCTGCTAGAAATTAGCAGCCTGTCCTGGTATTTGGAGAGCAAGAGTGACAACTTATTGGAAGTTCTCAAGGAATCATTTATATTTCACACTCCACTAGGCAGCTGATTTGAGATTGTCTGTTAGCATAACAAAGGCTCTGAGCCTGTGAACTTCAGAAACCTTTCGACCTCTTAGCTACTGGCATGAATAGCCCCCAGCCCTGCCTATAGAGATCTCCCAAAGCTCCCCTGTTCGTGGCTAAATTGTTAATCAGGGTAATTTAATATAGTTTTCAATATGTCTCATCTCGTATTGGGCAAGGTATTCACAGATTTCCCCCCTCCCGAAAAAAGTTCCCTTTCATTCAAGTGTGAGAGGGGCAGCTGCAGAGAGAACCCACCCCCCACTCCCTTCGAGTCCCCCTTGAACTGCAATGTAGCCACCACTGTAGAGATCAGAAAGGGACATTCACAAGCAGCAGCAATCCCTTTCCCTGGACTCCAACCTGAACCTGAAATTCCCGACTGTTTACCCCCGGCTCCCCAGCCCTCCCGTCCTCCCAAACAGACACAACAACAACAAAAACTGGGGTCCAGTCATAACTGAAGCAATTACACCGCCACAAGTTCCCATATGCCACACCTTCCCTCTTCCCCACACAATAAACCCCTTCACACACAGCAACAGTCATATAGCCACCTTGCCATTTTCCACTCTCTATACATACACACACACACATATATATACAAACACTCCCTCTCTCTCTTGCTTACTTGGAAAGTAAATGTGTTTGCTGAAAAGAGACATTCATTTTAAGCCAATTACAATCAAAACCTAAGAGGCCTTGTAGGACTTTATTCAATAGTCTGAAAAACATGTATGAAATTCAGATTTTGCAATAGTGATTGATCTCAAAGGAGACAAGAAATGCCTTTCCTTCAGTTTTCACCACTGTGGCACCCAAGGAGTAAACCCAGCTACAGATATCTCTTTACACAGACACATTAATATAGGACTCTTATTGCAAATCATGCTTCTATTTCACATAAAGCTAAATTAGAAGAGCTGTTGGGGGGGGGGGGGAGATACTGAAATCGCTATTTGCATTTTTCCTACCCACTCCCCTCAAATTTAAACAGTCTAATCCATGGCTTCCTACTGGGCTAGTGATTTTGAAATTAAAATCTACACTTTATTTTTGTCCTTTCAGATATCTCCTTTTAGTAGGTGTGGTTCTTTATGCATCATTTTTGTTCTTCCCTTGTATTGTCTGAGTTGGGGATCAGTCTATTCCTTGCAATGCATCCTTGATAACCCTGGGGCAAATTCCTCTCTCCTTCTCACACTCCAAATCTGGTTATTTTAGTTTTCATTTGTGGTTTTGACTCATTGCGTTGACAAAGGTTACTGAACCCAAAGTTTCCTTGGTTCAAACTTTACAGAGTGTTAGAGGTATTGATTTTGGATCCCCATCCTTTGGTTTTCTGACACACACCCAATTGCTGGCTACACTGATCAGAGCTGCTGAAAGATGGGGGACAGTGCTAGGTTATTTGCTTATAACATTAGTGAAATGATTATGGGGACACAGGGTCTATTGAAGTCAACTGGAAATTTACCATTGACTTCAACTGCAGCATTTTCATACCTTAGATATGCAATATTAGTGGATATCTTTATGTTTTTAACATCACATACTTCTTGTACACAGTCTAATATTTATTTTAAACCCCTAAAATCATGTCCCAGTCACATTAATATCTAACAAGTAAAGGCAGCTTTGAGAAAAGAACAAAGAAAACATAGCTGTGAACATAACATGTTGAAATCTCAAAAATATTTTCAGCATTTTTCTTTACAAGAAATAAAGCTTTTTTTCCCTTTGCTTTTTAGATTTTAAGTGCTTTTGCATCTGGTGTGTATAGTAATAATGTTCATCTTAATTTTCAATTTCTTTATTTAAAGTCTACAGTTCCCTTGATGTAATACTATTGTCTACCACTAATTTCCAGATTTTGGCAAAATATGTGCATAAATGTTTCCAGTAAATAGACATAACTTTAACTTTCCAGAAAATGTATCTTTAAGATTTAAAAATGAAATAAACAAGTGTCTTTTTATAGAAATGGGGGGGGGGAACCTTTTGTTTCTTTCAACTATGAGATGGTGAAATGACATCATTTACATTTTTTCCATGCTTTTGCTTATTATCACTTTTCTTTTTTCATTAGCTTTTTTTGTTCATTAGAATTTATGATCCATAGCCATCATTACACTTTCACATCTCTGAGTTTCTGTTGAATTTTCTTTGAGAGATTATTAAACGTAAAGGAGGAGAAAGGATGTCTTTGCTCCATAGCATGCAATGGTACATTGTATTAAGAGTGTTTTTAATTTTTATTTCAAATTATTTCCAGAGTCTTAATCAAAATAGTTATGAATTGAGTTGGAAATCAAGCTTATTTGGGACTAAGGAATAATGTGAGCTTCCTCCTAGAAAATAAAGAACTGTTTTGCTGCATATCAGGCTATATTTTCTTTTGGTAGTTTCAAAGCTTCTTCCATATAGTGGTACAAGTTGGGCCTCTTGTATTTGAAAATAAAGGATGTATATATGGGATGGTGTTTGACAGGGGGAATGAACGCAGACACCAGAACAATTATATTACAATCCCATTGGGAATGCCAGCACCAAATTTAGCCAGACTGATGGGGCACTGTCTAGACGGTCCCTTTTGTGTATCAGCTGTTTTTTCCCTGCCTTATTGTCCTCTGTGAATGTATGACTTGAACTTGCATATGGATCCCAAACATAACCATTCCTGCAACCCTACTTTGCTATAAAAACCTCTTATCAGCATCAGGATAATAATCAAAATGTTTTGTGTATATAACACACACACACACGGACACACACAATTATACAAATAAATAATATTTTATATGTATACACAATTATACTATTTATTAGTGTAAGTGTATATGCAAAAGTGCACTCATACTAATAAATAGTATAATATACATGCACAATTATTGTACTAATATATAAGACACACACACAGATGTCTTATAATTAAAATGCAGTTTGGTAGAATTATCAGTTCAGGTCATAAGGCTGATGAATAAGAACCCTTTGTAGTGGCTGTGGTTCTGGTGTATGTCTTTCTTATTAGAGAAATGTAGATTAGGGTAGAAATGTTGCCTCTCTTTTCATATACTCCACCTCTTTCCAAAAGATGATAGGAAATAAATAAAACAAGCATGTTTTGTGAAGAGGCATTTAGGAACTATCTTACATGTAAATTACATCCTTTCATTTTTGAAAAGGGCAAAGGATAAAAAGCAGGAATATTTATTAAATGTTTACACTGTAATTAACAGCACAGACTGCTCAGTTTTTCACTTACTAAACCTAATATAGATCTGGAATTAGGCATGTTCTAATAACCCTGAGTACTGGAGGCCATTTGCTTGAATTTTGTTTAGAAAAAAGGTGCAGATAAGGCTAATATCTGAGGGGAAGTGACTACAAAACTGAACTGAATAGTTTAATATGTACTTAATCATGGGGGGTGGGGGAAATATGTTTCTAATAATCTGAAATCATCATGTCTAGAAACATCCAGTGAAGAGATTCTTTTTAAAAACCTCCTAGATTGTATGAGCAAGTTAGGAGATTCTACTGCACACAGTCTGGAAACATTTGTAGTAACAGGCCCCAGAATATGGAAATGTGCAGTGAACTTTCCAACCCCATACTTTCACCATTTGCAAATAGCCCTGTATTCTTAGGTACGCCCTGAAACTATTTTCTTTGGTCACTAATGTGCCACATTTTGCTTATAGCAAGTTAATAGCCATATTAACTTAGTATTTGTTTTCTATCTTTATTTATCGAGGACAGTGACCATAGCATTTGGGTTTTTCCTGGTTCCTTTCACCTTTCATTAGACCACACCCTTTTTGACTTTACCAGTTCATTACAGGTATGGTAGTGCAATTTATGAAGTACAACGTGGAGTCACATATTCTAGTAGTTAGCAAGGCTCTTCAGCATGCCTGCCAAGAGAACATGTGATTCTTGGGTACAAAATTTCTAGACATGCCTGTGGCTTCAGTATTTTTGTTTCACCTATGTTCCCCCTTGCACTGCATGGCACCAAGGCAAGCCAAAGAGCAGAAAACCATGCCAACAGAAGGCCTAATTCATAGAATTGAGGAGTGGTAACTCTGCAACAAGTTTCTCCCTTTCTCTGTGTTTGCAAAAGCCCTCCATGATACACACTGTGACCGGGGCTTCACAGGGTTTCTGGGGCCATGTCAGACAATATGGAAGCAGAGGTAGGGCAGCGCCATGCTATACAAGTAGATTTCTGTGCAGAAATTATTACTGCTTCTTGCATGCCCCAGTGTTCCTACTGGATAAAATCAGGAGTCCAGCTTAGGCGCCAATATTGAGCACCATTAGTTTAAAATAAGACTTAGCTGAAATGAACCCAGTGGACTCAGATTAGTTCTTAGTGAGCCACAAAGCATATTCTAGTGAGCATCAGTTTATGGCCACCTTCACCCAATTCCACACCTAATATAACAATAGTTCTACTTGCTGCATTAAAGCATAATAAACCATCAACTGTACTTTTAGGTATATACTTTTTTCAGTCTAAAGAAGAATCTTTCCTAAATTGCAGCTAAAATTAGCGGAAGAAAAAGAAACTCCTTGGTATAAATATATTTGCATTTTGGCTGTATGCACTATACTTCACCTGTGGATAAATATAGAACTCCAGATTTCAAAGTCATGATGCTTCATCCCTCCCTGCTCCCTCATGGACTAGCACAAAATCTCCTGCTCAGGACAATTCGGATCGGATCCATTTTTGTGGCGGGAGGGAGGAAGAATGTTTGTTTCCTGATTTCAGTGAATAGGGAAGGATACACAAACCTACTCAGTGATTTACCGTATACTCTGGCATGTCGTGAGTTAAGCGGTTGTAGAATTAGGATTGTGATGATAAGACTTGGTGCCTGAAAATCAAAATCAAAGTACAGAAGTGGTATGGTCCACAATGACTGATAACTTCACTGTGGGCACTGGTGTGAGGAGGTACTGAGTACTACTGACACAGGGCCAAATAGGTATAGAGGAGATTCTGAAAAAAGCTGCTCCACAGTGCTCACACCATTCAGAATATCAGGGTAAATCATATACCATATTTTATAGGGAAATCCTGGTCACCTATACAGCTGTTTCACACATGGTGGGATCATCAGTGGAAGAGTCCACCTGCTGATGGGTAGTGACCAACTCCTGTAGCAGATGAGGAATAGAATGCAATCACCTGTGGGAGAGTAAAGGGTCACAGGTTAGAAACTGCCCCCAGTGTAAACCATTGCCAGTTACAATGACATGGTGCACGGCCAAAGGCACAAGCCAATGGTTTTTCAGAACTGCATTGACAGGAAATGTGGGCAAACTAGTAGATTCAGTTGTCCCCACACTTGCTCATTTTATATGTAAATGCAGCTGTAAATTGCTATCAGACACCATTACATGTATGGTATCAGTTTGTTATGGTTCCCAATATAGTGTAAATTGTATTATTCTGGTGTCATTGGTAAGCTTGTCCTGTGTGTAATGCACTGTAGGCAGCAACTCTGGTAATCTGGGAACAGTAATTTTCTTCCACTGTATAACTTGTGTGTAATAGAGACCTCTTTTGGGGGTATAGCACAATGTTAGCAGTAAACAAGTATGTGATGGTCCATCTGTGATGGTCCAGATGAGAAGTGAATGCCATACAATCAGATCACTTGCTGCACAAACACATTTTATGGGAGCTAGGATACGTATATCCTCCATTCAGACCTGCACACTTGCCACCTCACATAATTCAAAGCACTTGTGAAGCATTGTCTCTGGCAAGGGGTGCAGAGATAGCTGTGCAGGCTGTTACTGAAGGCAACGGACTTTCCACCTCCACATTAACTGATTAACTACAGGAAGTAAAGCAGTTATATAATCCATTGCTATATAATCAGGTATCCAGTTGAGGCGATAACTGGGAAAATATAACAGGGATACCGAGTGCTCAGATATCATGGCAATGAGTGTAGTATAAATGCCTAGAAAGATAAACTATATTATCAAACATTGTTTTAATAAAATGCTCAGAAGTCTCCCAGAGAACCAGTCTAAGCTGAATTGAGGAGTGCATATTATATGCACCCTTTTCATACAAGTAATGCTTAAATATGACACTGCTGAAGTTACGAGAGTAGGCATGATGCACAGCCACTCTCTCTATCTTTGTTTCTCCGCTTCCAGACAGAGCAGCCGTCTTCTTTTCTTTCGCTTTTCCCTTCTTCTTCTTTCTAAAAGAATCCTTTCAAATCGACACAACTAACAGAGTTTTTATGGAGGTGGACTCCTGCCCGGCCATAATTCTGTTTTCCAATAGGCCTGTTTATTTAAGTTAGAATAAACCCATTGAAATCAGGTTGAGAACACTTTCTTGTAATCTTGAGTTATTTATAGATAAAATGATTTACATATTAGTGAGCAATCCGCTGTGAGCACAGTATTACTGCAGGTTTTTCTTTGGGGATTACAACACCGTTTAAGTTTATTTTCTTGTTTTCTACATCATGTTGTGATCTCCTAAAGGAAATAATTTATTCTCTCTTTCTTTCTCCTTGAGATAAAATGTAACTTTTGGCTACATGTTCTAAATAGAGTAATATAGTTTATCAAATAGCTTTGTTTGAGCTAGGATTGGAGTTTGAATATGGAGAGTATATGCTAAACCCTCCTCCCCCACACACGCACACAAAAGGCTCAGGAACTTTTCCTCTTACGGTATAAGAAATCCAGTATATCTTTATATGAAAATGTTGGTATTCATCTAGCACTGAATCTTCACATTCTGGGCTGGATTCTGATCTCGCATTACCATAAATCAGGATGAACTCTGTGAAAGTCAACTGAATTACAGAGGTGAATAAAATGGTGTGAGATTAGAATCAGAAACATATATTACAATACCAAACTGATATGCAAAGACACTGTGCTAAAGTAAAATGGTTACAACAGAAGCCACCCATGCTAGGAAATTATCAGATCAGAATGTAGTCCCTGGTTATAATTTAATCTGATTGAGAATAGGCATTGGCACACACATAGGTAGGTGGTCATTTACACTGGAAATCACAAGATCAGCTCTGGGGCCTACCTTCTATAATCAAGAATTGTGTCTCTAAATTGTTATCTAACAGCCAAGGAAGTTTGTTAGAAAATAGATTTTGAAAAGTGATAAATGAAGAGACAAAAGACTATGATGACACCAAACAACAATAGGATTGTGATGAATTTCTGGCTCATTACTCGGTGAAGCGTTAACCCCTAGAGCAACTGCCAGTCAGAGAGAACTTCATACCCTCCAGAGTACAGGAAAGGGAAGTACCACCCAAGATCAAAATGGACCAGGCGCAAGATACAGGTGTAGCTGCACCACAGTAGTGGTTCAGTAGATACTACCTACATTGACAGAAAGGGTTCTCCGATCCACGTAGGTAGTCCATCTCCCTGAGGGCTTGGCTACACTTGTGCGTTATAGAACAATAAAGGCACCAAGAGCGCTCTACCTTACTACCCATCCACACTGGCAAGGCACATAGAGTGCTCTGACTCCATGGCTGGAACGCTCCTGGTACTCCAGCTCCCCAAGAGGAATAATGTTTGTTGAACTCTCACTGGAGCACCGCAGCACCAGTGCGGACACGTAATGCTCTCTGACTGGCCTCCAGAAGTGTCCCACAATGCCTCTTCTAGCCACTCTGGTCATCAGTTTTGAACTCTGCTGCCCTGTCCTCAGGTGACCAACCATCAGACTCACCCTTTAAATTCCCTGGGAATTTTGAATATCCCCTTCCTGTTTGCTCAGCCAGGCGTGGAGTGCTCTCAGCTCATCTTTCCAGGTGATCATGCCTCCATGCGCCAGGCGATCCCAAGTATGAAGCAATGGCGAGGTGCTGGACCTCATCAGTGTTTGGGGGGAGGAAGCTGTGCAGTCCCAGCTGCACTCCAGCCATAGGAATTATGATACCTTCTAGCACATATCAAGGGCCATGACTGAAAGGGGCCACGACCGGGACATGGTGCAGTGTCAGGTTAAAGTAAAGGGCTGTGGAATGTCTACTGCAAATCCTGCGAGGCAAATGGCTGCTCCAGTGCTGCCCCCGCAACCTGCAAATTCTACTAGGAGCTGGATGCGATACTTGGGGGTGATTCCACCTCCACTCCAACGATCACCATGGACACTTCTGAGCCCAGCACAACAAGGGGGGAGGAGGAGGAGAAGCAGGAGGGGGGGCCTTCCCCTCATCAAGGGGGGAGCAGGAGGAGGAGCAGGAGGAGGAAAGCACGAGCAAGGGTGCTGAGGTGGGGGGAGACACCCTGGAATTCCTTGAGGCATGCAGCCAGGAGCTCTTCTCGAGCCAGGAGGAAGGCAGCCAGTCGTGGAGTCTAGAGCTTCGGAAAGGACAAACAACAGAGGAGGCTACTGGTAAGCGGCTTTTTTCAGGAAGGGAGTTTTTAGGTGCGGGCTCTTTGGGCTAGGACAGTGAGGGCTGCATGCATGCGGCATGCCTAGATGAGGAATAGGGCATTGATGTGATCTATCACATCGCAGTAATCGGCATCAGTGATCTCTTCAAAAGTCTCAGCCAGAATGTGGGCAATAGCCTGCGCAGGTTTATTGGGAGAGCCAGCATGGTTCTTGTCCCAGTCAGGCATGTGTCCACGCCACTCTGTCGTGAAGGGTGGAGAGACCATTGCTGCACACAGGCAAGCTGCATATGGGCCAAGGTGGAAGCGGTATTGTAGTAGAAGACCCTCCCTTGCTTCCCCAGTCACCCTTGGCAGCGAGATATCTCCCAGGATGAACTCCTGTGGAGAATGTTGGGACCGTGTTCAGTGTAGGTGCCCCCTGCAGCTGTGTGCTCTCCCCAAGGCACGGAAGCCCAGAGGACAGTACAACCATGAAACAGTCAGTCCCCCTGGACCAGAGGTGGGCAAACTACAGCCTGCGGGCCAGATCCGGCCCATGAGACTGTCCTGTCTGGCCCCGGCCAGGGAGGCTGCCTCTGGCCCCTCCCCCAGAGCTGTGTCACGCAGGCAGCGCTCCAGGGGCTGGGAGCTGAACACTCCCTCCCTGCCCTGGAGCTGTGCAGCGCGGGCTCCGCACTCATCCCCTCCCCTGGAGCCACATCACGTGGACAGCAGTCCGGGGGCTGGGGCTGTGCGCTCACCCCCTCCCTGGAGCCGCGCGGAGAGCACTCTGGGGGGGCTGGGGCAGCATGCTCCCCCGCTCCCCCAGAGCCGTGCAGCGTGGGCAGCACTCCAGGGGCCAGGGCTGTGTGCTTTCCCTCTGCCCCGGAGCCTCACCGAGCAGCTATGGTAAGGGGGAGGAATGGGGGTGGTGGTTCTGGGGTGGTGGTTGGGAGAGGGCTCTGGAGGGGGCAGTCAGGGAGCAGGGTGGGTTGGACAGGGGGTGGGGTTCTGGGGTGGTTGTTAGGGGGCCAGGAGGGTTGATAGGGGTTGGGGCAATCAGGGAGCAGGGGAATTGGGTAGAGGGTAGGGTCCTGGGAAGTAGTTAGGAGTCTCTGGAAGGGGAAGTCATGGGACAAGGTGGTGGGTGTGAGGGTTGGATGGATCAGGGATTCTGAGGGGGCAGTCAAGGGGCGGGAAGTGCGAGGAGGCCGGATTGGGGGCGGGTGCTTTCTTACCCGGCCCTCCATATAATTTTGGAAACCTGATGTGGCCCTTAGGCCAAAAAGTTTGCCCACCCCTGCCTTACACTATGTGCTAACTACTTATGCTAAACAATCTGTTCCACTTTGCATTTTTCTGTGAAGCTAGGTGTACCTTTCCCAGCCCTGAAGAAGAGCTCTGTGTTTGGCTCAACAGTTTCTCTCTCACCAACATAAATTGGTCCAAAAAAAGATATGACCTCACCCGCCTTGTCTCTCTAATATCCTGGGGCTGACACAGCTACCACTACACTGCATATAAGTGCCAGATTCTCATTAACACATCACTTCGATAGTGTAAAAAAAAATTCTTTACATTGTAGGGCTCTTTTACACTGCCATAGTGATGTAAAAGGGCCTGAATGTATATGAGAATCTGGACCAATATATCTATGGATAGAGATATGTATATCATTAAATAACTATCATTTTTGGAATTTAATATCATATTCATACAATATATAGGCTCATAAGAATGAGGCATGGATTGTGTATCGACCATAATTTTGAACTGCTTAACTCTTGATGGATTGTGTCACAACTTTACTGCCATCCGAACTTCATTTTAAGTTTCATGGTACTTACTCAAAATGTCTGAGCGTTGTCACAATACAAGATAATAATGGCTTTTCAGGAAACCAGGGCAGTTGCAAGCAAATCTATACTCTTTGAAAGCCATGTGACTAGGGCTAGGTACTTCCTTTAGGCCCACGCTTCAGCATTTGGACTGACTATTTGGTTACTTCCCCATTACAGATCCTTCCATAGCTACTTCAGCCAATACTGTTTGGACCTGATAGACAAAATTCATATGGAAGTATTTATACAAATTGAATCTATCATCCATGTCTTAGATAAATAAAAAAGATCGCAACAAAAATACATTTAAAAAAAGAAGTGTGTTTTGAAGACCTCATTTAGGGAGTTTTTAAATCACATTTTGTTAGAACTTCCACAGTGTAAAAACTGAAGACCTTTCTGTGCTGGGTGGACATTCAAGATGATATAGACATTTGTAAGATAGTGTTTGCTCCTATGTCCTTTGCCCAAATGCCCTCCTCTGGCCACTGAAGTGCGATCTGTTGTTTGCTTGTAGACTGTCATCATCTGCACCAGAGGTATGTTTTACTGATCTTGTGAATTTTTTTTTTTACACACACACACACACAAATGGTTTCTCTGGCACTCTATCACTATTGCATCTACATTGGGGATGGTTTTGGGTAGTAGGGCATTGTGTAATAGGGCCTTTTGGCTCACTTTAGTATCATATTGTTCCTTTTTTTAAATGAAAAAATCAATTAAATGACAATCCAGACAAATAATTTTTCAATCTTCTTTTAAAAATATTGTAGCACCTTTTAACTTATAAGCACCAAAAAATTATCTTATATCAGAAAAAAAATGTTTAATTACACTCACTTTATTACAATTTGAGATAAACTTTGGGAAAAGATCATTCCCTGGCATCCAGAGTTTCAGCTAGGAGCACATTTTGTTGTTGTCCTGGAAAATGTTAAAAAGAAAGTAACTTTTCATATTTATAAATTCTACAAAGCAAAATTAACTCAATTTTTAAAAGCCAGGTGCAAAATAAATGGAGGTTGGATATTACATTTTAAAAGCTTTTACGGCACTTACCACAAAAACTTCAGGTACTCAAACAAAAATCTCTAGAAAATGTTGAAGAGGAAACAATCCTACATTATTTGGGAGATCAACTGCAAGGTATGTCTTTTCTATCTCTAACATATGTTTCCTGCACGTGATTCATGGAAAGACCTTCATAATTCAAGAAGACATGCCTAACTGAATCCCAAATCTAAACAATTTACAGCTGTGATATCATGAGGCTGTGGTTTGGCCTATCGGAGTTGGATATTTTGAGAAAATGAAACAACCCATTAATATGTTATGCTTAGAAAAACAGTAACTACTTTAAAACACTACACATGTCCTTCCATATGAACATCTGCCCAATGGCATTAAGGTCTATTTGAAGATAACATGCTTTAAGTAGTATTTAAGACTCCAATTCAAGAAAGCATCCCTATTCAAAAAGAGCATTCATCTTTAACCATGTGTTTAACTCCCTTCAAAGTCACTGGGACTAATCAGGTGCATAAAGTGTACTTACGTGATTTTCTAATTTGGTACCAAAAATGTAGGGCCTGACTCTGCAGAGTGTTGAGTACTTCATGGGAGTTGTTGGGAGCTGAGCTCTCTCACTGATTTCAATGGGTGTTAAACCCCCAACTCCTTGCAGATTAGGGACATAAAATGATAGGCAATCAATTACAGAGTAACAATTTATTAATACAGAGTAACAATAATTAATCGGTACCCAGCTCTTATAGTATTTTTCATCCTTAAATGTCAGAGCACTTTAGACAAGAAGTAAGTATTGTTACTCCCATTTTACAGATGAGAAAACTGAATCCCATCCTAAAGTCACTCAGGTGGTGAGACAATCAAGGTGCAGATACCCCAAGGGGAGAACAGGAGGTCAAATAATAAACAAGTAAATCAACTGATTGCATACAAAGCTATTGTAGTATAAATGTGTGTTGAGTAAGGTAGTTTTATGAAAGCTTGTCTGACGGCCTCTCCCCTCCCAGGGTACTCGAAAGCAGGCAACTCTCACCTGTTCCTTACTTCATTAAGGACAAGGGAGAACCTGTGGGTCCCAGCTGAAATGGAGTGTTAGGGGAAATCCTCTAGTCACCCCCCTGCAATAGTCCCCTTACTCTAATGTGGGTGGTGCCTCCACCTGGACAGGCACTGTATACACCTCCTGTACCTCAGTTGCCTCCAGGAACAAAATATAAATAATGGATCTTTCATATGCAAAAAACTCCCAGACCAGAACCAACACAAATTTCCTTAAAAGTTAGTGTAGCGGGGTGAGCACCCACTCCCTGCCTCTTGGGGCTGGGATAGCCCAGGGAAGGGGTTGTGGCCGGGAACCAGCCAGCTCCCAGGCCTAATTAGGGAGTAGCTGCAGCTGGGAGGCCATGCCCCAAACACTGGAAGGCCTGATAAGAGGGCTGTGAGACAGACAAAGATCAGTCTCCTCTGTTACCAGAGGAGGACAGGCCTTGCTGCAGGGAGCCTTAAACAGGGTACCTAGACTGGGGCAGGGCTGGGGCAAGGCACTGGGAGCTAGGGAGCTCTAGCCTGAGAGCCCCAGGCTGCAAGGCCTGACGGAAGGCCTGACCCAGGGGTACTGGTGTTGCAGGGGGCAGCCCAGGGCTAACATGAGGAGCAGCAGGCCAACCCCCCTTGCCGGTGATGAGGGGCCATGATACTGCAGTCTGCCTCAGTGAGCGGAGGCAAATGGTGACTGGCAGTGGCCAAGTCTGAGGCAAGGTGGGGATAGTGGGTGGAGGGTTCCCCAGGGAGGGGAGACCCTAAGTCCAGGGGGGTACTGCAGGGGTGCATCCCCCTCAGCTAGAGGGCACCGAGGTCTGGGAGGGACATGAGGCCGGAGTAGGAGCGGGACATCGGCCGGCAGAGGGCGCTCCGGAGGCTGAAGAGCTGATTTCCCCAGACGACCATCAGGAGGCGCCGCCGGGGTGAGTGTCCGACCGCGCTACAGTTAGGGAAACCAGGAGCTGTTTAATGTTACACTAACCTCCAGGGTGAATGCCCTTGGTATATTTGCAGAAAGTTTGGATGCAGCATACTCTGTGGCCAGCAGATTGCTCTATCACTGGCATTGTAAAATATTATAATGAGCTTTGTGCTTAGCTGTTGATATAGGCACTAATAAATGCCCTTTTCTTCAGCTTCATCTGAACAGTTTGTTGTGATTGCTAGATATCCTGTGGTGGATTAAACAAGAAGGTAGACATTTAGGGTTCTAGGGGAAGACAACTTGTGCAAACCTGACTGTGAAATCAAGATTTTTAAAATTTATTTATTACATCTTATGCCATAGTGATGTAGGAGATGAAGAAGGTGCTAGCAGGGAGTAACAGTGTGCAGGAGAGTGCAGGAACTGCATCTGTAGTTGTTCTATGTGCAGAGTGCAACATCGGGGAAGCTTCTTGAGCTTACACACACATGGATTGAATAACTTACACATACATTTTGTCCCCTTGTAACAACCTAAGGTGACGTGTCACGAACATTATTGCTGTAATTCTTGGTATGGTGTCACTCACAGCCTGTATACTTTTGAGTGAAAGTGTCTGTGGCTGCAATGACAGGAGAACATATCTGTAGTCACAGAATCCTAGAATATCAGGGAAGGAAGGGACCTCTAGAGGCATCTAGTCCAACCCCCTGCTCAAAGCAGGACAAATCTCAACTAAATCAGGATGCTGGGACGAAAGTCAGTGACACAGAAGCCTTCTCAGACATCCTGTGGCTGCTCTTGGTGTGTGCTACCATGGTGTGCAGGTATCAGATAGGCATCTTGTCACAACTACCCTTTGGAAACATTTTGTCCTTTGTCTGGAAAGGGTTTATATAGAATAGCAAGGTAAGGATGACAGTTCAGGCCTTTTCTGTGCTTTCTACAAACAAAAATTAGTATAATGTTCTCTGTGTGACTGTGTAAATAAATGTGTGTCTCTTATTGTGAATAACTGTTTCAGTACAGATGTAACGGATGTCTAGCTGTCTATAACTCAGTCTCAGTGTCTCTGTATTTCTCTCTCCACTAGAGTGTAATTTCACCTCTCTATTTACACTATTACCGTCTCAATTTTATGTCTGCTTTCTAAAAGCAGTTGAATTAGAGCATTTGACATTTCCTCATGCTAACGTACTCCTGTACAGAGAGACTTCTGGATCAGGGAGAACATTAATATTTCTATGGGGTACAGGAATGCAATGGGTGTAACAGAATGGTAAATGCTGCAAATAGCATCCTGCAAGGCAAACTGCAATTCTGGCTATGGTTCTAGAACGACATGAAGTGCGAATGGGGATGGTGATTGGTTATACCATTATTATATCTTATTTCTCTATTGCCATAGTCATCACCATTTGTTACAGACCATATAGGAAGAAGAGTTGACCTGAAGAACAGCTCTGTGAGCTCAGCAGTAGCAGCCACTGCTGATGCATTATTGGAATACGTGGACACTTGATCTTATAAATGTTACCCTCGTCCTCTCCTCCCCTGCTCCCATCTAATATAGTTTACTGCACTCACTGCAAGTTGTTAGATTGTAGACTGTTTGGGGGCAGGGACTGTGTCTGCTTCTGGGCTTATGCAGTGTTTAGCAGAGAGAGGCCCCAATCCTGCAAGAGACCTCTGAGTATACTGAAATATGAATAATCATGATGAGCTTTTGTAAGTTGCTGAAAGATCAGTGACACACCACAGTTGTGTTTATATTATGTGAAAATCTAGATTGTTCAGGGCACAAGTGTGATCAGAATAGGGCCTTTAATGCCTTAAAAGTTCACTTTGATTCTGGAATATATAGATGGGGCTAGCTAGTGGGAACCAATTAAGGCGATGAGGTGTACAGTATGCGTAGAAAGAACTGCAGCTGTCAGCCGGGTTAGGGAGCAGGGATTCTATGATCTGTTACAGCTTTAATTAACTATTGAATTATTTTGAAAATACTTTTAGTTGGATTAATTTCTTTTGGTTTCCTTCTTATGTTCCTGGAGCACAATAGAAAGCTGACTTAAATGAAACCTTTGAGGAGTGTTTCATCATTTGAGATCTAGGTTAAGTTAAAAAAAATTGAAATGAGTTGACTTATAGTTTTGATTTTTTTTAAATTATTTTATTTTATAGCAAGTATGGAATTAGTTTGAACTTGTCGTTGCCTTGGTGGGGAAAATAAACATTTAATAGAAGCAAAGTCAATCACATTTGAACATTTGCATTTTTACCATTGAGTGTGTTTACCTGAATTATCATCTTGTAGCAGACATCTCTGCTTTGCTTTGATCTCATGCTACCAAAGATATTTTACACGAAGCAATCATTAAAAACCCCACACACAATTATGACAATTTCTGAAAAGCTCATCAATTAATATAAGGTGCTGGGGCTTTTCATTTTCATTTTAATGTGCTGTAGTGTAGAATTAAAAAATAATGAAGTGTTTTAAAGAATCCTTAGATTTTACTTCCTCCTAGTATAGCAGCAGGAGATGTGATTGATGTGAAAAAAGATGGGGAAAGGGACTAGACTGGATGACTTTTAGGATGAATAAGGTACCGAGTGATGAACCAATAGAGCTCTGTGTGCTATTGAGTTCATACAAATAAAACATTGTGAGACTTGTGAGTCATTAATTCAAATATTGGTGTAAATATGGTTTAGTTCATCATCACCTCTTTAAATTATGTTTATGTACAGTTCTACTGCCTTGTGTAAATGCCATTGACTGAGCTAGCATTTTCATTTATTCAAACAGTATTTCCTGTGTTGCCAGATGGGAGAAATAGTAGTCTCTTATCAGTGATACAGATGGACCATCAAAAAGTCCCATTAATTTCAGATTAGCTTTCTGAATAAGTTTAAATTAAATGATTTCCCGGATCCTAATATTTGCATGTTTTTTTATAATAATGATGTATAACTGATGGGCATTGTATGGAGAACATAGCAAATTAATATGTGATCTTACAGAAAATTATTTTTTCATTATGAAGTACTTTTAGGATAGTAGAAAAGCATTTAATGTGTAGATACATGAAATTATCAGCCAAACATGATACCCACATCTGGAAGTAAAAAGAATGTCCCCTCCCCACCCCCAAACATGTTTTTAATAAAAGCATTCCCTGTTTTCTTTTCTGAACCAGGTCACATATCTTTTTAAAGACACTCAAGCAAATTTGGATCCCAATCCTGCTCCCCTGAAGTCAGTGGCTAAACTCCCATGGACTTAGAACTGGAGCAGGCCCATGGATATTATGTGACCTATCAAATCTAGTGCACACAAAATTCTAAGTATCTGGATATGTTTGATTGGTTCATGAATGATTTGCATAGGACACCTAACAATGATCAGAGCTTTCTGTTCCTGTAGGTCTGTCTGGGCTTCATCTAAACAAGGCATACAGAAGGAAATGGCTCCCTTTACCAACCTCTGCCAGCTTTCCTAAGTGATCAGTCTCCATGACTTTAATAGCTTCATGGTGATTAAGAGAAAATGCCAGAATCAAGTCCCTGGTTCAATCCTTATAAATTTCAGCCAGGCACGGTCTCAAAAGCACTAGATCAACTGCTTTAACAGTTCCAAAACATGTTCTTGAATAAATGCCTACAATATTAAAAAATGTTCATATGAAATGCACTATTAAACAACTTTTTAATCCTAAAATAAAAGGCCTGATTTTTAGCCAGGACTCAATCCAGCCGCTAATACTATGGACATGCTGACATCTCTTTAGACACCTACCTGTCTTGTTTGCCAGTGTAGTTATATATAACAGGTGAAGGTGCAGGCATAACTGAATATTGAGGCTGACCCAGTGTACGAATGAATGAGTGTATAATGCAATATTTCCAAATTACAATTGCACAGTTGTCTGGGGAACAAACAATATAAACTTGCATATACTTTCCATGTGCGGAAAAATAATTGCACATAAAATGGTGACATTCTTTATATTTCCATGCTGAAGACAGCATCTTTGCGTATCAAGGGAGTATCAAACCCTATGCTGAGCCAAGAGAAGTACAAAAAGGGGGGAGGATGTCATCTTAGGCAACCGTTATGTACAGATAGAAGAGGTATTTTTCTTGCGAGGTAAACTATACTGTTGGAAGAATGAGAACAGAGTTTCACTCCTCTGCGTGGTCACTGTACCGAAGACCTTCTGCATAGTCCCTATGCAGGTTAGAAGTGGTGAGGAGGGTCTTTTGGTAATCCACTGCACCATGGGTAAATCGAGCACATAATTTCGACTTTTTCAGTGTAGACAACGCCAATAAAAGGATCAAATTAATGGCCTATGATATAACACTCCCAAATAGGGAAAGAAGTGGTGAAAAGCAGACACTCACTTTTCTGCACCTACCCTGTAGATAGCAGCGGTACTCCTTATGCAACACAGGTGGGTAGGAAGCGGAAAGAGCCTTGGGCCAATATTCTCAATGCACCGGAGAGTGCAACTGTACCAGCATAGGTGGGGATGTATGCTGCATTAGGCATAGGGGCTGGTGCAAGGTATGTGTCCAGGGGAAATCTGGGGGCAGATAGTGACTCTCTGAGTCACCATCTGTTTCATAGGCTGCTCCTGGTGGGGTGCAACACAGTGCTGCCTAATTCACAGGACTTGTGGCAAAGCCACAAATTTAGCCCATAAGGCTTTGACTAAATTCCATCTCTGGATTCATGATATCACCCTATATTGTGAATGTGACTATTGCTGGCCCAGGACTATTTTTTAAAAGAGGTACCGTCAGCAAAATCCTCCCGGAATGGCCTTCTGCAGTGTGACAAAAATAGTCACAAGACCAGGCAGCACCATCACTCTTCAGAAGTTACACAGCAAAGTAAAAGATACAGCAGGTAAGGACAAAAGTGGTTTTAAAAATAGCCAGAACTGGAGCCAATATATATTTCTAAAAATGTGTAGAAAAGGCAAGCCCCCTACTATGTTTTATGTTCTGCATCTGGAATGTGCAGAGCAAGCAACTTTGATTATACTGATATACACACCCTCACTTGGGCAAAAATTTTCAAGGGATGAGCTGAACAATATTTCCACTGTTATACACAAATCGGATGTGCACATCATTTCCCCCTTAATTATTAGAAATTAATGTATATTTATTATGGTTAATGCAAACCAAATTCTATTCTTTAACTCTGTTTGAGATAACTCTCTCACACTATCTTAGGCCTCTGGCAGTAATACCATGGTGATGAAGATGGTATAAATATCTGCAGAGAGACTCAGATTTTTTTTTCTTGGTTTATCCATGACAATATCAACAGATGAAAGGCAGAATCCTGTTCCACATGTGTGCTCTTTAAAATAATCTCTCACTTAAAGCATCCCTGAATAAATGGTCTGTCTGTTTCGTTTATGGTGCTTATGAAACTATACATCCTTGGAAATAAAAGTTCTCTCAGTGTATATAGGAAATAATCATACTGCTGCTTTTCATGACTAGGTTTTTCATAGCAGGTTAACATTGGGTTGTCTCTCTTTGGCAGAGGAAGACCTGGAACATTTCCTTGACCCCATCATTTGAGAGTATTAGTGCTTCAAACAGAATAGACACCGACTCACTATATTTTGGGACATCAACAAATAATGAATGAGCGGTTTGTGTTGAAAGAGTTTTTTATTGTTAGGCTGCAAATCTAAATTATTTGGGGATATAATGCACTGGGGAAGGCTTTTTATATGTGTGAAGAAGCTGAAATATTGCTTATTTCAAATAAGTGTATTAATTTTAATATTGCATATTTAAAGTACTCCTTTTGTGGGGTAAAAAGGAGTTTTCTTAGCAAATAATTCTACAGTACTTTAATGGCTACATTTTGCAGCGAGGTAGTCTCCACATGTACCCCAGCTTTGCAGATGCAAACACCTGTGTGTAATTTTGAATAATCCCAACATCTGTGTCCACACAAGCATTAGAATTTACGCCCACAGGAACGAAGCAATGGCATCTTCAAGACCCATCTGTCCACCACTTGAAAGTGCTTGCAGATGGTAGAATAGTGCAACAGTATGTGCAGATATTAGCAAGTGCAATGTGTATGTACATGTTTGCATGTGTAATTTTGCATGCACACTGTTGGAGGTTGAAAATCCAGCCCTAAATATAAATATTTTTATCATGTCACTTAGAATTTTTTATTGCTGTACCTGCACCCGCATTCTGTGGGCTATGTTTTCATTACATCACCTTAGTTTTCTTCCATAGTCATTTGAATATGCAGATGTCATTTTGTGGTCAGACACATTATACATCAAAGATATCAGGTAGCTAGATGTCTAATGGTACAGTTGTATCTACAAACCAGTGGGTACAAAAGAAGGGAGGCTGGGTTGAGGCTGACACGAAAATCAGATTTTCCTAAGATTGAAATGTGTGTGAAATCCATCTTTTGTTAGTGTGTTCATGATGAAAAAAATGTTTGTTTTCATTTTCTGGAAATTAGCGATATATGGAATATTAATATAATTTCTCAGTTCGAGGGTATGACATTTCACACTGATCGGCTGACTGTATTGATAACTGATGAGATGCAGACCTCATAAATGGGAAAACCTCCACTGATGTTCATTTTGTCTAAATTTGGTGCAAGGTAGGTGGTAATCCATGTACAAAGTATTCCCCTTGTATTAATGAGGGAAATAATGAAACATTGGTTTTGGATTATGTTTTGATATTGTCATCTGAAAAAAAAAACCAGTTATCTTAGGACAATGAATTACTTCTCAGCCTATTGTCTTTTCCTGTTTGCTACTGGAGGGAAGCCTTGGGTCTGTGTGAAATGTCCTTATTTACACATGGAACTCCCTCTGGAGTCAGTGGAACCAGCGGCTGGACAGCTACACATTGGGCCTGATTCTTTGTGGCCTTGCTTCTTGTGCAGTCATTTACTGTGTAAATGCTACAGTATGGGCTATGATGTGTCACACACAGGCTTATGACTTCCCCTCAGGATCGGATCATGCAGAAGGAGGAGATGGGCTAACACAGACTATTTTTCAAATACAAATACTTGAAATATTAGCAAAGGGAAATCAGGAGATGATTAGCTAAATAAACTGCTTTTTGTATAGTCTTTTTTAAAAGTTAGTCCCTCCCTATGAAAAGGTCTCCTTCTACCAGTCATATGGTAGTTCTAGATACAAAGTAGGGCACTCAATGTAGTACCTGTATGCTACCATAATACGTGCATTACAAATGCCTACATAGTATGACTATTTGTATGCCAGCTCAGAAACCTATTCTATAGCCTATAGTGGCTGAAACAATGAAAGGGTTGGGTTTGCTTCTTTCACCTGAAACCAATATCTGTAGAGCAAAGTAACAGAATCTGTTTTTTAATCTACAATATTGACCATTTCCAAGTATACAATTCTACAGTTGCGGTCATCATAAGAGCACTGGGATAAGAAATTAAAGGTCTAACAAATAAAAGGGAAATTTCATTAAACTACTGCCCTATACTTTTAAACTAAAATTTGGTCAAAACTCTTAGAAGTACTTTTGCTGGTGATGCTTTCAATTGTTTTTAATATAAATTAGCTATCAATTTCTTATGCTTTGAATAGTTACGCCAAATAAAGTGTATGGGGATGTGGACAGTCTGACAAGTGAGTAGAAGTACCCTAGTGATTAGAACCGGGAACAGGAGTCAGATCAAGGGGCAGAGCCAGACTCAAACCAGAAGGCAAGTCTCTGATCAGAGCTGCAGTCAGAAGATAAACAATGGCACAGGATTGAAGCAGGAGAAGAACAAGGCAAGAGCAGGTCTGGAGCAAGACTTAGAACAAAACAGACATAGAAGAGATCACAGCTGCAGGCAGATACATTGAGCAGGCAGTGATTATCACTGCTGCTGAGCTTAAATGCAGATTGGTTGGCTCCTTGCAGCCAATCAGTGGGCCAGACAATCAGGAAATTCTGTCACAGCCTAACTGGGCTTATTAACTGGTCTGAGGGCTGAGCCAGCTAGCCTCAGGCTCAGCTGAGGGAACCCAAGCCTCTATATCCTGACAGAAAGGGCTGTGTCCTCAACCATTTTGCTATGCAAACTACACAGGAATATCTCCATGATATTAGGTAATTCTGTATCAAATATACTTGTGATTCCAAATGGTCTGGCAACATTTCAGCAGAATGTACCCAAGAGAGTCAATGTTAATGCTATGTAGAGTTTATTGTTTCCTATGTGCTCTAAAGCAATCAAACAACTCTGGAAATATTCTTCAAAGAATACATCTAAAATGTTACTTCATTAAACATCTCCTTGGCCCTCATTCTATTTTCCACTTTGAATTGCCGCCTTTAGTTTTGAATGATTTTTTATAGCAGTAAGATTTTATTAACTCTCTGATGTACTGGCACCTAGATGAAAATAACAGAAGGGAAAAACAAAAATGCATTATTTATATATATATATATAAAGGTTGCCTTATATGGAGAGAAACATGAAAAGGAAATAAGTTATCTCATTAAACAGATTAGATATTTTGTGGCATTCCCTTTATCCACTTAGCATGTTGATGGTTAATGTTATACACCAATACACGTTCACTTTATGGCTTTATGATAAATAAAATAGGACAAATTTTGCTCTCTGATCCACTCATAACTCTCATTTACAGAGGAGGCCATGCACATGTATCTAAGGTGAGACTTTTCACTTTTTTCACTCAACAATAGCACAAAGATAAATACAAGTATAGGGCCAGATCCTAGAGTCATTACTCATGTGAATACTCAATACACAGTTGCACAGGGTTAGACTGACATCTTGAGTAAAAAGATGTTTTCAGACAACTGGCCATAATGACTCCAAGTTCTCTTTCTTGAGTGGAAACAGCTAATTTAGACCCCATCATTTTGTCTGTATAGTTGGGATTATGTTTTCCAATGTGCATTACTTTGAATTTATCAACACTTATCTGCCATTTTGTTGCTCAGTCACTCAGTTTTGTGGGAACCCTTTGTAACTCTTCATAGTTAGCTTTGGACTCCAGCCCCGGAGCACCTACGGAGTCAGCACCTATGAAGGTTGCTCCCAATCCCAAGAGACCAGTCACTGACCCAAGGCCAATCTGTACCTTAGATCTCACACCAGAGACAACACTTGTAGCCAATCCTACAGTACAATAAGGATTTATTAACTAAGAAAATAAATGAGAGAGTTACTACAAAGTTAAAACAGGAAAACATGTATATACAGATGAGTTAGTCTATGGTTTCAAAAAGTGAATGACTTGTAGTAATCTGTCAGCTCTGAATGTCTTTTAGGGCAAACCCTGGGGAATCTCTGCTTCTATTTATTAGCTCCATCCCTGGGAGAGTCCAAACAGCATAAGAGATGAAAATTAGTCCTGTAGGATATTTTTGTTTCTTTTTTCCCCCCAAATTCAACCGGATGGGATGAGCCCTTTTGCTCCCAGCCTCTTCAAGACTGTAAAGGGGCAATTAACAAAGTCTTTGTATTGTGGCATCCCACAATGGCCTATTTTGTTTTGCTAGGCCAGGGATCGGCAACGTTGGCATGCAGGACCGCAGGGTAAGCACCCTTAGCGGGCCCCGCCGCTTTATTTACCTGACGTTTTGCTGACCGCAGCTCCCACTGGCTGCGGTTCGCCGTCCAGGTCCAATGGGGGCTGCGGGAAGCGGGGGCCACCGTGCCGCTTCCCGCAGCCCCCATTGAACCGGGACGGTGAACTGCAGCCAGTGGGAGCTGCGGTCGGCGAAATGGCAGGAAAATAAAGCAGCGGGGCCCGCTAAGGGTGCTTACCCTACGGTCCTGCGTGCCAACCTTGCCGATCCCTGTGCTAAGTCTTCCTGATGGAGAGGAGATGATCCCTCCCGAGTGACTGGGTTCACAGCTTCAGGGCAAACAACTTTTACACTTACAAAGCAAAAACTTAAATATTACTTTAGAGCATGTGATCAAGACACTATAAGTGAGCTTAATGCAGGCAACATCCTACACGCATGTCGTAAAGTCTGAACACTAAACATACGGTTATAAGTTCATCTTAACCATACTAACATACTGGTGAAACAAACAGGTTTCCAGCAATGGATGTATCAGTGTGTGGCTGAGGCCGAAAGCTTGGGCAAGAGCTAGCATCTGCTCTGCCGGCATCACAGTTAATTTTTATGTCTTTTGCTAGATGCTCTTCAGATTCTTTTTTGGCCTGCCCAATTATACTTTTACACTTGATTTGCTAGAGTTTAATGTTGCTTTCTATTTTCCTCAGTAAGATTTGACTTCCAGCTTTTAAAGGATGTCAGTTTGTCTCTAGCCGCCTCTTTTAACTTGTTTAGCCATGGTGGCATTTGTTTTTTCAGTCCTCATACTGTTTGTTTGTTTTTTAATTTGGGGTATATATTTAGTTTGAGCCTCTGTTATAGCATTTTTTAACATTTCCATGCAGCTTACAGGCATTTCAGGCTTGTGACTGTTCCTTTTCAATTTCTGTTTAACTAGCTTCTGCTTTTTTGTGTAATTCCCTTTTTTGAAGTTAAATGCTACTGTGGTGGGTTTCTTTGGTATTTCCCCCCTTACAAAGATGTTAAATTTAATTACATTGTGGTCACTATTACTGAGAGAAGCCAGGAATACTTGTAGCACCTTAGAGACTAACTAGTTTATTTCAGCAAAAGCTTTCGTTCTGTGCATCCGATGAAGTGAGCTATAGCTCACGAAAGCTTATGCTGAAATAGTCTGTAAACTGCTACAAGTATTCCTGACTTTCTTTATGAATACAGACTAACATGGCTGCTATTCTTGAACCTATTACTGAGCGGTTCAGCTATATTCAACTCTTGAACCAGATCCTGTACTCCATTTAGAAGTAACGCAAAGATTGCCCCTCCCCTTGTGTGTTCCAGGAGCAACTGCTCTAAGAAGCTGTCATTTATGGTGTTTAAAATATTATCTCTGCATCCCTTCCTGAGGTGATGTGCACCCAGTCAATATCAGGATAGTTTAAGTCCCCTACTATTATTGCATTTTCTGTCTTTGTAGTCTCTCTAATCTCCTTGAGAATTTCACAACCACTGTCACCATCCTGCTGAGGTGATCGTTAGTATGTTCCGATTGCTGTACTCTAATTATTCAAGCATGGAATTTTTATCCATAGATATTCTATGATATAGTTTGATATATTTAACTCCAGGCTTTCTTTCACATATAGTGCCACTCCCCCATCAGCACGACCTATTCTGTCATTCCTATACATTTTGTACCCTGTTATTACCATGTCCCATTGATTATCATCATTCCACCAAGTTTCTGTGACGCCTATTATATCAATATCCTCATTTAATACCAGGCAGTCAAGTTCACTCATTTTAGGATTTAAACTTCTAGTGTTTGTATATAGCACTTATAAAACTTGTCAATATTTTGGTGTCTTGTCTTCATGTGATGTAATTGAAAGGGACTCCTTTTCATTTTCACAGTTTCTCTTCACTTCCTACCTGTATTTTATCACATTCTATCCTTTCTTCTTTTCTAGGATAAAGAGCATCCCCTTTAATAAATTCTCCCCTAAGGGGTGGCTCTGTCCAAATCATGTGCTCCTCTGTACCTCTCAGCTTTTCCCTAGCCCTTATATTAAAAACTCCTCTATAACTTTTTAAATTTTACATGCCAGCAGAATGGTTCCATTTTGGTTTAGGAGGAGCCCATCCTCCTAGTATAAGCTCCAACTTTCCCACAAGGTTGCCCAGTTCCTAATAAACCTAAATCCTTCCATTGAACACCATTGTCTCATCCATACAGTGAGATCTGACATGGTCAACATTCATGACCACGCTTACACCTATGGACCATTCTTCCTTACCCCTTACTCATGCTCTTGTTGGGAAGGCCCTGTGGGTGGCTTCTTCATTTATTTTCAGGTGAGCCAGAATAGAGAAAGTCATATTCCATTGTGTTGTCCTGCTGTAACACAGGCTTGTATTATTTTTTTCTGAACTGAACCTATGTGCACGATACATCAGAATTTAGTGCATAATTTAATATAAAGGTAGAACTTCAGTATGTTCTTTATATTGTAGCAATACATATGATTATGTCAAACTGGTTATCTCGTGCATTGTGTATCTTACAAATACTTTATTTAATATCATCTGTTACAGGGGTGGCCAAACTGTGGCTCATGAGACACATGCGGCTCTTTAGTTAAAGTGCAGCATACAGAGCCTTCGCTCCACACACCCACCCATCATTCTCTACCTACCAAACTGGCGGGGGGGGGGGGAAGCTTGGGACCTCTACCTTTCAGCGGGGTGGTGGGCTAGGGGTTACTGCCCAGTGGGGAGGAAGGTCTTGGGACTACAGCCCTGTGGGGTGCACCTGCCAGTGCGTGGGGCTTCAGCAGGATTGGGTCTGAAGACCTGAGTCCCACCAGGTGTGTCCCAGCTCTGAAGATTGAAGAATTTCTGAAGATTGTTGTATGCAGCTCAGAGGTGAGCAGGTTTGGCCACCCCTGATCTATTATATCCATATTTAATACCTCATCACTATAGTAGCTATTTGATTCTATAGAGGTTCATATATTGAACTCATGACTATAATATCCAGAGGCATCTTCCATTTGAAGATCAAGTTCAAAATAGTCTTTTTCTCAAAATCAGGACTACATATACCAAATCACCCCTCCCACTTAACCACCAAATTAACTTGCTGCAAAAGACCAGACCTGGGTTAAATGCCTGGGGACTCCAGGACTTCAGTTAATGAAAAGTCTGAACAGAGAGATGTCTTAACAATATATGCAGTTTATTTTATTACAAAATTTGGAATTATACATATAATTTATACCATCAGTTAAACGAGACTGGTGGAAAACATGTTCTGCCAGACAATGGTAAGAAAAATTATTTAAGGCTGTGTTAAAGTTATAAAACTAAGCTAAAGGCTCAACCTTGAAATCTATACCAAGGAAATTGACTTCCCATTGATTTCAATGGAAGTTTTATCTTGAATTAGGAATGTAGGATTGATCCCTAATAAACCAATTACATTTTGCCATATAGTGAAGCCAGAAATATCAACAAAAATAAATTATGTTGACACTGTTTTAAAGGAATTTATTAAATGCAATTTTCAATAGATTTTGATTGAAAACCATGAGTATAAGAGATATATTGTGATTGCTGAACATGTGAAACAAAAAACAAATATCGGAAAAGGTTAAAATATAATGTGAAAGAGAGAGAAGAGAAAATTCTGAAAAATCTTTTAAGGAGTGGTAAATGTATATTTTTCTATAGTCATATTTTTCTTGAAGCAATAAAATATAATCTTAACATATTGGCAAAGTCACACTTTACCTGTCAGCAATGAATCTGGTATTTTCCCTGTTGATTTCCATTTAAAATGATCAAAAATAAAAAGGTTTCTAATGAACCAACTTCAATTCCCTTGATATCTATTTGTTCATTACACCTAAGAGAGGGCTGTAAACAACTGGACCAATTAAAATGGCCAGATTTTCAAAGCCCAGTGCAAGAGGTGAAGAACACAAAATGGGCACCACCCATTGCAAAGCTCTCATCTGCATCAGCTCATTGGTGGGCAGGATTGAACCGGGGACCTCTGGATTTTAGTGCATGAGCCTCTATTGCATAGTAAGTTATAAACCAACTGGCTCTTAGCTAAGGCTGTAGAGCAGACTCAGTCTACCTCTCTCTTTAAGTGGTCTCAGTGCCACTAGATGGGACAGAACACAACACCCAGAAGGTGTTTTATTTCTTTGGTTGAATGTGCACATGCAAGTGTGTTATAGGTCCTATTCTCCTTTTGCTTACATCACTCTTTTACCTAGGTCTAACTCCATGTGACTTCTGCAGAGTCACTTCTGCCTGAAGGCTGCTTTCCTGCAATCAGATCTGTGTGAGTAGACATTTATACCTACCTGGACCGGCGGGCTCTGCACAGTCCCCAGGTACTGCCAGGGCCGGCGACAGAAATTTTGGGGCCCCGTACTCTGATCGTTTGTGGGGCCCCCCCACCCCCACCCCCCCAACCCCCGCCCGGCCTCAGCCTGGATCTGAAAGTTTCAGCCACCGTGATAGGGGAACTGGGTGAAATGGCCCCACGGGGACTTCCCTGGGCCCTCGCCCGCAGCGCCCTCCGGCCCCCGGGCCAGGCAGAGCCCCAGCTGCGGAGGGCCAGGGCTGGACTCCGTGCGGCCCCGACCCCGGGGCACTTTCCGCAGCTGGGCTCGCGGATCCGGCACCCACGCCCCGCTCTGGCCGCTACTCACCGACGGCCACCTGCTGGGTTCAGTCGCCGTCCCGTGTGCCCCGCTGGTGGGAGCCCTGCATCTGCCCACCCCTTGCCGGCTCAGGCATCCCGCGAAGGGGGCGGGGGCCGCCTGCCAGCGCCGAGCCAGGCGAGTTTGGCAGCAGCAGCGGCCGGCTCCGGCCGGGGGCGTGAGCTGGCTGTGCTCCTCCCCTAGCAGCCCGGCCCCGCCGGCGGGGCTGGCTGCCCGGGCAGGGGAGGGGGAGTTAACCCTGGCAGCGCTGCCCCCGCCTGCTCTCTGGATCTGCCCGCAGGGGTCCGGGGAAGCACCACGCGTTCTACGTAGCTGTGGTGGGAGGGCGGGAAACGCTGCCCCCTTCTCCAGTCAGGCCTGGCGACAAGGGGTGACACTACGGGTACAGCTGTGTACCGGGCCCCGGACTTAAGTCCGGGGCCCGGTACAGCTCTATCCGTAGTACACCCCCCCCCCCCCCCGTCACCGGCCCTGGGTACTGCTCACACAGATCTGACTACCAGACTGGGGCCTTATATATCTACAAGATGAGAATCAGGCCTTTGGACTATATATGCTTCGGGTGTGGCACAGCTGATACCTGAGCCTTTGACAGTTTAGCTCCAAGAGCGAAAGATAAATGACAAATCTTCAAAAATAAAATTAAAGCAACAATCCAAATAGAATAAGAGGAATATTATTATTAATATATTATTGTTTATTTTATGGGAGCATCTAGGATCCCCAATCGTGGATTAAAAGAAAGCGAGGAATACTTGTAGCACCTTAGAGACTAACTAGTTTATTTCAGCATAAGCTTTTGTGGAGCTCACTTCATCGGATGCATAGAATGGAACAGAAATAAGATGCATTTATACACACAGAAAGAAAGAAAAAGAAAAACAATTGTACATTAGCATACCAATTCTAAGAGGGATGATAAGTGTAGCTGGGCCATATCAGTAGGAGAAAAAAACACCTTTTGAAATGGATTTCTGTTGTCAGTGAAATTAACTCAGGAAATCCAATCAATTACTGTAATGAGAGAACCATTCAGAAGTCCTATTTAGCTCCTGGTTAATTGTATCCAATTTGAAAATTGATTCCAGTTCCTCAGTTTCTCATTGGAGTCTGTTTTGGAAGTTTTTCTGTTTCAAAACTGAAACCATCAAATCTTTAATGGAATGGCCAGGAAGACTGAAGTGTTCTCCTACTGGTTTTTGAATGTTATGATTCCTGATGTCAGATTTGTGTCCATTTATTCTTTTGCATAGAGACTGGCCTGTTTGGCCAATGTACATAGCAGAGGGGCATTGCTGGCACATGATGGCATATATCACATTGGTCGAAGTGCAGGTGAATGAGCCTCTGATGGTGTGGCTGATGTGAGTAGGTCCTATGATGGTGTCAGTTGAATGGATATGAGGATAGAGTTGGCATCGGGCTTTGTTACAAGGATAGGTACCCAGGTTAGTGTTTTTGTTGTGTGGTGTGCGGTTGCTGGTGAGTATTTGTTTCAGGTTGGGGGGCTGTGTGTAAGCGAGGACTGGTCTGTCTCCCTAGATCTGTGAGAGTGAGGGATCATCTTTCAGGATAGGTTAAGGTGTTTTTTTCTCCTACTGATATGACCCATCTACATTTAACAGCCCTCTTAGAATTGGTATGCTAATGTACATTTTTTTTCTTTTTCTTTCTTTCTGCATGTATAATTGCATTTTACTTCTGTTCCATTCTATGCATCTGATGAAGTGAGCTATAGCCCACAAAAGCTTATGCTGAAATAAACTAGTTAGTCTCTAAGGTGCTACAAGTATTCCTCACTTTCTTTACAGATACAGACTAACACAGCTGCTATTCTTGAATAAATCATGGATTAGAATCTCCTTTGTGCTGCATTCTGTACAGCCCAAGAACAAAAAGAACCCCCCAGCTCCACAGACCTTAAATGTTACATTGCAGTTAAGTACAGCTGTTATGGTACAGATTGGTAATAATTATTTCCTTCAAGCTAATCAGTAATATAGATAATCAAGACCAAGCATCTCTTTTTGGTTTCGGTATATTTAATTCAGTCAAAACTCTGAAACTGTTCCTCAAAAATCCATGTCATTGTTAACCAGACTCCATAAAAAAGTTTAAGAAACTTCATCTGTAAAACAAAAGAGAAAAAAGTTATCATGTTACCCTTTATTACACAAAAGACAAATACTATGAAGTAAATTACTTGTTTCCATACAAGTGAAAGAACTGATCCATGGCTAATGTGTTCTCTCTCTTCTTGCTTTCTACTTCATATATTTAGGAAAGAAAATCCCCCAACATCTTTATTTTATTTTATACATGAAGGTGTGGAAAACCTTTACTGATGCTGCTGCTAACTCTAGGAAATTTATATAGTTACTTACAAAACAAACAAAAGGATGGGGAATGAACTACTTTACTTTGCTTTTTCAAATGATAAGAGAGGAGTTCAGAATGCTAAAATTTCTGATTGATGAAAATACTGTCTATCAAAATCACCTCCAGTTAATTCTTTATTCCAAAAATGTAACACAAATATGTTGATGCAATAGGAAATATCTCAGTGCTGGAATATAATAGCTTTTGTAGAACTAATAACCTCTTCCACAATGATGGTATAGAAGATCAACTTCATACTATTATCAGTACAGATATAATTATTTTATGTTTCTTATCATCTGTCCAGCAGAAAAGTTGCTTCAGTGCTTTGTGGCCAATAGAGGCTCTGTGGCTACTGTGACTTATACACTGCTCCCTACTCTAAGAGTATACTTCCTTATTGGTGGTAGCTTCACAGTGCTATTTCAGACATTATGCACTCAAGATTGTCCCTTCCCCTGGGGAAGTCACAGACGCCACCAAGTCTGATTGCAACTGGGCTCATTAGGAAATGCACCGAGTATGATTAGTATGTCTTCTGACTTTCAAATATGGAGGCAGTTTCTCCCTAGCTGCCTGACATTCCACTTCATCCCTGTCAGTCACCCAAGAAAAAGAGAGGTCCAGAGCAAGTTGATGGAATCTCTCATCCAGACAAGGGGGGAAAAATGGAGGGGAGACTGTTGGAAGTCTTTTTCTCCGAGTCTCCCATGATCTGATTCCTATCTAATTCTCCCTATCTAATTCTTTCAGGCCCCCATTTTCCCAAGACCCAGAGTAGTAGCTCTCCCTTACCACAACAGAAGGAGATTCTTTAATAGAAAACCAGTCTGTCTTCCCACTCAATAAAGATATGCATTGGGGTTACTCCATCCCAGCCTCCTATGGGCAGCACAATCACAGCAAGGGGACACAGACTGACTGAGTAAAAAGAAATATAGAGTACAGGAAGCATGTTACATTTACAGGAGCTTTCCACAAATTCCAGTACTGCACAGAATTGGTGGCATGGAGTTTGTTTTGGTTTTCGGGGATTGGCCTTGGATAGACTGCAGGCTGGTTTTTCTCCTGCATAGTTTGGCCAGAAGCAAATCCAGCACTTGTGGCCATGTATACAGGCTGGGTTTGGAATGCTGAAGTTACCCTGTGCAGAATAAGGTACACTTATCCTTTCAGTAAGGTCATGGTCCTAGAAGTTACAGTGTGTCTTAAAAAGCAAGTATAATTGTAATGCAGAGCTACATTTTATATTTCCTTAAAACTTACTACATACTACAAAAACCTCCCTTTTTTACTGGCATATTAAACTGATGATTGGTTTTATTAGCTTGGACTTGGAAAGGCCTGTCTTGTAGAAACTCCATTCCTTCCCATGTGCTTGTCTTACTTCTCATATTGTATCATATTAGATAATTATCAGCCCGCTGTGAAGCTCAGAAATTTTGTTTTTTTTCTTGGTTTTTGTTCTCACAGTCTGAATCTGACTTTGAAATTTTCATAACTACATCCTAAAACATCAGAGCAGAAGTCAGTCCAAACTGCTAAGTTTAGCTTTATGTCAAGGTGAATAAGGCTTTACAGTTGTTTACATCTGAAACCGTATATCAGATCAGATTTAACTGAGACAGGCTCCAGCACTTAAACATCACTGATGCTGGTCCAAGTTTCGAGGCTTCAATGAAACATAGCCCAGGAAAGTTTTGTGTGGCTTTGAGTTTAATTCTGAAAGTTTAGCTGAGTGCTGCCAACAATTCTTTTCTTTTCCTCCTCATCTTTAACCCATGAATGCTCTGCAGTAAAAATCTCCACTCTTATTTCATGGATATAGCCTCTGACTTGTAACAGATTTTAACACAATTCAGGGAAAGTAACTGTCTACTCTCAAAGAGTTGCTGAAATGCCATTACAGTTTTTGTATTTAAAATTATACATTACATAAAAGCAGTTATGCTCATGTGAAATGATGATAATAAGAACAAGACGTAGACTTTTGAAATCAGATGCCTATCATCTGATCTTAAACATCAGATGAGCTAAATGGAAAGTGAAGTAGCTTTTGGAGGTCTAATTTGTTAACTAAATGTAAAGAATTTTTAAAAATTTACCATATCTTCAAATGGAGAGTAAATTACATTGGATTTTTTTCATAATGTTGATATTATAGCAGCACTGACATCATTATCCGGTAGTCATGTTAATCTCCAAATGCACTGTGTATAGGATTTATTATTTTACATTGATATCCAAGAATCTGGGATGGTAGATCTTAGTATTAGTTCTTTATTGTTATCATATTATTGCTCCTTTACAAAAAGAGGACAATACAATATATATTGTAGTCATATTTCTGGCTATTTGCATCTTTGAGGGTCAAACAGATTATGTCTCCCACAGAGAAAGGGCACATAACCTAAGTTAAGGGGGTTTGGAGTTTTAAGTGTAACTTCTCATCAAATGAGCTGGTTTATAGCAGTCCTCAAACCTTTTCTTAGCATGAACTAGAAAGATTGTCTCATGGACACATCTTCATCCACTTGTTATTGCCTGACTAACTTGCCCCTCTCCCTTGCCCATCTATCGTCACATAATATTCCTGAGGGAAACAGCAGCAATTGCTTACAAGGAAAATCAATATTAGTAAAGTATCTAATTTTAAAAGGTAAAAATATAGTAAGTAGATAGAATATTTAGCATCTTGGGCTAAATCCACAAAGGGGCCTTAGACCCAATGTTGCAACAGATAACTTTAGGGGTACTGTCACTTAGTGGAATCCAGCACTCTAAGTTACGCACCCAGACTACCTATACAATGCATGGGAAGAGTTAGGAATCTAAGAATGGGACTTACAAAAGCCAGCACATTCAGTGGGGAGCTGCCTAAGTTAGTCAATAGAAAATGGTGAGAAGAGGGCTGTGGCCGAAGCCCTGCACCTCAAAGGGACTTAGACACCTAAATACAGGCCAGAGGGAGGCACCTCTCTCCGCTTGGGAATCACAGCCATGAGCCCTCTCCTGGAGTTAGGTACCTAAGCCAGGCCAGAAAACAAATAAAATGAAGCAGAGCCTCTCCTTTTACGGAAGTGGTTAGAACACTGACCCAGGTGGTTCTCCACTCTGCCTGATATAGACTGGAATGGGTGTGTGTACATTGCTGGGGGTTGCCCTGACCACCAGGCTGTAGTCAGCCTCACTCTCTTTGGCCAAATGAATATTTATTTAGTTATACAAAGTGGAATAGTTTCATCAGGAGACAGTGACCATCTCTGTAATGGGACATCTCTGCCTACATTTTGTGCAGGGGCTGATTTAGTAGACATGTTCTAAGGTACCCTCTCAGTGTTCCTATTGGATCAGGATCCACAGGTGAGATAGGTTGGGGGTACTGCTAGCTTGTGAATCCTGCCAGAGGCTAGGCATGAGCTAGGCACAGGGTGCCATGATTTAGGTGGCTTTGCACTTGCTCACTGGCAGACTTCTAGGTTCCTAGGGGGCTTTCCCTGTGGAACCATAGGGAAATGTAGGCTCCTTCATGGTTAGGCAGCAGCCAAGTGAGGGTTTATAGACTTTAAATTTTGGATTTAGGTGTCTAAAGTGCCAAGTAGGTACCTAAATCCTTTGTGACTAGCTCTTTCTCTATACACCAGCAGCAAGTGCTCCACAGAGAACCAGCATTCCACACGCTGCAGTTTGAGATCTACTACATTAAGATAATCAGTCAATTAAATATAAGATACAGAACTTTTGTGGAGCAGATGTTTCTTATGAAATTGAAGGAACAGGATAGGGGGAGAGGGATGAGGATTGTTTTTGTTTCATAATTTCTACATTCACTTCAAGAAATTTAAGAAAGGTTCTGGTTTAACCATGAAGAAGTATAATATAAGGAGTCACCGTATAAGCTTCTGTATACTGCCCTGTCAACATGGTTCGGTCTTGAGGATCACCTCTGCAAGTGGAATGAAGTTCTCTTTCCGCTGCTATCCCCAGTCTCACCCTGGACAGGTCTAGGTTCCATGTGCTTGGTGAGTGAAGTTATCCTCATCCTCATGAATGCAAAAATGGTTCCTGAGGTAGAATGATCCATGCCTAGTAAAGATTTTTAAAAACAGGATCAGAATCTCGAACTGGTGCCAATGGAGAATGTAAGCATCATTGCAACATGTATTCTGTGACTATTCTTGCTCAAGAGCTTGACAGCTATGATTTGGACATGCTAGAACTTCTAGTTGGCCATTACAGATAGCCGTAGGTAGAGCGAGTTACACAAGCTATAATGTATTACAAAATATTTTTTAATTTATGGTGAAAAGAAAAGATCAAAGATTGTTTCCACTAACCTTAACCACTTTATTGGTATTAAATCATATTAAGCTACTTTTATTTTCTTGAATTTGGCAGGTTCTTCAGGTTGTTTATTCTGATTCACCTTGGCCTCCTGCCAAATGTGCATCACGTGTTAAGTGTCAGTTCTAAACTTCATTTTTCCTATAAAAATGAAGAGATATAATTACATTTAAGAGCCATGTATAAAAAGGTACCCATAATTTACCTCCTTTTGGATAAGAATAGAGTAAAACAATAGCTTTAAATAGACATGCCATGTGAGCTGCCAGAATGGGCAATATATGCACAGCACTTTACTGATGTACAATGCAAGGGATCAGCCCCTGAATATGCACATTACTGGAGTAAGTAGCTTCCTACAATTAAGCATTTAGAGCCTAATACTGAAAAGTACAGAGTACCACCTGTGAGGTGATGGGTTCTTCTGCTCCCATTGAAGTCAATCACATGATTCCCCACACCTTGCATGGCTGGAATCTAAAAAGCACTGAATTTTTATGTATGAAGTACTTCAGACTAATACAAAGAAAACTTTCATGTCACATAATCCTGGGGCCTGATTCTGAGCTCATACTCATGTAAATCAAGAGTAATTCCACTGCAGTTAAACTAAAGTAACACAGTGGAGAATCAGTTTTTATACATCTAAATGTAATTAACCAAGAATGCAATTAGCCCTTATGTTTAGTACACAGTCTGAAATAAACTGGTGAGTGGACTAAATCTTCTCAGGTTTTCCAGCCTCTAATTTATCTGGATGTACTGCTCTGTAAAGTTCAATATTTACACCTCTTCAGAATGCATAAAATCAAATGATGCAATTAGCCAAATTTTTGTTGTTCATTTATTGATTTATATATTGCTAATATAATTAAATGGAGCAGCAACACATTCAGCCTAATGGGTTCAGATCAAGACTAAGTTTCTCTTATGGATAGACAATAAGTAATTATGCAGTTTAGCAAAAGATACTTAAGTGATGTATGCATTTAAATTATCCAATAGCAGTTAGGGAAATTCACCACCTTTAAAATGAGACAGTTATAAATAGTCGGCTATGGATTTAGTGCCTAATTTTAGACACCCAAGTTAGAACATTTTGGCCTCTGGCTTTTTAAGAAATAGGACTAATGTACATATATTAACTGAAGTATACTGTATTATTGGTAGAGTCTCTCCTTCACTCCTACAATAAACTCTCTCATAATTAATGTGAAACCAAACTGCAAATATAAAAAAGCACCTAGAAATGATTCCTGGTAAAAGTAAATCTCTACTAAATATAATTTTGCAATTGTAAATATACAAGTGGAAAAGGGAACAATTTGCCTACAAATTTCATTAAAAATTCTTACTGAAATCCTATTATATAATCAAATCTAGAACATTAACACAATGGTCATTTTGGAAACAAGAATGTGTGTGAATGAAAAAGGTTGTTATTGTGCAAGTATAACTACACAGGAGAGGACAGGACCATCATCCATACAAAAATGGAACAGCAAACTTTTTATTAACAGCAATGGTAAGCTTAAGTACAGTTATACAGATTCCTTCCTCCATATCTTAGATTTAAGAGATTGAAAACAACTGCCTTTGGCTTCAGGTCTCATGTGTGTTGTATGGTTATTGTGTATTACCAACCCTTTGTAAGGTGCTATTTATACTACCCAGTAAAACTGTGAATTTGGCTACATATATTTTGGGATTCTCATGACACCATGAGGCATTTGCCTCTGTGGTTGCTATTTTGTATAGAAGAATGATAAAACATGAGAATTTCTTTAGCAAAATACTTAACTCTTATCTGAATGCGAAAAAGACATAGCAAGAGTGTATAAGGACTGCTCTTGTGAGGTGTTGATCACCCTGTTGACCACATGTGAGTTCAGGGTGCTCAATACCTTGCAAGACTGGACCTTAAGAAAACAAAACAGCAGTTTAAGCATACAGAAGAAACCACACTTTTCAACCTGTTTTTCTGTCCTGTGTTATCATCTTTAATTACACTAAGGGCAGGTTGGAACATTGCCTAGAACAATATATCACCTTCCACTTGTTCAAGGTATGTCTAGTCAATAGGGACACCTTAGCTCATTGGATTCCAGTTTAACCCATGTGTGACCTCTGTAACAATTAACTCTTTAGTTTCCAGATTAACACTGCAAGTCATATCTAACAAATACCATCGTATCAATACCTGAATATTGCATAGCCATTCATATATCTGAATCTATCTTGGCAGAGTGAGTCAGAGTCAGCATTACTAAAAACAACCACTTGAATCAACCATATGCCATTTTTAAGGCTCTGGAGTCCTGTCAGTCTGGAGTCTTGTCAGTCCCTACATGGCCTGCACTGTGGCCTCTGGATATTAATTGAAGTGCCTTGGCCTTTACTCACAAGTTCATTTCAACATCCATTCTAAATGTTTTTGGATGCTTATCTGAACTAAATAGAATCTATAAATCTTTTACAATTTATTATTGCTAGCTGTCTAGTTTGCTGGTCAGAGCTTATAATGACAACTTAATTTATAGTACCATCTTGTGACCTATGTTTTTAGTCAATGATGTCAGCACCAGTAGCCATGTTCAACAAATCCTCTTCAGCCTGCCCGTTTTTATGAGATCATTCATTGTCTATCAGATTCACCGACCTCATTCCACAATCAAAACGTTAGTTAAAAATCACCATTTCACATGTGTTTGTAAAATTAGTTTTTAAACTCATTCAGATCTACACCATAATTACAACTGATATACTAAGTTTTACATTTCTCTTGTTGACACGTAAATACTACTAATGGACACACAAAACAGCCATTTAACATTTGGATTCTCCAACAGCCTTGGCAAGGGTTCCCCAACTTTTAGTTTGGGTTAGCCTTAAAAAAACATTTAGAGCTTGCACATGAGAGCAGCTTCTATTACCTTTTTAAAGCCTAAGACTGTATCTCATTTGTGTTTGTATGCTTACCAGCTTTAATCTTGTAAATATCATTCATTTCCTTTTCCTAGTTAATAAATCTTTAGTTAGCTTATTATAGAACTGGCTGAAAGCATTATCTTTGGTTTGAGATCTGAGGTACAACTGACCTGGTACAAGTGACTGGTCCTTTGGGACTGGGAGTAACTTGAATATTGTTGTGATTTGTGATGTAAGGGAGCATCTATCACAAAGGCAGGTTTGCCTGGGTTGCAAGATAAACTGGAATGTCTATGGGGACGGTTTGTGACTAAGGCTGATATAGAGCTTGAGTTGTCCACACTGGATGCTAGGTTGGTGAAATCTAACTACAGAACACACAACTGATTAGGTGTTTGTGCCCTAATTTGTGGCAGTCTGCCCTGAGTGACACATTCATGAGTGACTATAGACAGTTTATAAAGTTTTGAAGCATAAGCTTTCGTGGGCTAATACCCACTTCGTCGGATGCAAGCAGTGGAAGTGTCCAGAGGCAGGTATAGAAAAGTAGGCAAGAACCAGGGAGGAGGTAACAAGGTTAGTCCAATTAGGCTGAACCAGCTTGTTATCTCCAATCAGGGAGGGTGGGTTATTCTTCTAGCAGTTGAATGGAGGGTGTGAACATGGAGAGAGGAGAAGCTATTTTTGTAATTAGCAAGCCATTGAAGGTCTTTGTTCAGTCCCATATTGATTGTGTTAAATTTGCAAATGAATTGCAGCTCTGCAGTTTCCCTTTGCAGTCTGGACTTGAAGTTTTTTTGGTCACCATACTGCAGCATCTGGAACCTAGTGCTCTCAGAGTGTGTGTATGTGGGTTCTTCCATACACAGTTCTTGTCCAGGGTATTGCTGGAAAAGGGCTGGTCCCAGCTGGGCCCCATTTTAACCTCCTCCCTCCAGTGCAGCAGTCCCTGCTTTGGCTACTTCTGCTCCTACTGGCTGGAGCTGTGTATTATAAACATTACTGAAACTAGAAGAGGGGCTGCACAAAAGTTCTGTGGGCAAATCAGCAATTTCATAAAGGCTTTAAAAAAAGAAAGAAAAAGAAAGTCCAGACTCAGCTACAGGATGAAAAATAATATTACAAAATACTAAGTCATCAGAACTCCACATTCTATATGCTTCTGGAATCACAAAAACCTGTTTCAGTAAACAGGAGATCATGAAAGCATATACCTTCAGCTCCACTCATTAGAATACAGGTGTTAGTTTAGTGAATATTCTCTGCCTATTTCAACTGTCCTCTCAAGAAGTTGATAGTATTATGAAATATTAGGATGAGCCTTGTGCTGTCATTTAACCAACATAATCCACAGATGAATCTGACCATAGATATAAATTTTATCCTGAGACAGTAAAAGAAACTACTACATAACACTGTCACCATGAATAATTTGGTCAACCTACCTTTGATCATTTCTGTATGTTTACATGATCACGACACTGAATTTCCTAGATCAGGTCTATGGTCAGAAAAAAAATCTACATTTTATAAGGACCAAGCAAATTCTATTAGGGGATCTTACTGCCATGGCAAGTAAGACACATTATTATTGGCTCTTCTTAGCACACCCAGAAGCTGTAATATTACTTATCTGTCTCTGTGTGGCAACAAGTATAACCTTCTTCCCCACAACTCAAAAAGGTAAAACTTTCTTTCCTTTGTGAAAAATCAAAGAAATCACTTCCAATCTATTTCTTACAACTGATTGCCAATCAATAAAACAGTGGAAATGAGGCAATATAACAAAAGCATCATAACATACATCTTTTGGAAGGTAAGGTGTAAACCATAGAGATGAATGATCACCACAAGTAGTGATCAGTAAAACTGAATTCCACAGTATTAAAATAGTTACTTCCCCATGTATATCAGTGGGACCTGGGTGAACAACCATCTAAAGCTGGTAACTCCCATTCCCACATTGTTCTGCTGTGCAGCAGGTTGATAAATTGGGTTTGCTTCTTTTGACATTTCTACAGAATAGGGCTGAACTACCCAGGCAAATTATTGTAAATCTTGAAAATATTTGTTAAAAACGTCCACAAACAGTGATGACTTGGAATGGAATGAGAATTTCTTATTTTAAAAAAATCTGAAACATTTTCAAATTATAAATCCACTCCTCTAACCTATTCCACTGAACATGAATGTAGCTGACCAGGGAATCAGCAAGAACAATTACATTATTTCCTTATACACTCACAACTCTCTGTCTGTGGATACATGTGCAAAACACCTGTAAGTAGCCACTCCATGCTGAGAATATGATGACAAAACCAACCTCTCCACCACCACCCCCAACACAAACCTGAAAATTTTTTCATTCCTAGCCATAGATCAAATGCCTGTAAAAACATTTGTTTATCAAACATTTGTGGATGTATGAGTGCCATTGCTCAACCAGAACATATTGCAAGTAAATTGACTGACTTAAAATATATTGGGTGGAGGATAAAGTAGAGAGAGAATAAATCCACAGAAATTATTTATTTCTTCTCATTATCTCTCTTTCATGTTTTCTCTCTTTTTCCATTCTGAATCCTAATGAGAAAACACCGGGTACAATCCCAAATAGTCTTTTAAAAATATTTTCTCTAGATAGTACATGTCCAACCCACTTTTTTTAGTGGTACTAGGCAGATTGGGTATCAGCAAAAGCTTTTGGGGTGTTTTAGGTACCTGTCCATTTTGTCAGATTCAGGATCCTGAGTTAATGCTAAGAATTTTTTTTTTTACCAAGATCAGGAAATGGATAAAACATCAATGTATGCTTCAGATATATGTTTAAATACTGACATTTCTAGATAATCCTATTTAATAATCGGCTAGAGAAGTGTGTGTGAAGCCGTCATGCACAGTAGAGACAGCCCGGACGAACGGCATGCCGGGGGATGTAGGCATCCGGAGGCACAAAATGGCCACCGTGCGTGCCCGCCTGAGGGATCCTCACTCACACGAGCTAGAGCACCAAGGAGCAGTTATACATATAAAGTTAGACATAGTTGGAGGGATCTGAGCAAGGGGGGGTCGTTGGGGGTGGGTGGGAGCTGAGCGGGGGGGCATTGTAGGGGAGGGAGCTGAGTGGGGGGGTGATGGGGGGGAGGGAGGGAGCTGAGCGAGGGGGGCCGTTGGGGGGGAGGGAGGGAGCTGAGCGAGGGGAGGGGGCATTGGGGGGGGAGGGACCTGAGCGAGGGGGGGCGTGTGTTGGGGAGGGGGGATCTGGGCAAGGGGGAGGCGTTGGGGGGGAGCTGGGCGAGTGGGGGGGGGTTGGAGTGGGGGGGAGGGGAGAGAGAGCTTAGCGAGTGGGGAGGCCGCGAGCCATTTCCATTGGCGCGTGTCCACGGGCTTTTACACTAGTACAGTATATTTCAAATGTTTCCAAAGACAAAATACAACATATAAGACAAACTCTTCCTTTGTTTGACTAGTGAAACATCAGTAATTTACGAATACAAAACCTAGCAAAATGGGGTCCTGGTTCTAGGGCCTGTTGGTGCTACAATAAAAATAATAAATAATAACAATAATAATTAGGATAGAATTTGGCACACAGTATTTTTTATTACAATGTTAGCTCAGGTTAGAAGCAACCTGCAGCTAGACAAGTGTCAGTTCTTTTTGCATTCATTTGAATTTGTGGGAGAGGGGAGGAAATATTTCAGTTTTTAAAGTTGATTTGCTATATCTTAAGAATTTGCACAAATTTTGTCAAGAAAACAGTAAGATAATCAAGAATGACAATAGATAAAATAATGGATAATAGAGAATTGAATTTCCTTTTTGTGTGTAAATTTATTCCCTCCACTTTTGCATCTCATCTCGATCTAGCATCTTGGTGGCATTGCCATAGCAAACACAAATGCACATAGAGAAGACATGAATTTATAACTAGGCAATTACATCATTAATCCACTGGATCATACAACATTCTTAATCAAAAATTTGGCATGAGAATGAAAAATATTAAGGAACCTGAAACATCCTAAAATAACAAAAAGGACAGTATTATCCAACTTAATACTCTATAAAACTGATATTGTTAACGATTCATTCTTGACACTGTTGAATCACTTTTCTATATTATGGAAAAGTCCAGCAGGAAATGCAAAGTTTTATCTTTCCTGGTATGTTCCCCATTCAGTACTATTTATAATCAATGGATGAACCTAACTAAAGCATTGAAATATTACAAACATATTACCATGAACAACTATCATATGCTCCCATAAACTTTATGTTTTATCTTTTGAAAAGCTTCTCCTATTTAATAAGATTTAGCCTCTTACTTTTAATCTCATATTGCAATTGCAAGAAAAGACCTAGCACTGCTCTGACATGTTACAGTGTTGTCATGGATACACAAGTATGGTGTATTACTTCCACCAGTAAATAAACAAGATTCTCAAAGAGTGCTTGGTAGGATTTACTAGCCCTGTAGCTGCACAGAGCTTTAAATAAGCAAATGGTTTGTAGTTTTTGAATAATATCCAGTGTTGAGGGGAAGTACATGTATGTTATATATATTTCTTTAAAAATCATAAGGTACACACTATACTGTGTAACTTGATTGTCCTCACTTTTTAATTTAATTTGCCTTTATCTCATATTTTTCATAAAATATTTGCACATATATGGGACCATTTTCTAATATTCTGTACAATTTGTGGCAGTCATCTAATAACTGCTTAAATATATGCACATGTTTACACATGCAACTTATAAAGGACAGATTGATCATTCTTATAGCAGATAACGATATTTGTAATTTAAAAACAGTATTAGGTGATATTAAAATAGTGTCTTTTCTAAAACTAAGTCCTCTTTCCATTCACAGACTGCAGAGATGAAATTCAATCAGTCTTACTAGCATATATGTCAACAGCTACAACAATCTTGACTTGATTCTAACAAATCAGTATCTTATGTTGATGAAGGGATGTAGATTAGATGCCTTAAGCTTATGTTTTGAGAAAGAAAAACACAGATTAAAAATGCTATATTTAGTTCTGTGTATTAAATTTAGCAATAGCAAAAGTCTGGCTCATATCTAGACACTTCAATTTCTCACAGAAATATCTAATTAAATCAGGTAAAAATCTCAGGTTTTACAGCTTTAGAAATGTAAACCCTTAGCATTTTAAATAAAATTCACTGACGAAAATAACGTAATTGTGTTTTATGTAAAATTCATGGAACTTTCCTATTCAGAAAGCCTGCATTGTATAATGATGCATTCAGGCACACACTCTGTATGATATGGCCAGAATGTTCTGTTGGGTTTAATTGTTGGCATAACTTTGCTGATTGGACTGAGAAAACCTAATTTAGGACTAGACAGAGCGAATAATTCACAATGAATAATTTATTTGTTAAATTTAGCCATTTTTTCAGCTCTTGTCAAGCAGATTGCAAGCTAGGATTTTTTTTGGTGGCGGGTTATATATATACCTATATCTATAATAGGATTACAAATATTCAAAATCTGAGCTATGTTGGTTTGTTGTGATTGGCCATATAAGACATAAGGTGTTTCGGTTCCTTTATTGGGGATTCAATCCTGCACAGTGCTGAGCTCTTTGTCCGTAATCCAGCTAAGCACAAAAGATCAGATTTTTAAAATATTTAGGTGCCTGCAGGGATTTTCAGAAGCATATAGGTGCCTAACTTCTATTGATTTCAATGGACATTAGGTATCTAGATACTTTTGAAAATCCCAGGAGAGGCCTAAATACCTTTAAAATCTGGTTCAAAGTACTTAACTTTAAGCACATGCACATTCCCATTGAACCCAGGATGGTCCAGCACCCTGCAGGATTGAGCCCTGGGTGAGCACACAGTAAAAATTCTCGTGTGTGGAATATAAAATTTGCTTTCCACAAATATTTTGTGAGTAAAACTCAGTTGTGGAAACGTTTACCAAAAGTGAGCACAAAAGGGTCATGAACACTGCCAAAGTGAATTCATGAAATAATTACAATGAATGTTTGTGATTTGTTGTTTGTTTGCATTGCTTACTATTTAAGATACTGCATAGTAAGTCATATGGATTGCTTTTTAAAAGATACCAGCACAACATTTTGAGCTCGCTGGGGGCAAGAACATGGCTTCTTCTGTGTTTGGAAAACCCATAGCACACTGGGGGCATTGCTGAAAATTAATAAATAATAATAATTAGCACAATCCTGCAATATTTATTCACAAGACTAATTCTTACACATGCAGGTAGTCACACTGCAGTCAAAGGATCTATTCACATGTGCAAGAATTACATGTCAGTAAAGGTTACAGGATCAGACCCAATAGACATAAGTCATGAGCAGCTGAAACATATTATGAATGTTCCATGAATCACTAATTTCTGTATTTAAGCATTTACAGTCTTGTAGAAAAGAGACATTTAACGTAAGCAGCCTTCACACCTTACGGATTATAGCAGGAAAAACCTGAAATAGTGATTTATTTCCAAATTAAAGCTACAGTAGAGATTTTGTTTAAAAGAATACCTTTGTGCTTCCTAACAGACAACAACGCATCAAAATAGCTCCTTCAGAAATTAATCTGTTTAGACTATTGCTTGGCAGGCCTAAATATGGGTAACAATTCTGTTCTTTGTGAGAATGATGTTATTGTCATTTAGTAGCCACAATTTCTCTTTTCCTTAGATACTTTGAGTACTGTTTGAAAAGCTGTAAACGAGGAGTTCAGTGCTGAGGGAGTTAATTTAAATTTGATAACAAATGGCTCTGCTTTTGAAATGAATGTAGCCTGGCAACTTCAACTGAGAACCCTTCATAGGGCCTCAATTATGTATGCAGCTTCTTTGAGAAATAGTTTCACACATCTGACCCAAGGCCCACTATGTTGTTTCCATGAAATAAAACTGTATGTAGGCAATGTTTCATTTCTGTACACTCTTCACATAGGCGGGCTTTTCCCCCTCCCTCCCACCTTGTGCGAATGCGCACACACACAAACACACACAAAATCTTTTATTCTGAACCCATTTCTTATATTTTTTCTATGGCTCACATCTGAATAAAAATATAAAAGAAATCATCGATGGCTCAGTACTTAATGTGTGTGCTTATATTTTAAGAATTTCAACTCGTGCTTTTCCAAGCTGCCCTAATCAAAGCAATAGTGTGAAACCAGACAGACAGACAAACGGTTAAACATCCACACCATTTCATTTTTTTTTCAAAATGGCTGCTTTGTCTGTGTGCATACACCAATAGCAAATGTCCTTCTGTTATTGTACAGCCAATTTGATGTGTCAAGTATTCATATGCTAATAATGGTACAGTTTCTCACTTTTTTCACAGATAAATTGTAAAGATTGTTACAGACAGTGAAACACAAGAATAAACAGCCTTTATTTCAGAAGTGATAAATTACTTTCCATTCAAATAACATGCAACACATGCTGCTGACCATTATTGTTTCCATTCATTGCTAGTTTGCCTTCTGTTTTTTTTCCCTTAGAGTAGTTAGAAAATATTTAGCAGATACAGCCAGACTTGATACAAATGACACGATTTCATTAATTTGCTTTGTGGTTTCATGACATGAACTTCATTTTTTACTCCGTTTTTACAGGCGATGAAAGTTTGGAACGGACATTGTTCTCCCATGTAGAACATTCACATTGAAAGAAAGAAAGAAAGAAAGAAAGAAAGAGAAAAAGAAAGAAAGAAAGAACTGTAATGTGCAGGATTTTAAGAGAAGACTGTCTCCCCTGTCATTTTTACAAAAATGCCATAACGTAGCCCCAAATCATTCTATTTAAAAATGCCATTAGTAAAGAGTTTCCTGAATGTAATTTAATGTAGAAGCCAGGACAAAATCAAAAGCACATTCTTGTTTGGCTGGAATGTGCACGTTGAGTCAACAACTAAAAGGTATGTAAAAAAAGAAAGGTAGTTCATTTTTTTTCTAAATTAAAATATAAACATTTTCACAAAATTATGGTTTATAAATGAAAAAGGGAAAGAAAAAGGCATAATGCTGAAATAATAAATATGAACAACAATACAGCACTAACAGAATAAACTTGCTTTATATCAAGAAGCACTTGTTTTTATCAACATAAAAATGAGTATGCATTACTGTTGATTAAAAAAGGCGGAGTTACACATCACAGTCAAGGATCATATTTGTGTCCTCAGTCCAGACACAAAAATGTATTTACATAACCATATGATTGTAAATTCAATCCATAAATGAAAGAAATTCAGAGAAACACTAGGAGTCCAGACTGACAGACATTGTTAATTAAATTAACCACTGGGATGTGTAGGAGCCACTGTAGTGAAGTCAATTGGCCTTGTTCTTTAAGTCCTTGCATTGTGCTTAGGTACTGTGAGGGGGCTGAGGTTGGTTAGGTACTATACCATGCCTGGGGAAACTCTTAGGGTATGGCTAGACTGAAGATTGTAGCGTGTTTATTTGTAGCGCTTCCCAATGTAGCGCAATTGGTATCCCGCTAGAGACTATACAAATTGAAACTTTGTAGCGCAAAATAATGGCTACATTTGTGGTGCTTCTGCGGCAGTAGCAGTTGCGGGATAGGGCAGGTATCCCAGCATTCAGCTGGGTGCAACGTGTTTTGCAAAGGAGGGGGGTGAGGGGGAACTGGGAAGTTGTTCACAGGGAGATGAGATCTGGCTGTCAGTTACTTTTCCTTAGCGAAAACTGACAGGCTGTCTATTTCAGACACACAGCTCCCTCTGCAAGCATTTTCACTGGTTATTTGCTGTGTTAGTTGTTAGAGAGAAACTACAAAGCTACTTCCGCCTTTATAAAAACAAAACCTCACATCATTTGCCTTACATGGCAAGTTGATTGTCCTTAATGGCTTGCTGATGGCCCTCAATGGGTTGCTGATAGCTTTCCATGCCTTGGAGGCATGCAAGAGATCCGATGGGTGTACACATTCCCACCCTTGCGCTACAACGTTAGCGCAAAAAGGCTTATCCCTCTCGAAAAGGAGGTTTAACACTTGCGCTGTAAACGGGGAGTCATTGCGCTAAATCTCCCTTTGAAGTGTGTTCGGTAGGAAAATAATAGCGCTAAAGGAGGGTTTTGGCGGTGCAAAGTGCCAGTCTAACCATGCCCTTATAGGGGAGCATTTTCTTGACTTAGTGGGTTTTAAATATGAATGTCAGCTAAATTGAATTAAAAAAGCTATGTTAATCAATGGTAAGTGTGCACTGTTATAATCATATAAAGTTAGGTAATGCAAAGTTGTTCCCACAGCAAGATAAGTCCAGCCATATTGTACTGTCTATATGTTCATAGTATATCTTTAGCAATGTAAACAGTATTACATTAAGCTACATATTAAAATCAGAACAGGCAGGAATAGAAAATACTATATATGTTAAGTTAATGTATTCTCTGTGTTGGGGTCATGTTGTTTAAGTTTAGAAATTCCTGATCTTTCTTATTTTAATAGGGCACTCTTAGGTTGCATTAATCTTGGGGTTTTGTTTTTGAATTTAATATTTTAGGCACAAGACATTTTTTTGTTTTTAAATAAATGAAAACTGGAAAGGCAAAAGGGTGGAAGAAGGCAAAAATATTCACTGACCAGTTGTCCGGTCAACAAGTACCTACTCAGTTCCTTAAAAAAGTGAACCCTGGCTTAGTTAAGAGTCAGTGGCTACTATGTATCATTGAGAAAAGTGTACATTTCTGGAAAGATGCATACCTATACCATGTAGCAATTCAAAAGAGAGAACTCTCAGATTCAGTGAAAGTTTTCAGTTGTACTTGATGAGTACTGTACAATATGTACAAGTTCGTAACTTTGTGAATTTCTTGCCAATTTTTCCTAAAAGTTGAGTCATTTTATTCAGATGTCTCCTCCGAAATTAATATGGCACTAAATCAGGATCTCAAGATGGAATTAGAATCAACCATATTTAGCACTCAATCCTGCTGTCCTGCTCAGGCAAACCTATTGAAATCAAAGACTGAGGCCTCAGGGCTACTTCTCGACTTCATTTGCTATGGAAGTGCCATAACCCAGCAGACATTTCTGTAGTTCCATGGTGAGAGGGGTTGGGATGAGAAATGAATGCAGAGCAGTGTGAGGTACCCATGTTTTGTTTAGGTGTCATAATGGTTTGCAGCCCTAAACTTGCTCATATCCTGCCATAACAGCAATGGAGGAGTTCTACATGAGCTTCTGGAGAGTGATGAGTCACTCATAATCCTATACACTTGCAAATGAGCACACAGCCTGTTTACTAAAGCTCTGCTCCTCCAAACACTTCCTCATATGCTTAACTTTAACCATGTGAGCAGACTCATGAAAATCAGTGGCAACAGCTTATAAGCCTAACATTAAAAACTAGTATCAAGATCCTGGTATGATGGAGATGCACTTAGAAAAACTAACACCAAGCATATTATTTTTCAGACTTGGTCATGGAAGTTTTACTCAAGAAGGACTATTTACATGGCACATTTCAAATTTCAAAGTGTAGCTGGTTTTGAGTTAATGATGTGGGAGAAGGGGAGGGGATAGACAAAAGTGTAGAGGAAAAGGTAAGCAATTTTCGGGGTGAATGTTGTATTTTTTCAGACACTCAAAATTCAAAAACAGCTTGAAGCGATTTTTCTCAAACATGTTAAAAATAAAAATAAATCTTTGCACAGACTATGCACGAAAAATTTCATCTCAAAAGGAGAATTCTTCAGTAAATTATGAGGCAGTGAAAACATGGGGCTATTATTGAAAGCATTTTGCAACCTTAAAAATAGTGTCCTCAGAAGCAAAGACTATCATTTAGTTTTTTGATAGTTAATTTCTTTTAGAGCCTGATCTAAATTACATTGACTTCAGTGGGAGTTTGATCAGACCCTTAGGTAGTATATTAAAGAAAAGTATCAACAGCATGCATTTGAAAACTCCATAATTTACAGTGTGACATTGTGGATTATTGGGTAACTATGTTACTGCTTTTAGAAATACCATAGGCCATCAGGGAAATACATAGCTAAAAAGCATTTGAAATATGTAATATTAACTGGATCCAGTAAATAAATAGGGTGTGCTAGTACACCCTAGATCTAAGCAGGGAGGGGACCCTGTGTGTGTGGCTCTCTTTTCCCCATTACAAAAGGTAGCCTGCATGGAAAAAAGTCCCTCTCTTCCCCCAAGCCCATGGCACACACTCCATTGGACTTGGGGCCAGACTATCACCTGTTCCACTGTGATCTCTGAGAGAACAGTTAGAAATTACCACAAAGAGAACCTCGTAGCTCATGATGTCATCTCCTTTAGCCCCTTCCCTTGGATTTACCTGAAGGAGGAGCAATCAGGCCCATAATTATGGCATTTTTAATGAGTCTTTTTGGAGTTGTTTTTGAGATCTGTCACACCAAACTTAGCTACTATTAAGGTGATAGATAGTAGATGTTAATGACGCAAAAAAAGATGTAGCAGGTCAGTGAGGACAAAATGTGTCTATGGTTACATCAGCATATGCTAAATAGTTGTGAAATTTCCATCTGAAAACCTGATTGCAAATATTCAGTGACTACTCTGTTTTTAAGATGAAATGCCACAGTCAATTATATTTTGTACAAATTACAGAAAGTTATTAGCTCACACTGCTGACTAATTACCTGTTGCCCACACCGTTGCAAGTATGAAAGGCTCCATTTGCAACAGATCTGTGTGGTAACACTCCCCAGGACTGGCACTATATGGGGAGCCCACAGAGGAGGTGCAGATGCCTCTGTGAAGCCCTATCACAGAAGGGAGATTCTGAGGGTGCGATCAGACCAAAGGAAGTGTAGGATCCTAGAACCCATGACTACAAGGATGCATCCAGTCAAACATCTCATACAAATATTTCAAAGTAGATGATCATAATGGTCCCTTCTAAACTTAAAGTCTATCTTTCCCAGCTCACCTGAAGAGACCAGCCCTGAGGCTGACATAAGGGCTGCCAGTCAAATGATTAATTCATCTTTATCCATCATAATGATGTACCCAAAACAGTGTTTATCTTGTGTTAGCTGCAATACCTTTTGTGTTAGAAAATTATCATCTATAATGTATAGAATCTCTAATGATGTTTTCTTACTGGCTTGGGGAGATAGATCAGTGTTCAAGTCAAATTCCCCATCATCAGTACCCAGCCCAAGACAGGAAAGCTAATGATCCAACCAGGGGATCAAATTTAGTGATGCATCCTGGTCATGTGACACCTGAGGCACATTGTGCATATGCTAAGAAGACTAGCAGCTGCACGAGCTCTCCAGAATAGGTCTCCCAAATACCACATAATCAAATAGCTAAAATTTTCTTATGATTTTTTTTGTTTTACACTTTTACAAATGGTTAAGTTACAAATAGATTTGTAAACTGTTGGCCTTAGTGTTATCTTGAATATGACTTGAATATTAGAGTAAAAGGATTAGTTTATGGTAGATAGAAAGGGAAAGAGAGTCATCTTTTGTTTTCTGGGACTCACATCAGAAGTGAACTTAAATTATTTTGTAAAATGAAACAAAGTAGAACACATAAGAAACTATTAGAAGAATATTATATTTTTAATTCAAAATCTGTCACAGCTACCACATTTCTCAGATGAATGCTATTAATTTATATCTTTTCTAGGTAATTATGAAAGATGAAATGAATAACTTTTTGTATCTATTGTTTCTTTTTCATTTAGTGGCTCATTATCTATCTAAATATAATTACACCTCATTCAGGGCTATGCATTTACAATATTCATGTTTTTTCAAATTCCAAGTCCTTAGTGCAATTAGCACTTTATTCAAACATAGGTGAGTCAACCACATGAGTTTGCCTCTATCACCTACCACACATCTTGTCTATCATTTTACCTTCAAGCACTATAGTAGTTTGCTTTTGGGACTGCCTTTTAAGTGTGGTGGTTTGACATACAACCGTGAACTTCAAATAGTAAATAGAAGGTTATTTCAGGATTAATTCAATATGGGTCAGCTTCTTGAGATATTTGATCTTTCATAATTTACTAATGTACATGAAAACCAGGCAAATTGATCTGTGGTAATGTAGCAATATTCTGTGTTTAGCAACAATGGTCCCATTTATAATGAAAGTCTCAATTAAAAACAAATAGGAAGGAGATTATAATAAACTGAGAGACTGTTAATGGATTGCAGAAAACAAGGCTTTTTGTCTGCTTGCCTCAAAAAAGTGCAGGTTCTAGGTGTTAATTACAAAACAGCAGAAACTTATAGCGAGTGACTTGGAGGTAAGATTTCCAATTTACGGCAAACTACAAAAAGGAAAAAAGAAAAGAATGAGGGACATAGGTGTTTATGACCCGAGAGATTCATGAAGTAGAATACAGGTTTTATAATTCTTAGACGCTTTGTGAAAAAACAAAGTTTTCAGCCTACTTCAGTGTGACTTTTACATGTGAGGGAGAAATGAAAGAAACAACTGTTAAGAGTGACAAATGAGAAATATTGAACTCTCAGTTTTCCCATGAGAAATCATTCTCCTTGAAACTTGACCATTGTGACCAGTGGTGCTAGAACTAAGAGTGCGAGGGTGGTGCCAAACTCTCTGGCTTGAAATTGTATTAACAAACACCAAATACATGGTTTCCATCATAAGCGCCCCCACTTATTTTGTTCTAATACCCCGATTGTGTCTGTCTACTCTGCTGCCCTACATAGATGCTATCTCAATGACATCTAAACCTATATAGATTACTTATATTTGCCTTTAATTTTATATGCTGGGAAGTTCTTTGTGATACTTTTGAATGAAAAATATAATTTGGATTGGATTATACTTACGGAGGTCAAATTGACAGAACTTCCAAACCTCTGTATTCTAAATTCCTCCATTTCTCAGTAATATTCTCTGTTCACTTTGCTATTTCCCTCTCTAGGTATGCCACTAGCAGAAAAGACAATAATTTGTGTCATGTTTGGATACAATCGAAATCGCTAGTCCAACATCACATCAGTGAAAATAAACAATATAGCTATGCACTAAGCAAGATATGACTTCCCTGAGATCATTCACAGTCTCTACTCTGATCAGATTTAAGTCCCACTTAAAGCTCCACTTCTGCTATGCTGCCTGCTGTGAATTTGGTTGACTTGTATAAAATATTCATGTTTGTTGTTCCCAGTGTTACCAACTCTCATGATTTTATCAAAAGTCTTACAATATTTGGTGTTTTTCTCAAAGTCCCAGATCTTGGTGATAAGTGTTTAGGGGAGAATGTCAGCTTTCATTTAAAGAAAAAGTTTCTAGCCCTTAAAGTTGATGAGAAAATCCTGAAAGTATGCACTTAGTTAATGCTGAAGGCTCAGAAACCAGAAAGCAAGTAAAAAATATTTACTATTTTTAAAAAAACTCATAATTTTTAAAATAATTTAATAGATTCATAGACATCCAGGCTGAAATCTCATGGGCTTGGGTCCTGACTCATGATTTTGAGTGCTTGGTGATAAATTTTGTACACTTTGCCCTTAAACAATGATTACCTAGGACCAGGGACCATCCCTTCTTGAATGTCTGGAGAGCACCTAGAACATTATAAGCACAACAAACAATATTTGATTACCAGGTTATTTGAGCCAATTGATTACCATTATTTTTGCCATCCCCATGGGAACTATTTTGCTAATGCCTATGGGGAAATATGAATACTAGCAGATCAGCTACTCACAGCTTAATGAGCTACACTGGGGGACATAGGTGGGCAGCCTGACTGGAGCCAGGTGAGTGAAATCCCCACCACCCTCATAATAGTATGGTCCACAGAGCAGGAGTGGAACCAGTGGAACATTTTCTTTCTGTAACTTACCATAATATAGCATACCATGTGTCAAGCTGTCCTGCAGTGGCTCAAGAGTGTGACCACCAACCTCAGGGCAGACTGTTAAGAAGCTGAAATTGGTTGGGAGTTCTATACTTAGATTTCACTAACCAATTAGCAAGTGTAAACTCCTCAAGGACTATAACTGCCGTAACATGGAGTCACACACGGTCCCCTTGATTCAATGTGTTTATCTGCAGTTTCTTCAGCTTCTAAAATTGTTGGAGTTTTTTTTTGTGGCAGGGGGTGTCAAAGATGGTTGCCTTTACATCATCTGTAACCACCCATAACAATTGCTTCTGGGACATCAGATCAAACAGTTTTCCATATTCACTTTCAGTCCCACTTCCATTATCCATTTTGCTGCTCCAGTATTCTGAGCTACACTGATTGTTCTTCCATCAGCCTACTGTCTGCCCTTTTCTCAGCTTCCTCATTGACTTTGCTGCTATTTGTTCCATGCAACTTTGATGGGCTTTCTCCTCAGCTGCTTCACTTGCTTTGATTTTCCTGATCGGCAATTCTGCCATTAAATTTCTGGTGCTTGTGTTCTTCCTGGGCTTGGAGGTACCGTAATCAGGCCAGTTCCACTGCAGTGATCTTCTCTGCAGTATCTGGGGGAAGAGGGTCCGATCTCTCTCTCCATTAGGCTCCCTTTGGTCAGAACTTTTGAGCAAAGCTCTCAGGTCCTGAATTGGGGTTTCCTTTTTATGGAGTAGTGCCTATATAATTGTTCAAGGTCTTTTCTCTTAAGACCATCATGATCACTCATTGAGTCTATTCTTTAACCTTTAAAACTCTCAATGTCAAGTTTAAACTTTAACAGCACTAGTCTTATGATCTATAACCTTCATTGACCTGTGGTAAGAGACTCCTGCCAACACTATGCCAGGGTTAAGCTGTCCTGGAGCGGCTCAAGAACATGGGTGCAAATCTCAGGGCAAATTTTTACGACACAGGGGACAAACCCCAAATTGGTTGTGAATTCTATGCTTAGATGTCACCAACCAATTAGCAAGTGTAAACTCCTCTTATATATAACAACCTTAACATAGAGTCTCATATAATCCCCTTGGGTACTCTAAACCTATCTTGCCACCCGATAACCTTATCTTTGTGATAGATCGTCCCTTATACCACAGATCACAGCAAGATTTAGGTTACTTCCAATCCCACAGGACCAGTCACTTACTCCCAATCCCACAGGACAATTCTACTTTAGATCTCACACCAAAGACACCCCTTGGAGCCAGGGCCGGCGACAGAAATTTTGAGGCCCCCTACTCTGAGCGTTTGGGGGCCCCCCAAACTCCCCCAGCCTATTCTCCTTCCCCCCCTGCCTGACCCGGCCCACCCAACCTAATCTCCTCCCACAGCCTAACCTCCTCCCCTCCCTACCCATCCCTGCCTGGCCCACCCCGCTGTTTGGGGTGATCTTCCTTTACCCCCGCCCCGCCCAGCCTCCCCCCATCTCTAACCGCCTTCCCTCCCCCACCCCTGCCTGGCCCGGCCCATCCCACCGAACCTAACCTCCTCCCCCTCCCACTCCCAACCCAGCCTCCTGCCCCCATGCCTGACCTGCCCAGCTCAGCCTCCCCGCCCCAAACCTCCTTCCCTCCCGCACCCACGCCTCGCCCACCACATCCAGCCTAGTCTCCTGCCACGCCTCCCCCCGCTCCTGGCCCGGCCCGGGTCTCCCCAGCCCCGCTTGCTGGCCCCTGCCCCTGCGGAGCGGCGCTCGCTCTCCGATCGCTCCTGAGGCGGGAGAAGGGGGATGGATGGGAAGTAGATGGGGAAGGGGCTCTGGGTGAGGAGGGAGAAGGGGGATGGATGGGGAGGGGGCTCTGGCTGAGGAGGGAGAAGGGGGATGGATGGGGAGGGGGCTCTGGCTGATGAAGGGGCTGGGGGTGGAGGGGGCTCTGGGTGAGAAGGGGGTAGGTGGGGAGGGGGGTGACGGCCCTGGGAAAGCGGGGTCTCCGCTCCAGCCTTGCTTATTGGGGACACCCGTTGGGGGGGGGGGAGCAGGCGGCTCCCGGCCAGCCTAGGGCGCTCTGGAGTGGGAGGTCTGGGGGCCCCTCTAGATATGGAGAAGACCCCACGCAGGTGTCCAGACGTGGGACCCCCGGAACCCAAGGAGCAGGAGAGATGCCTCCTCTCCTGCCGGCCCGGAGTGAGGGACCCCAGCGAGGGGGTGTCACTGGGCGAGGAGACTCGGGGACAGATACGCGACCCCGACTCGTCCCGAAAGGTGGGGGAACAAAGACAACCCCCGATTCCCCGCCCGCCTCCCCTCTCACCTCGCCTGTCGTCCAGCCCAGACTCCGCCCGCGGCCGCGTCCCTGCAAACCTCCGGTGGCGGCTCGGAGCGCGGCGGACGGCTGACAGCTGTATATAGCCCAGCGGAGCGCTCAGCCCCCGGCCCTCCCCACCTGCCCCGCACAGCTGATCTCACCCCCGCGCTGCCCCGGCCCAGGCCTGGTGACAAGGGGGGATGACTACAGGTACAGCTGTGTACCGGGGCCCCTGTCGCCGGCCCTGCTTGGAGCCAATTCCATAATAAACTATCTGAAGGTTTATTAGCTAGGAAAATGAAATAAAAGAGTTATTTACAAAGTTAAAGCAGGTAAATATATATATATATATATATATATATATATATATATATATATATATATATATACACATACATACATAAACGAGTTCCAATCTTAAGTTTCAAAAAGTAATATAAGCTTATATAATAAGCAAGCTCCATATGTCCTTTACAGCTAACCCCGGGCAAGTAATAGGGATCTTTTGCTTATGCTTAGTAATCCTTGCCCCTCAGAGTTCAAGCAGCATAAAAGAGACAGTCCCTGATTGTTATTACTTTTTATTCCTTCCCTCCTTCTGCTTCCAATCACAAATTCAGCTGTTGGGATAAATTCACTTGCAAGTCTCCTCTTTGGGGTATGGGGGAGAAAGGGAAAGCATGGGAGAAGAGCAGTGAGCAATGAACAGTCTTTTGGTCTATGATGGGCCTTCTTTATTGAGAAGTTACTAGTATTTCAACTCCTTAATTCTTTTCTTCTGTCTGGTGATTTGCAGTTACTGAGCAAATGTTACGCCAACAGACCCCGATCATCCATGGGCAGGATTGAACCTGGGACTTCTGGAGCTTAGTGCATGAGCCTCTATTGCATGAGCTAAAAGCCATATCCACCTTAGCTAAGGCTGTAGAGCAGACTCATTAGTAGTCTCAATGCCACTAGATGGGACAGAACACCATATGCAGGAGGTGTGTGGATTACCCAAACACTTAAATATTATCCTATAACATGGGATACAGATATTATAAGTGAGATTAATGCATTCAACAATTTAAAAGAATTTCATAAGTCTGAACACATTCTCATTATTCAAATACCTATTAAAACAATACCAGCATACAAGTGAGCCAGACTGGTTGCAGTTAGTATTTGGTGAGTGCAGTTAGTGTCAAGGTTCAGTTGAGCCCTAGGGGCTTTGGCATGAGATAACACCTGGTTTTCCAGTGTCACATCATGCACCTCCCCCAACAAAGGCCATCAGGAACACTGCAGCTTCTGTAACACCCAGGTGACCAGCAACCCTTTTCAGGAACTATGCCAGGCCCTTACTGCAGTCTGTCTGGGGTTGTGAGTCAACAAGCTAAAATGGGTATGATGGAGGAACAGTCCAGATTCATTGGATGCTGTCTGGATCCCAGAAAGAAGAAACTAAGTCCTCCCCTCCCACCCCCCAGTTGATTATGTAGTCAAAGTTCAACTCCTGCCTCTTGAACTACGAGTATAAACATTAGTTAGGGGTACACCCACATGAACGACATGTGCCAGTGTCTTTATCTTCAGAGTGTGGCTGTGGGTGTGCAGCAAGCAGCACAATCTGAAGCTCCCTGAAAGATCTGCATATGTCCACCACACTGCTCTAGTCCAGCAGATGAGATGCTTGGAAGCACAATATTGGGCATTCATGTAGATATTTCATAGAAGAACATACTGAAGGCCAGCTCTTTAATGCAGCATGAATTAAGAACAGATGTGTTATGGTGTGCAAAAATGTATACCACCATTCACCCACTAGGTGACACTATGTGTAAAATACCTTATTAAAAGAACCTCTGCAATACTTCACAGACATTAAAGGAGCTTATGATGAATACATCTAATGTGTTTAAGAAAACTCTCTGACCAGTCCATTTCTCATAAAAAAGAACATAACATGGTGTCAGGAGTAAACTAAGAACAGAAACAGAATTAAAACAGCAACAAAGGTTGTAGAACCACATCATCATCCAGTTTTGGCAAATCTTCAGAATGGACAGACTGGAAACAATATTTTGCAAGATTTCGCATTGCAAACAAATGCCACAAAGAAACAGGAGATATACAGATATCTTCATTAATTTATGCTATGGGGAAGCAAGCAGGGCCTATTTTTACATCCTTTGACTTTACTGAAGTCTGTCACAAAGATGACTATGAAAGGGTTCTGGCTATGTTTGATGCACACGTTATACCCCCAGAGAAATGTGATTTATGAAAGAGTATGTTGCAACAAGAGAATTCAAGAACCAGGGAAAAATGTTGAATGTTTTATAAGAGCACTACATATACTGGCTGAAAATTGTGATTTTGGGAGTGCAAAACATGAAAATATCAGAGATAGGCTGGTTATTGGGTTAACAGATAAAGATATTTCACAGCAGCTACAAGTGAAAGAGATTAAACCCTCTCCACAGCTATACAAATATCAAAGTAGACAGAATTAGTCAAACAACAGAAAAAAGGCAGAAGCAACTTGAAAAACCTGAAACCTTAGAAACACAGATATTTGAATGTTAAAGTCATTATCTTAAAACCCCTGAGGCAAGAAGAGGGAACTCCCAGGCTAAGAGGGACAAATTCCAGCGTACATAGAATCATAGAATATTAGGGTTGGAAGGGACCTCTGGAGGTCATCTAGTCCAACCCCCTGCTCAAAGTAGGACCAATCCCCAACTAAATCATTCCAGCCAGGGCTTTATCAAGCCTGACCTTAAAAACCTCTAAGGAAGGTGATTCTACCACCTCCCTAGTTAACCCATTCCAATGCTTCACCACCCTCCTAGTAAAAAAGTTTTTCCTAATATCCAATCTAAACCTTCCCAACTGCAACCTGGGACTATTACTCCTTGTTCGGTCATCTGCTACCACTGAGAACAGTCTAGATCCAGCCTCTTTAGAACCCCCTTTCAGGTAGTTGAAAGCAGCTATCAAATCTCCCCTCAGTCTTCTCTTCTGAAGACTAAATAATCCCAGCTCTCTCAGCCTCTCCTCATAAGTCATGCACTCCAGGCCCCTAATCATTTTTGTTGCCCTTCTCTGGACTCTTTCCAATTTTTCCACACCCTTCTTGTAGTGTGGGCCCCAAAATTGGACACAGTACTCCAGATGAGGCCTCACCAATGTAGAATAGAGGGGAACAATCACGTCCCACAATCTGCTGGCAATGCCCCAAATGTCATTAGCCTTCTTGGCAACAAGGGCACACTGTTGACTCATATCCAGCTTCTCATCCACTGTAACCCTTAGGTCCTTTTCTGCAGAACTGCTGCCTAGCCATTCGGTCCCTAGTCTGTAGCAGTGAATGGGATTCTTCCATCCTAAGTGTACGACTCTGCACTTCTCCTTGTTGAACCTCATCAATTTATTTTGGCCCAGTCCTCTAATTTGTCTAGGTCCCTCTGTATCCTATCCCTACCCTACATGCACAAGGTATGAAAAAGGCATATCCCAAGAGATAATGCATATCCAGCTAGAGACACATGGTGATATCATGCATGAAATATGGACATTTTGCAGCTATTTTCCACACCAAAGCAGTCAGAGAGTTGACTCATATGACAGAAAATCAAGAGCCATTGTTTCTGTGATTTATCACTTGTGAAGAGATAGAGCTTGCCTGGAGAGTGAAACAGAATATTCATGGCAAGACTATTGACTTCAAAACTGACTCAGGAGCTGGCATCACAATCATCTGAGAGGGACTTACAATCACCCATTAAAGGGTTTTATGATGAACACATCAGGTGTGGATAAGCAAGCTCTGTGACCAGTCCATATCTGGAACAGACATACAGGATAAGATAAACACAGGGTTGGCTGTTTCCAGTGAGTACTTTTTACACATGTAGAGTGCCTAATGGTGGTACACAGATTGGTCAGCTTTTTATACTTTTCTTGAAATTTCTGTCCATTCTGGTAGAGGTCATGGTCTAGGTAAATTGCATTACTAAAAAACAAATGAGCTCAGGATGAGCAACCAATACTGCAAACCATTATCAACCAGAACAGGTAATGCCTGTGGTTTAAATGTCATCTACTTTAACTATGGTATCTTGTCTTATTATAATTTCTCATTATTTTATATTAATGGTAGCAACCAGAGGCCTCACTCGAGACCAGATTCCTATTATATTAGGTACTGTACAGATCCTTGCAGTTAACTACTGTATTTTTGATGTTATCTTGTTTGCAGATAGGCAGTTTAGAACCCTTGCACTGAAGGGCAGTGGCAATTTCATTTGATTGCTTGACACCACTTGAGCATTTGACCATTAACTTTGGGTAGGAGGGAAAATATTATTTTCCCAGGCAACAGTAAAGTTCTTGGGACCCAATAATGGGATACAGTTATTTGTCTGTTTCAGAGCTAAAACAGGTAACTATGTGCTCAGCTAGTACAACCTGGATGAGTTTGAGGTTTCTGGTGACCATGGCCTCCCTTTCCACTCGTCTGAGATTTCCCTTTATGTGCAGATAGTCTTGCCATATATAGAATGATGGAAGATGGTCAGGGAATGAAGTCAGATATAAAAGAACAGGCACCAAAGATATGTAAGTTATTGCAGTTGCTTCTCTTGCTGCATAAAAGATTTTTTTATATCAATTTTCAAGTACAGTAAAACCTCGATTTAACGGACCTCAATTTAACGGACTTCTGATGCAACGGACAAAATTTTTAAGAAAGTCCGATGCATCCGAAATCCATTTGTCGAGGTCCGGCTGCTGGCTCCCCGCTGCCTCCCCAGTCCAGGCAGTGGGCGGGCTGCCTGTCGGCTCCCCGCTGCAACCTGGGTCCCGCCTGCCACCCGGGTCCTGGCAGCTAGCTGGAGCCCCTAGCCCCGGGGAGCGCGGCTGAAGTCGCGCTCCCCGGGCGGCGGCTGGAGCCGCGAGCCCCGGGGAGCACCGCGCCTGGAGCCCCGGGGAGCGAGCCCCGAGCCCCGGGGAGCGAGCCCTGAGCCCCGATCAAGCCGCGCTCCCCGGGCGGCGTCTGGAGCCCCGAGCCCCGGCCGCCAGCGGGGACTGGGGCCGGGGCACATGGGGGTCCAGGGCACGTTTTTTTTTGTTTTATTTAAAAAAAAATCGGTGGCTTTTCGGCGGAGGGGAAGTACAGTAAAACCTCGAATTAAGGACTAATTGGGCAGGCTGGGTTTTTTTTAAAAATTATTAAATAACGGACTTTTGGGTTTAACGGACACCCAGTCGCCCGAATTAGTCCGTTAAATCCAGGTTTTACTGTAGTGTACATTTCACATGGCTTTTTCTTCAGTCTTCCAGATCAGCGATCTAATGAACAATTATGGGATCGGACCAACTACAATTGTTTCCAAATAGGGTACAACACACCTCTGGTTTTTCATAATAGATGTGAATTAAATAAAACTCATCTTAATTACTTGGCTTGGGATTGTAGACATGCCTCTGCAATGGCCTGTTCTGGATCTAATCCAGGCTACATTCTGGACTTGGTTGTTCCATTGCAAGGGCGTCTAGTATGTAGTTGTACCGAGACACTTGTATGTCTGCACTTCAGTTAGACATCTGTGGCTGGCCTGTGCCAGGCTGTTTAATTGCATTTGGGCTCGGGCTGCAGCCGGAGGTCTGGGAACCTCCCACCATGCAGTGCCCGAAAGCCTGGGCTCCAGCCCAAGGCCCCATGTCTACACTGCAATTAAACAGTCCCACAGCCTGAGCCTAAGTCAGCTGACATGGGCCAGCTGTGGGTTTTTAATTGCAGTGTAGACAGACCCTAAGTAACATCGCTGTCTCTGAGGTGATGGTTTGGGTTTTGCAGGGTTCCATGGAAAACAGTGAAATTAGAACTTGACAACATCCCGCCCTTCCTCTCCCACCTGGTTACTGTTATTACTATGTATAGTGGTGGCCTTGTTTTCCAACTGGTAGTTACAGTCTTGTCATTTGTGATGTGATAACAATTCTATTTGGCCTATTCAGATGAGGAAGTTAAGAACTTTTGTATCAATTTAGACAGTTTGCCTGTAAAACAGAGAAAAAACAAAACATTATACTCCATTTTAAAAAATGTAATTGGCTGGAGACTTTTATAGCTTTTTTAGTTTGGTTTTCCACTCATTGTCAAAATTAAAATGGAAATGACATCTTCCAAGTTCTAGTTTATCTTCCTATACTATTGCTGCTGCTGGAAAATACAGGTGATATGCTAGATCACCTTCAGATAAATGAAACATGCAAGTTATCTAATTGCACTGGATGTATCTGCCAGGTCATTCCCCAGCAAAGTGTCTGTTTATTTTTATTTACTCAAAATATATATTGTTTTTGTACAAGATAAGCTATATGCATGTACTGTTCATAATATAATTACATTGGTAACTAAATCTAAGATAACACAATGCCAAGTAACCGTCCCCAGCATAAGACAGTAATGATCTTCTCGACTCAACTATCACCTAGTTGAGGTTCTAATACTTGGAGTGGGCAGACAGGATTTGCAAAGTGTAATTAATAGTGCTGACATTTAGGAGGCCATTATTAAGATTCAAAGTTAACATTCCGTTAAAATGAATGTGAAAGTTCACACCTCTCCTGGTGTTGTTATAGCCTCAATATAGACAGGAGAGTCAATAAGATGGCACTGTATCAGTTTACACTGTGAAGGTTAACTTTTCAACCAGAAGACGAAAAACTTTATTTTTCTTTTCAAATAAAAAACTTAACTTTTGGTGACTACAGCAAAATCTCTGATAGGATCCTAATTCTATAGGATTCTGTGGATTTTCTTTATGCCTAAATTTCTAGTGTTCATGTTTATTAAATGGTCCAGGCCTGATCCTGAAGTCCTTGTTCACATGGAGCTGCAGAATTGGGTCATACATTAACAAATTGATATTGTCAACAGTTATCCATAATTGCATTTGGGTTTTGTAGTAAACTGCAGTGTGAGATACATTAAACAGTTTAAGTGGAAGATTCTTTTATTATCCCAAAGGAAGAGAATAATATGCAATGTATTCATTACAAGACCCAGGTATTTATTGTTCAAGATAGAGATACTGGAAGATAACTCCAGATAAATAGAAAAAATGTTTGAAATCTAAAGTGACAAAGAGTCCTGTGGCACCTTAAAGACTAACTAAAGTATTGACGCATAAGCATTCATGGGCTAATACCCACTTCGTCGGATGCTACCTCTCTGATTTTTGAAATCTAAGGTATTCTAAACTAATCTACCTGTCTGTGTGCAGCCTCCATTGCCAGGATATCTGGGTGCTCTCATCAGCTGAGAATTATCAGCCTTATAGTGTACAACAAAACACGGAACTTTGAACATATGCTGATTAGAAGTGCTATCAGTGAACATAATGTAGCTTGTGAATGTGATACCCTGGCTATACATATCAGAATATGTAAGAACTGGAAATCAGTGCCTATCTTCCTATAATTTCCTGTTTCAAATGGTTTCCGGGAACTGAAGATTTGGTAGACGATGGGAGAGGATGAGAGAGAGAGAAATATATTTTATTTCCAGAAGTGGACAATTTTTTATTTGCCTAAATTTGCTTTTGATTTTCCGGTGTGTTCAATGTATATATATTTTTTCTTTTATGGTGCATAGGCCTGCTTACAAGTTTTGCATTAGTAGATTTACATAATTTCATTAATTCCTGTAATCATAATATGATGACAGTTTAGAGGGATTTGAGGCAGCCAACACAACAAGCAGATACATAAAGCTATGCAAAAATTTTATAATGAAACCACAAACCAAGTGAAATTTATTAGGTGTCATTAGAAACTTGAAATTTGGGCTGGGGGGGACAAAACTCTGCCAAGGATCATGAACCTTTCAGTGAAGCTGAGCTGAATGTTGAATCAGCCTGGGCCAATTTTTGTGTGAACCTGGGTCAGTTTATAGGTTAGGGTATAATCCAGGCAAATCAGATTTGGAGATGTGATACGCTTCAGCAGCAGCCAGTGGCTGCTCTGTGGCTGCACAGCCATATCCCCACTGTGACAGAGCTGGGATGGGGAACTATCGGATCCAAAATTCCCACTTGTCATCCACAGGATATTAAAATGAAGTTTGCAGCAAAGGTTTTGGGGGATCCATTCAACCCGTCCTATTGTACTGGGCTCTGACTGAGCCTCTTCCCCTTCGAGTCCCTTCTATCTTCCTCATACAAGTGGCTCAGTTTGTCCTAGTGTAATCCACGGGCTACAACTGCCTCCACAGGCTGGGAGGCGGGGGAGCGTGGAGACAGAGGACATAATCAAGTTATCTAGGTTCTTATACAGCCCACATCTCTAAGTGCCTTTGCAGTATCTAAGCATCTCTGTAGGAGAAATGGGAACTCCTGAGCCTTTTCTGGCCTTCCATACATCTCGACCATAAAGCAGCTGATCAAACGCTCTAAGCCAGATTCATCCCTGTGCTGATGCAGGTGGCTGCACATGACCAGAGGGACACAATTTGTGCCTCCTGTTTTCAAGAGCTGCAAGGGCCAGTGTGGGCCGTCAACAAGATAGCTGCACTGTGGCTTCAATGAACCTTATTGGGCTTTGTAGAAATACAGAATTTCATAGGCACAGCCTCTCTTCCCACCCCAGGCAAGCTCATCCAGCTCATACGCCCCCCCCCCCCTCAGCCATCCTGCCATGAAATACCCTCTTTTCCCAGTGCTGTTGCTGAAGCTGTGCCGGGCTGGTGGAGATTAATCCACCAAAGACAAAACAGAGAGATGGTTTGTGACACATCAGATATCTCCATGCACAGTAGGATTTAGGGTATCCATAGTCTGTAGGGATATTTTCCTCTCTACTATTGGTAATCTGACTTTTTGAAGGTGCATCGCTGAACTGAGAACAGTGACAAGAAAAATATTTCCTACATAAATTAAGTAATTTCCGTGCTTCTGAAGCCATCTCCAAAACACACACACACAACATTTTCTTTTTCTATCCATGAGACAAACAACATTGTGTCTTGGCATCAGGGACATACCTCATAACTTGCAAGGCCCATGTGTGTACACAATGTGATACAGGTATTTGACACAAGACAAATAGCATAAAGGAGATCAGAAGTAGGCTTTCTATTTCACCCCATATCATTTTCCCCTGATGACAGCTGGGGTAAGAAGGAGTGAGCATATGAAAAAAGAAACAATGGGGGTTCAACACACGACTTAGATATTTTCAAGGATACCAGTCCTATTTCTTCAGTATTTAAAGGCATTGGTGGAAAACTATGTAATTTTATTTCTTTAGGCAATCTGAAAATTACATGTTTGTTTTTTAAAATGCTTTCAAATTTTAATCTTGCTGTCCAATGAAAATTTCAGTTTGGCTGCTCAATGTCCAGTATTCATGTTACCTGACTGGGAGAATTACCTGGAAAGTTTGAAGCATTTTGCTTTTCTACAGGTAGCAGCTTTTTAAGCGCAGGCCCATTTGCTTTACTTAATCTATATTATGTTTTTCTGAAGAATACAGAATCCTCTGATCTAAGCAGTATAGTAGTGGGATACTACAGTATAGTAGTGGGATACTACAGCATCACTGTAGGTCAATGTTCTGCAGCACTAGGTTTCTGTTTTTGTAATTACTTTGTATGTTAAGACTACAGTATTTTGAAAGAGCTTTTGTTATACAAATGTGAAAAAGAATATTGCCCTTGAGTATGTGATAGCAAATTAAAATAGTAAATTATCTTGCTAAATTCTGTCATTTTTTCCTCTTTTTATGCAGGCTGGAGCTCATCACAAACCTAATTTAGGCCTGATGCTACATTGTGATCCACACAGAAAGACTAGTGAGCCTGAGCTTAAGTGGTGAACTTCAGTGAGCCTAATCTTCAGTGGTGCTTCACGAGGCTTCAGCAATCCACCCATTTGCTAGCAATTACGGGACTGGGACCTAATAAAATAAATGTTGTGTGTCTGTTTTGATGGCAAAGGGGAGTGAATGGTTTCCCCCCTTTCTTTCTTTTTTGTTAAGAAATTGGTAACTATTTCAATTCTATTTCATAGCTTATTCTCTCACTGCCTCAGGAAAAAAAAATGTTTCACTGGATCACATTTAAAGTTATTTTTCTGTCCAGTCATGTGACATCAGTTGTTTTGTCAGAAATGCACAACGGGAATGGAGTTTTCCTTTCTTGAGCTGAGAGAAGAGGTGTCACATCAATGTGGCATGAGGGGTACATGTTCCCCAGCTTTTCTGGAGTCTGGACTGCACTGAAACCTAAATGAGCCAGATTCTCCTGTGCCATGTGGTCACTTTACACAGTTATGTTTTTGTAATTTGGTACCTAATGCAAGGGTGATCCTCCCACAGTCTAGAGACCATATAAGAGCTCCTACATCCCCCAGTGTGGTCTGTATAGCAGATAAAAAGAGGCATTATAGATGAAAGGGGGTGAAGTCCAGGTACCCCTGCATCACACTGGTCCCTAGTTTCATTTTGGCCTCTTGGGAATATTGCAGCATAAGATATGCAGCCCTATACAGACCTACTGCAGGATTAGGGGAGGACAAGCCACTTGTGTACAGCACCTCTTGACCTGCACACTGCAATTTAGACATACTCCATGATCTGAAGCAATTAATTGCTTCTGCTGTTACAGTATGGCTAACATCCACAATTTTATTATGAGTCTGATAATATTTGATTCTTTACGTAAAGTCCCAGCTCCCGGAGACAAGGGATTGTGTAAGAATCTCAAGTTTCATTTAAAATAATGTAGCCCTCACGGTTGTGGAGAAAAACTTGAAAATGTGACTTGATTGCATTCTAAAGGCTCAGACACTTGAAGCCAAATCAACAGAACTCAACCTTTATTACTTTGTAAAATCTGATCAAATTTAAGCCAATCTTGTGATTTTGGAGGTCCTGATTCACGATTCCTGAAGCTACAGGGCTGGGAATATAGAGAAACAACTCTTCCCTTCCCAGTTCTACAAACTCTCCAGTTTTCCTCATAGACTAGGGCAGGGGTAGTCAATTATTTTTTCGTCCAGGTCCACATTTCTTGGTTAAAGGTATAGTCAAGACTCAGGCTCCAGAGAAAATAATAATAATAAAAAAAACCCAATAATGATAATAAGTAAATGAAAAGATTTTGGAGTCTGTTCAAAAGCATCTGGCAGTCCAGATTTTTCCCACAGTCCACTTGTTGACTACCCATGGACAAGAAGTAACAGAGTCTTGTGGCACCTTAAAGACTAATTAAAGTATTGAAGCATAAGCTTTCATGGGCTAATACCCACTTCGTCGGATGCAAAACCGTCAGATGAAAAACCGTCTTTTGCATCCGACGAAGTGGGTATTAGCCCACGAAAGCTTATGCTTCAATACTTTAGTTAGTCTTTAAGGTGCCACAAGACTCTTTGTTTCTTCTGCTATTCCAGACTAACACGGCTACCTCTCTGATTCTTGATGCCATGGACAAGAGGTTTTCAGATCTGTCTACAGTTTTGTGAGAAAAAATCATCAGTTGATTGGATCTGAAGAAACTGCCAATGATTCAAGTATTTTCCAAACCGCCCTGCCTCCTGGGAAATGCAACCAATCAGATGTGGCAGCCAAAGCTCTTCCCCCCAATCCCCTCCTCACCTCAGGAACCCTCAGGAATTTTTCTGTAGAGGAGGGGTGGGGAGAGGAAGCAGAAAAAGCCCAGAAGATCAGGGCAGCTCTACTCCCTCCTCCCCTATCCCCTCCTGTGAACAATAGCTCAGCACACCTCTGCTTCTCCCCACTTCCCTGTTTGCCTCCCTGTCACTTCAGGTGTGGGAGAAGGGAGAGGAATTAAAAGTCCAGAGAACTTGCCCCCCCCCCCAACTGGGAGTGGGGATGAAAACCCCCTGGAGATGTCTCCCCACCCCCCGGCCAAAACTATTTGATTTGGGGGCTGGAATGCAGGGTTTACAGATGGGCAGGGAGGTGCACCATTCATTTGGGGCTGGGAGCTCAAACCTGATTTGGGGATGATAAGGTGGGTTGGGAAGTATATAATTAATTGATGTAGGGATGGTATGGGTGCAAAATGAGCTGATGAGGGGCTGGGGAACAGACAGAGATGAGGCTGGAGTGGCACAGAAATTGTTAATTGGGGGTTGAGGAGAAGCGGGAACCCTTTGCATTGTCCAGCAGAGCTTTATGCACATGAGCTTAATTTACACAAAGTTGTGCACTTTTATGTAAATTAAAATCTACTCTTTGTCATGAGGCATTGGCAGGTGTGCCTTTAGCTTCATCCTACCACCATAGCTAAGTCTGAGCCTCCTACGTCCAGATTTTAAATGGAGCTCAGCTACTTTTACCCCCCAAAATAGATGGTCAGATTTTCAAATGTTCCTTTTAAAAATCTAGCCAGAAGCACTGGTGCTGAGATCTTTTGAAAATCTGGCTCCAGTCATGGATATTGAGCACTTGAAAATCTGTCCATGTTTTGAAAATCTGACCCTAAAATCCAGCATACAACTGCAGGGATTCAGATATCTGGTGCTCCCCGCCATTCATAGGCATTTGGGATTGCCTTGCATACCTAAATAAAACTCCACAAGAGTTGATGTGATGTCTGTACCTTGATATGTAGTGGCTTTTTGCTTGTGGGTGTGTACATTCCGCCCCTTAAAATCCCGCTCCCTGCTTCCATTTTGTGTACAATGCAGAGTTGACAGACACTGTATGCTCCTTCATGGAGATTTTACTTTTGTTCTTTCTTGTTTGTTCTTTAAATCTAAAAAAAAGAGCATGAAGCTGAAAGTACATTTTTGCTTTTCTTTATATGGAGCACATATACATGCACCATTGGGTTGGGTGGAGGAAAAATACAGCATGAATGTAAGGGAATCGTGAAGATGTGTACAGTTCAGCTGAGCAATCAAGTGCTCTTTGTACTACAACCCTTGTTATACATCTTCCTTCCCCATCCTTTGTTTATTACCCTTGTGACCCTATGGCCCATATCCTTCATAGAGATATGCTTATGATATGAATATGGCATAACTAACATATTTTATGCAAGAAGGATCACTTGAGATACAATTGGAAAGGTTATGATTTACTGAATATGATTATCATGTTTGTGTGCACGTAGCATTTCTGTATCTGAAGTTAGGAATATTGACTCTGTAACAATTACAACTGTGTTTACATTTGGAGGATGCCCACCAGACAGTATGCAATCAGCTTGGATGGGACATTAGGAAGGACAATAGAACTATGAAGATGCTAATCTCCCTCTTTTATGGGAAGTTTCCTGGGATGCTGCTTTGACACTTCAGGGCCAGGTGATAATGTCACCTGGTATTGAACACCATCTTGGACTTCGTGTTTTTCCACCCAGAGCGGGTAGGGGTCAAACTGAGAACCAAAGGATTCCCGCCCTATGCAAATCCTATTTAAGGATGGGGAGTGAGTTAATCTAGGTTCTTCTCCACTGCCTCCCTGCCCAAGAAGGAAGACTGCTGAAAATACCTGAGAAAGGTCTAGCCTGTGAAAGGAATACCTGGAGATTTAAGCTGAAACAGTGCAGTTTACCATCAAGAAACTCTGAAACCTGCATAAAACAACATTTAGAGTGAGAAATTGCTATGAGTTAATTTAGTTTATTAAGTTTAGGTTGCATGTTTTATTTGCTCAGTAATAGGCTTTGTTCCGTTTGCTATCCGTTATAATCACTTAAAATCTACCTTTTGTAGTTAATACATTTGTTTTTTGTTTATTCTATAACCAGTTTGTGTAAATCATAACTGGGGGTGGAGGGAGGGAAAAGTTTGTGTATATCTTCTTCCACACTGAGGGAGGGAGCAAATTTCATGAGCTTATGCTATATAGAGATCTATATAACAAAAGACAACACAATTTTGCCTTTACGCTCCAGAGGGGGTGTGCACTTGAGTGCTGGGCAATCCCTGGGCTGAGTCTTCCCAACAGAGCTGATTTAAGTATCTGGGTGTGGCCCTACCTGTGTGTGTGCTAGAGGAGGCTCCAGGGCCTGGCATAGCAGGACAGAGAGAGGGAGCCAGGCTGGTGGAACAGGCAGGCTCAGTGGGACCCTCGTACAACAGGTAGCATCTCAGAAGGGGAGTCCAACCTGTCACAACCCTCATTTGTGTCCTGTATGAATTTTGTTTGTAAGTTCTTTGGGAAAGAGAAATTGTCTTTATTTGTTTATGTAAAGCTCCTATTATGCTTTTATGTGCTCAAAGGTAATAAAATAAAGAAAAATAGTGACCTCTTCATGGCACTTGGAGGTTACTTTTTCAGCAACAGTAGTGCCTGATCCATTAAAAACTAGCCAGTACTGATGATAACAAGTCTCTTGCACCTCACTTCCTCATGCAAATCATCTTCAAGGTATTTATAGTAGACTTGTGGTCTTTCTGAAGCTTCAGAATGGCACAGAGTCAGTTTAAAACATTGCTAAGTTATCTGAAGCACTTAAAAGTTTAATGACCTGAAAGAAGTATGATCTTGTAGGGTATAAACACCATCTGCCCACAGGTAGCACTCTGGCCCGGTATTGTGCAAGAAAGAGTAGGCTGGTGGAAACATAAGAACATAAGAACGGCCATACTGGGTCAGACCAAAGGTCCATCTAGCCCAGCATCCTGTCTACCGACAGTGGCCAATGCCAGGTGCCCCGGAGTGAGTGAACCTAACAGGTATGATCGAGCGATCTCTCTCCTGCCATCTGACAGACAGAGGCTAGGGACACCATTCATTACCCATCCCGGCTAATAGCCATTTATGGACTTAGCCTCCATGAATTTATCCAGCTCTCTTTTAAACCCTGTTATAGTCCTAGCCTTCACAGCCTCCTCAGGTAAGGAGTTCCACAGGTTGACTGTGCGCTGTGTGAAGAAGAACTTCCTTTTATTTGTTTTAAACCTGCTGCACGCCAATTTCATTGAGTGGCCCCTAGTTCTTCTATTTTGGGAACAAGTAAATAACTTTTCCTTATTTACTTCCTCCACACCACTCATAATTTTATATACCTCTATCATATCCCCCCTTAGTCTCCTCTTTTCCAAGCTAAAAAGTCCTAGCCTCTTTAATCTCTCTTCATATGGGACCCGTTCCAAACCCCTAATCATTTTAGTTGCCCTTCTCTGAACCTTTTCTAGTGCCAGTATATCCTTTTTGAGATGAGGAGACCACATTTGTACGCAGTATTCAAGAAACCCTCTTTCACATTTTCATGATGGTGCTAATATGGAGGTTAAGGAATGACTGACTGAGCATAAGGAAGCTGCAACTCATTCTTTTGGCATGTTGTACAAATTGTGGAGTGTAAGCAAAAAAATCAAAAGATCTAAAATGGCAGCAATAAAGTAAACAATTAGAAAACAAACTATCCCTGCAATACTAAGATGGAAATATCTTCTAAAAGTATAGAGTTGTTGTAGCTGTGTTGTTCCCTGGATATTAGAAAGAAAAATTGATGAGGTAATATATTTTATTGGACCAACTTTTTTTGGTGAAAGAGATAAGCTTTTTGGATACACAGAGCTTGTTTTCAGCTCCGGGAAAGGTACTCAGAGTGTCACAACTAAATACAAGATGGAACATATTGTTTAGCTTCAGCAATGGAACCCTACAGACAACTGTATACAAGAAACCCACAGATCACCACACTTACCTTCACAGATCCAGTAACCACCCCAAACACACCAAGAAATCTGTTATTTACAGCCAGGCACTCAGAATATGCTCCAAGGAGAAAATTCAGAATACATACTTTAACACGCTTAAAACCACCTCACCAAACAAGGACACTCCACCAGAGAAGTAGATCACATCATGGGACAGGCCACTCAAATACTCTAAGAGAACCTGCTGAAATATAGGGGGGTGGGAAAAAGTCCAAGCATACACCCCTAGTTGTCACCTACCATTCCACATTGGAACCCATATGATTATCCTTAAACAGTTACAACCCATACTCAATGGGCACCACATCCTGAAAGAAATCTTTCTCTAGCTCGCTATTTTAGCCTTCAAATAACTCCCCAACTTCACCAAGCTCATCATCAGATGGAAGCTCCCCACTGACTCATCAGCTCAAACCAGCACCAGACCCTGCCATAACAACAGATGCAAAACCCGCAGACATATCTCTATTGCTACAATGATCAATCCCCCCACCCCCAAACTTTCAAGATCCCCTGGATCTTACACATGCCGATCACAGCATGCGGTGTACCTCATCCAGGGCACTAAATGACGCAATAGCAGCTATGTGGGTGAAATCAGACAATCAGTCACTAGGCTCTCCAATGACCTCATACAGATAAAATACAAAAACACCTTATCATCTGTGCGTGAACACTTTTCCCCAAATGATCACTGCATATCTGACCTCTCAGTCCTCATCCTCAAAGGAAACATGCACAACACCTTCAAAGACAAGCCTGGGAGCTAAAATTCATAACTTTGCTAGACACTAAAAATCATGATCTTAATAAAAACACTGGGTTTCTGGCTTATTCTAACAATCTGTAAAACACTAACCATCCCTTTTTTGTCCTGTGACTGTAGAGACATTAACATGTCAGTTCACCTTGAATGACCCCTTAAAATGCTAAACGATCTGTTCCACCTTATATTTAGCTTTGACAGTCTGAGTAACTTTACCAGACCTGAAGATTAGCTCTGTGTAGCTTGAAAGCTGGTCTCTTTCATCAGCAGAACTTGGTTCAATAAAAGATATTACCTCACCCACCTTATCTTTCTAAATGTGCAGGTTTAGGATCCTAGGGTGGATGCACTAGGGGGTGATCCAATAACACACTGAAGTCAATGGAAATAATCTGCTTTGGATCAGGGCCAAAAGGATTAAAAAAGGAGAACAGATGTGCAATAGGTAGACATTTTGTCAGGTGTGTGTGGCTGATGTAGTCATAACATGAAAGTGGCATAAAATAATAGCTGTTAATAGGTATATAAACATTTATCAACAGCATATCTTATTTTAGTTTAAATATATATCAGATGAAATATTCAATAAGAAAAAAGTGGTAATTATACACTATAATAGAGATTAAACATAAAAGCAAACATATACAACAAAACCACCATTGGACCCTAACAGGAGCACCTGAATACAAATTGTCACTAGACAGTTAATATCATTTAATGTAAAATTTTCCTGCAGTTGTACACCAAAGAAAGGAGTTTCTAGTTCCTTCTTGATTGGTATAAATCACATTAAGTACAGTAAAGTTAATTTATATCACATTTAAACCTATGTAAAAGGTGTATAAGAAGTGTTCATAAAACTCTATCACTGCATTATAGCAATTGTACAGATATAAGCCAAGTGGGGATGGAATATAGATTTAGAGCTGAACTGACTAGTGAAATTAGCCCCTCACAAAACAAAATCCCCACTTTTGAGTTCTACCTTGCACTGGATTTCAGAAGGTCTGGCTTTCAATGAAAGATATTAAACCTGAAACCAGCTCCAGATTTAGCTTTATTCTTATGTGGGGAGTAAGATATCTCTAAAACATGCACCCAGATTACTTCCTCTGTTCATAAAGCAAGAGAATTCTGCCTTTCTCCTGACCTAGGCTTATCTATAGTTTAAAAAGGAGCTTTCCACTGAAAGACAGAAGATCAAACATTTTAGGGTAGCATCTGGTTACATCCCTAACAATAAAGGGTATTGAAACTAGTTCTCAGCATAGGCATAGCCTATCCCATTTTTTTTCCTTTATAAAAATCTAAAGAAAAGAAAACATTTGGAAAAGAAATAAACAATGCAAAAATACTGGGGGAAAAAAGACAAAGACAAAAGAAATCTGTCTTTTATAGCCATCAAAGTTCTCTCTCTCTCTGGGAAAAGGTAATATTTATAGTATTTTTTCTTACCTAAGTATTAAATATTCCTCTCTCAACTAGTACTGTAATTTTATTTGTCATGGTATGTCTTCTCTTTTCATCTGATAATGAATCTCAGTAGTTTAGAAATATTATCCCTGACCATTTTTTAAAAAAAAGCTTTCTAGTGTATATAATAATTAGAAATATCTCTATATTAAATACTTTTTTCAACTTTAAAATGTAATAATTAGAAAGTAAAGTTATGGAATTTAAAAGCTAACCCAATAGCTTATTCACATGAACTTTACTTTAAACATTGGTTTGAACAGAAAAGACAGTTGTCATGTCTATGTATTTTATATAACAGAGAAATGTTATTATTTTTTCAAGAAACAAAAGATGCAATTGAGATCAAATTAACTGTTAACTTTAAAGACTTTATAATATTCCATCCAAAAGGAATGAAACTTTAAATTCTGCAATTGAAAACTTCACCATGAAGTAACTCCGTTATCATAACAATCACAGAGACCTCGATGTATGCCCTGGCAAGTATAGATTACTGTGCAGCAAAACAACAAATTGAGTTGTCTACTATGTAGGTGAAATTTCAATTGCTTTCTTTTTCCGTTAACAACTGTTTGGAGGGTGGGGATGAGGGAAAAAAAGGAAGAAAGAAGTTAACAAATGCTCTGTAACCATTCTACATGGCTTGAAGAGTTATTTCAAGTTACCGTATTTTTCGCCATATAAGACGCTCCGGCATATAAGACGCACCTAATTTTAAAGGCGGAAAATCTAGAAAAAAAAGATTCTGAACCCCCTCCGCCGAAAAGCCACAGATTTTTTTAAAAGCGCCGACCTCCCCCCCCGCCGGCTGCACCCCTGCCCTAGTCCCCGCAGCTGCACCCCCCCCCCGTCCCCGCCGCGCTGCCGGATCCACCTGCCCCCCCCCCCCGGTCCCGGCCGCGCTGCCAGGTCCACCTACCTACCCCCTCCGTCCCCGTCCCCGCTGCTGCAGGCAGGCTGCCGGGTCCGCCTACCCCCCCCCCGCCGTCTGCGCCGCCGCCCCTCCCCCGTCTCCGCCGCGGGCGGGCTGCCGGGAGTGTCCCAGTTCCCCCCCCCCCCCCGCGCAAAGGGCTGGCCCGGCATTTTTATATTCGCCGTATAAGACGCACCAACTTTCCCCCCCCCCCCGTTTTGGGGAAGAAAAAGTGCGTCTTATACGGCGAAAAATATGGTAAACGTTATTTGAAGAAAGTATCTTATCAAAAGCATAAAAAAGATTTCAAGACTTTTCTATTTCTGTCTTTGATATATTTCCATGGGGAAACATGAACCAATACAGGAAACATTGAAATGTAGGCAATTTTATGAGATTTAAGAATAGAGTCTGGTCCAATTTTATTAAGTGCATTGATGTAAGTTTACCAACACTTCCGCTGAAAGGTATTTTTTTTTAAAAAGATTCTTTGTTCAGAAAAAAAATAGTGGGTTTATAACATACAGTTGTAGGTATAACATATTAAGACAACTTTCTAGATTATAGCATGCTGCGAGTTCTTTGGTTTCTTTTTTGATAGCTCGACAATGATACTACATTTTATATTATTTCAGGTGTTTCTTATAAGTTTTTGTCTCCTATAGATGCCAGATACAAACAACTAGAATCTTTGAGACAGAGCACAGGTTTTCATAATGGAAAACCAGAGGGGGTCAGGGATGGTTCATTTATAAGTATAAAGCAGAAAACAAACAATATGTAAAGATCCTTTTTAAACAATAACCCACACTCACAGGTCCTTGCTAGATCGTAGCCCAGTTTAGTCTGCCTCATCTTCCATTGGATGAAGGCTTTAAAACAAGTGTTGTATAAATTGTGTCCTGAACTGCATCCATAAACTAACAGTGAACAAACTTGCTCAAGTTTTGTTTGTAATGACAAACTGTCTTTAAAAGCTTTTTGCTCTATCTGAATATCTCTGGGTTTCCCTCCCCCCCATACACACACTGCTGTTCACAGTGAGTTCATGTTCATTCCTGGTTCATTGAGAGAAATCACATAGAGCTAGTCACATGGTATTACTCTTGTCTCTCTGACTGGGTGTGCCAGGCTGGCTCAATAGAAAATATCCATCAGTTGGTTTCAGAGAGAGAGAGAGAGAGAGAGAGAGAGAGAGACTGCAGTTCTGCTGAATTCTATGATCCTCTTGGAAAAATCTCCTTTCATTCAACTCCATCTTAAAAACTCATTTATTTTGTAATATTCACAAGATGAGAGAAAAACAATCCCTTTCCCCCAGCATCAAGTTATCCCATCCCTGGAACATTTTCTATGTGCCTTTTAGCTTGATAATAACCCCTCCCATATTTATATAATTGTAAGCAATTTGGGGGAAAGACTATCTTTATTTTTGTGTGCTGTTGTGACACTGAGCATATTGTCAACACTCATCAATCAATAGCAAACCCAGAAAAATAAATTTCTTCGCATTTCTACCCCCTAAGCCAAATTCATCCTTGGTGCAATTCTGTGAAATTAGCCTATTGTGCCTATTTGGAACCTGGCACAAAGTGACCCACTACATTTATTATTTTCTGTAAATCCTGTGGGAACCATCCTATTTGTATTTTACATTTAGCCTGACATAAGTATCCCTGAGTTTTATAAGGAGATATTTACCCTATCTCATTTTTGTGCCATCAGAGTGAGACCCACAGGAGTTAAGCGAGAAATGTGGGGTGCAGGAGATACTCTCATCCACCTGGCTCTCTGAAGTCCTGGTCTTTGACCCTGAAGGCTGGACAGCTATTACAATTTGTTCACCCAAACTTTCCTGCCTTCCTGAGATGACCATTTCTCCCCCGTTCAAAGCCAAAATGTGGTAAACGAGAAGTCCAGACTACAGCCAAACTGAAAACATGCACCATCCTTTGCTCCTTTTTCATAACAGTGGCGTAAAAGAAACAAAGTCCATCCCTGCCGGTTACCAGGCTGAAAAAAGAATTAGCATGGATCCACAGGCTGCTTACAAACAGTACAGTAATGTTTCCTTTGTCTGTCACATTGGCTGGCCAACCACTCCCAGGAGCTCCATTATAAATTCTGTAGAAAAGCTAACAGACTCAAGCTGCTTCTGGCCCTGATGGTTAACACTTGCTTGGAATTTGAAACCTTGCTGACACAGTTGCCCTCCTCCCATCCTCCTCAGGACCCAGATGGGTGGAAAGACACTAATGCAGTGGACTGAATTTTAAAAACTTGAGACCCACATGCAAAACCAAAGGTGTATGCGCAGTTGTAGGTCTACATTTGTGCATGTGTACAGCCATGGGAGAAAGAGAGACTATTTTTGTTATTAGTGCTCAGTTATTTTGAGTGTGGTGATGTTCTTATCTGAGAAGAATGTGAAAAAATGTTAAATTGAGAGCTCTGGCTTCAGCTGCTGTACTCTGTCTGCTAGCTCTTCCCTGCACATAGAACTCATGTCAAGGACAGGAAGGGGCACTTAGGTGGGACATAACACATAGTGTTCTGCCCAATCCTCAGCTAGCACAACAGTGTCTTTGGGCCAGTGCAACAAGTAGAGTGACCAGACAACAAATGTGAAAAATCAGGACAGGGGATGGGGGATAGTAGGAGCCTATATAAGAAAAAGACCAAAAAATTGGAACTGTCCCTATAAAATCGGGACATCTGGTCACCCTAGCAACTAGCATAATTCTGATTGTTTTCCTTTCAACTGCTCTTTTGGTTCCCAGGCTTAGAGCTAAGTTTCCCTCTGCTCTCGTTGGTTATGTCAGGTTCACATTTGGTGCAGGTGAGGAACAGGCCATGATTATTTCCTTCAAGGGAAAGTTAATATGGGAGCTGTGGGTCCTCCACTGGTGGTGTCCACTAAGCCTTTGTCTGGCATATGGTGAAGGAGGAGAATGGGTGAGGGTAAATAAAGCTGATACAAGAAGGGGAAAAAAGTGAAACAAAGGCCACTGAGCATGTAGCCCTTTTGAATTACTGATTATCCTCACTCTTCATTGAGTAAATGTTTGGATTATCAGAGAAGCACATTCCAAAATGGTTTCAGGGTGAATCAGGATTTGGAAGAAAGGAGAATCTTGCCCAGGGAAGAAGCACAAGGATAAATTACTGTAAAAGAGACTATTTCAGTGCAGTTCTGTTCTACTTCTTAAGTGATTGTTTCCCAACCCTCTTTTGATCCAGATTGCAACATATGCATGAAGAAGAGAGAGAAGGACATAAAGTTGTCAAGTTTGAGAAGAGCAAAGGTGTTAAAGTGGGGAGTGAAAGAAGATGAAGATTAAGGAAAAACCAGATTATTCTGGGCCTTTGAAAGACAGAACAAGGATTTTAAATGTGATGTGGAAGATGTAAAAGAAGGGTGAAGAGGGGAGAAAACTCTCTCTCTGAAGAATTTGATAAGATCTTGGAAAGATATGGGAGTGAAATGAAGGTGGAGAAGCAGCAGCACTGGATCAGGCAACAGAAGTAGGATTATTTTACAAAGATAATGACCTGGCTGAAGGAGGGGCGAATAAATGTGCAGCAGAGGAAGGCCACTTGGTCATTGGAAAATATAGTTCTATGGCATAAGAGTAGAAGTACAGTTTGTGGGGTTTTTTTGAGGCAAAAAAATTGACAGAGACGAGAGCAAAGAATTCTAGGGCAGGAGGAGAAGGACTGCAGTTGTAGGTGGCAATTATGGAACTGACTCCGAAGGACACTAGTCCAAGAAGGGGAGGGGAAATGCCACAGAGTAATTGGTGACTTTGACAGGTAGTAAATCTTGAAAGGAATCAGGGCAAGAGGTAGAAGAGGAATTTAAGTGATCAGAGAGAGGGACCAGTTTCTTGTCCATGAAAGGCTGGTCATGGTAATGAATGTGGGATTTGGTCCACAGTAACAGGTAAATGATGAAGTCAGGGATAAGAAAGAAGAGGCAGCAGAATGGAAGGGATCTTTGAAGTGGGAGGTGAAGTGACCAATGATGATAACAGGGAGGCTGTGAAGCAGGAAAGAGGAGGAGTCAGAAGGTGACATTAAAGAGGAAGCAGGAAGAGGGAATAGTGTAATGACAATGGTCATGGTAGAATACAGGTATAAAAAACTATAAACTGAACTGAAAATGCCATAACTATATTGCACTGATATCGTAACTACTACTATAAATAGTCAAAACCCTATAAATCTGCATAATTAGCATCAAATATCCCACCTCACACAGTTGCCTAGTTGTGTTATTGTATGAATAATATGATAATAAGCAGTTCTCTTCAAAACCCTTTACAAACATTAATTAATCCTCACAACACCTCTTTGAAGTAAGTATTATTATTCCGGTTTAACAGATAAGAAACTAAGACAGACAAGTTAAATGACTTGTCCAGCACCACAGAGATTTAGTGTATGTGATAAGATTGCAGTTCAGAAGTTCCTAGCTCCCAGGACTGTGCTTAGATCATTAATCACACTTCTTTTTCAGTGGTGTCCGGTAACTAATATGTCTCAGGGTGGTATATTAGTCAGGAAATTTGAAAATGTCATTTTTCAGAACTTTGATGTAAAAATGTACATGTGTAAACTCTCCAGATAGATTTTAATCTAATATGAAATTAAGATTTCCTTTCTTAATCCTCTTTTGGGATTAGAAAGTACAAAAAATAAAAATTATTTTCCAAATATGGCTGAGGGAATCCTATTGCATCTCATGTGATAAATGAAACATCTGTACATCTTAGGAGTTCCTTATGAAGGGAACATCTAAAAAGAAATGCAATTTATAGGAAGACTGATTTGATGAAAACAAGCTTTGGAATCAAAAGGAGCAATCCCTGTTTCTGAAGGAAAACTTTGAAAGATCCAGAGACCTGACGAATGTTCCTTTATTGATGGAACTGGAGATGATCAGGGACCTCAGTGGATGTAGTTTAAAAAATATTTCTGCTGTGTCATTTGATACAGTCAAATCTTTGCTACGTCAGGTGTTGAAGCTGCTTTGCTTTGTTTTCTATTATTAACTAGCAAAAATACCCGGCATTGCTCGGGGTATTTGTAATTGAAACTGGGATGTAAAAAGACTACAATGTTTTTTATTAATACAAATTTTGTTCAGAAGTCTCATTTTGTCTAAGTAATTTCATTCTCTTGCATTTAGATGTGGTTTCTCCGATACATTTTCGCTTTTTACGTGGCATAACGAATAGGGTCCTCTTAAAGAAAAAAACAGTGTATTTAATTATGTTTGTGCTACACAACACTAAGCTCTCTGGTTATCTGTATTATTACATCATAACTATGTCACAGACAATGGCATGTGTCAACCTGCTGCCCAGATGATGTTATGTGAGCTATGTAGTTGATGTTAATGAGCTTTAAAGAATTTCACCCCTAGGGGGTGTAAGAGGTGAGATTTTAAAATGTTTCGATTCTTACCCTGATTAGGACCCTAAAGTCTATAACTGTACCAAATTTCAAGTATCTAGCTGAAACGGTGTGGGAGTTGTAAGGGAACATACATACATACACCATTTGACTTTTATATATATAGATGTGCATCACTAATAGTTCCTTGTACTTCACTAGCAGCATTTAAAAGATCCTGTCAAGTTTCTATCCAACTGGTAATTCTGGAATGGCAAGACTTTCCTCAGATAAGCAAATAGCTACTAAAGCAGTTTACAATAATCTGGAAATTTAGTCACAAAATGAAATAGTCTGACATGACAAATGAAAGGCTGGTCTCCATGCTCCTCTGAGTCTGTCACATACTCAAATTTCTCCTCTTCTTACTGGATGACTGTCTCCCTCAAAAGTTCAGGAGAAGAAGACAAATGTACATTATGTTTATGTGGAAACCTCTTCAGGAAATGGTCTCTTATTGGATAGGTATACAATGGCTGGTGCCCAATGGCTACATAGGTCCCAAAATATAAGGGGAAAAGGTCAAAAGTTCCACAATGTAGAAATTCAATGGAGAAGACTGTGAATGCCCCCAGAACAATTAGTAGAGATTGTCAGCAGTGAAACTCATATCTTGGTTTTGACCCCTCTTGGGCCTAAGGGATCAATCAGTAGTAATGGACAGCCAGATCCATGACCTTAATGGTATTTATGACCAACTGGTGAGTTAGGGAGAGTGCTTTGGTCTTTGACAGTTCCTAAATTGAAAGAGGAGCAGAATTAAGGACTTCTTATAAGAAGGTCTCAGCAGATCATTTATGTCTTTCAAAGGTCTTGAATCTGACAGAGGTTCAGAAATGAAAGCCTGCTCTTTAAATATTTTAGTAGACTTTGGTCTAAGGTATGGTTCCCTCACAGCATTCGACTGAACATTCTACACTTCTTCACTCCATAGGAAATTAAGTCGCTCTTGCTGATGAAGTAAGGCACAAAGGGTAATGCCAATGCAAATCTCAGGAAAGGATCTTTCCTGAGGCAACAAAGTGTACTTATTCATCAGATTTTTGTACAATTTAAACCTGAATTCTCTATCTAAGTTCATCACACAGATGAAGAACAACACAATAAATAAGCACTATTATGGAATTGGAGGATAAAACAGATTACTTCAGAAATATGCAATGGTATGGACCACAACTTTTCTAGAATGTCAAAATGCCTGTTTTTACTGTCTTAAATTAAATTCTAAGGGCACAATTGCGCCAAGATTATACCACCTGACAAAAATTCTGTGGACCTGATTCTAATTTTGAATACATCAGAGTTAATTAGGAGTAACTCTTCTGAAATCAGTGAGGTTACATCAGTGCAAAATCTCTGTGAGAAGCAAAGTACTACAAACCTAACTGCAAAATGTTGCAAAGCATGTTGAAGTTGAGAGTAGAGTTGGTCAAAAATGCTTTATTTTTCTTGGGAAACTTTGGGGAGGAAAATCCTCCCCTCCCCCTTTTTTAAAACTTTTGATGAAAATCTGGAGAAAAAAACCCCCCAATGTTTATTGTTAAGTAAAAAGTTTTGGGTTTGAAAATGAAACACCATATCTTTTTACTGAATTTTTTTGACCAAAATGAAAATTATCCATGACAATTTTAGTCAAAAAGACATTTTTATTTGAAAAAAAAAAAAGTTTGGCTGAAAAATTTCAGTCAGTTTTAGCAAACAGCCTCAGTGAACTTATATGTAATGTCTGACTAAAGCACTTACCAGTAGGATATGAGAAATAATGATTGAGAATATTATAGAGTTTGTTTCATTGTCACGCATGTTGTATGTTTGGATCTATGATTTCAGCAGAAATTGGGTATTCCTTGATATTATGCTAATTTCAAACTATTCTTGTCTTCATTACATGCAATAAAGAAATGGCTAGGGAATATCACCCTGGATTGAAAAGAGACAATGCAGTAGACAGTAGTGCCTAAGAAGAAAACCAATGGAAATGTATAATTTAAATACTAATTTATATAATTTACACCTTTGCTTTAAAGTTGTTGTTTTTCTAAATACAAATCAAAATTGAATCCTGAGGATGTAATTTTGATCTCATCCTGGTGTAAATCATAAATAGTTTACTACAGGTATAAATAACTCCATTCAATTCAATTAACGAAGGTGAGAGCGGAAGCAAACCTTAAGTGTACATATTTTTGCCGGTTACATTAACTGAATATTTGTGAAAAGCCATTGATTCTGAAACATTCATGAATAGTTTTAAAAAATAAAAATGTTGGAAATAGTTTTAATATAGTTTGTCTATAAAAATAATTCTGTCAATAAAAATGGATCTAGTCTACAGTTTCAGCTGTAAGTCTCTCATGGGAATGAGAGCTGATACAATAAATAGAACCAGCTTATTGTTGTTGCTCTCTAGTCTTTGACTTATCTTTCCCAGAGTTTTTTCTGTGAGCACATACATCAGTGCTACTGGTTGATAATTGCAAAAGACTTAGAAAGTTAAGAGTTTATTTTCTCTTTTAAAAATTCAACTAGTTGAGAAATCTTTTAAACAGATATTTTAGAAGGAAAAAAAACCCAAACAAATTATTGCTTAGATGAGTCTCCCCAGGAAAAAAAAAAAGAATAGGAAAAAAATGGCTCAGGCTCAGTGAAAGACTAAAAAATGCACATGAATCAATTATGAAAAAGAGAAGGTCTCTTTGAATAAGGAAAAGCTGATTGGAATTAAGATAGGCTTTGTTCATATCTGCAAGGTACAAGGAGAGGACTTTTCAGTGGAACAGAAAAGGGGGATTTGGGAGTGTTTGGCTGCTTAATGCTATAGTGCTTCAGAGCCCATGTGAAAATTTGCTGCTAGCTATTAATCATCATTGTGTCCCTGCAAAGAAGCTGTTACAATGATGACTATATGTCATTATATTCCCACTGTAAGTAACGAATCAGAGAGCTGGGAAAGTTGGATATGAGCGGCTGGCAAACTTTTAAGCGGTGGAATCTATTTAAATAAATTTACATCACATTTGGTACTTTCTCTGGTATGGGAATCATACTTTAAAATGAAACAATATGCTGTGTTCCTGGGCCCTGGTCTTTTATTCTCCTGTCTCTGAGCCTACTTTCCAGGTCAGACTTTGCCAGCGCTGACAGCACGCTTTTCTCATAGCCTCTCCTTCTCATAGCCTTTGGTTGCTTTCAAGTTCAATTTAGCACAATAAAGTTGTTATGCATGACAGTTTGGAGAGCAGAATAGGTGGTGTCTGAGCCCGCTGTGTCGCTACAAAGTGGGTTCATTCTCTGCAGGCCAGCTCAGTTACTGAAGCCTTGCTGGTGGGACACTGCAGTGGACTTCCAGACGTTCCCATCCTGACAAAAACAATTAGCTTCAAACTGCAAGAAGCCGTGGGGTCACCCTCTCTTTCAGTGAGACTGCGCCATTTAATATGCTGCAGTGGATTTCAGATTCATGTTGATTTATCCTGTTGTACTTCTCTGTTATGGTCTTTATTTACAGATGTGTAAAGGACAGGGAAAGTTTGAGTCTCACATGGTTCAAGAGTTTTATTAGAAATCTAAACCATTGTTTTATGTTTATTTTATAAAGAAATAGAGTTGAAACATGTCAGGCTTAATTCCATTAGGCTGAACTGCCTAAAAGAGAGCCCTGAGGTTTTTAGAACAGAATCTGAAAGGAAATGTCTCCTTTGCTAAGCATCACCAACAAGCTAAACAAAAAACAACCCTAAAACACTAACATTGTCAGCAGTTATCTGTTATAAAAAAAATTATACAAACGCCACTTTTAACTTAAAATTGGCTGAATTTAAATATAAAAAAATCAATTTTCAAACTATTTAAGATAGCATAAACTAGTTTTATATACTAGCAATAGAACAAAATAGTCTATAGTCTTTATCGCTAGCTACATTCTGACACAATGTATTCAACAGAGCAAGGCAGATATTATTCCCACAGGATAAATATTATTTAATTTTTACATTTCTTTAGATACTAATACAGTGCTAGTTTTCTTTTTTCCTACCAGTCACTACTAGTATTCATATAACAAAACAAGTTGTGAACTACTTTGAATCTCTACTGTGACTGATGTATTCAGTCTCTTAGATCTCTCAGTAAAATAAATCAGTTGCCTTGATTATCACTCTTGCTAATTACAGGGTAAAGTTATCAAATGAGTCTCCTTTTCAATTAAAAACTAACTAAAAGATTATTTCAACAATCCTTCCATAAAATAGTTTGACTATCGTGATCTATTCTGCCCCTCCACCTCCTCTCCTTGCCATTTTTTTCCTGTGGGGGAGGGGGGGAGGGTAATCAGAAGAGAGAAATGTCATCTGGAAGCCTGCTTTTAAAATTGCTTGGCTTGACTATGGGTTATTGAGAGGTAAAAGAAAATTACACCGGTGCGTCTTTTATCTCTTTAAAAAATGATTTCTATTTTTCTAAAGAACCAGATAATGTAATTAAAATGTCTAGGTTTGATCAACACAAAATGCTATTATTACAACTGAAATTCTGTTACAATCTGGTCTAATTGTAGTTTGAGTTTCAGAAGGTTGGTTTTTACCACTGTTAATTAACCTTCCTTCAACAATATCTGAGTAAGATTTGGTGTAATTAGTAGGCCATAGTAGAAAGAAAAATAATCAGTAATCCTTTTAAAGTACATATAGACCTCGTAGTCAGAAAAGAGGGAGTTTGAGTACTTGCTTATGGTATAATTTAGGTCAGTATGACAAGACAACACAGCTATTCTTAAAGGTTTGGAAGGCTTAGATTTTAATCAGTAAATATTGGTAAATGTTGGTTTCACTATACACACACAAAGGAATGAAAAAAAAATATTTCCATTGATGATAATTGAAATTTACTGATAGACAAAATAAGAAAAAATGTTGCTTCAGAGTTTGATTTAGGAATATTTACTTTGCATACTTTGACATGTGATGTAGACAATTTGTGTTATAACAGCTTTCATTTTTGGGTCTCAACATCTACTGTCATTAAATAATTATTGTCTTCCCTCACCCCAGCCCCATAATTTTCCACAAATGTGAACATGTAAATAGATAAATAAAACTTGGGGGAAAATGCTTAAAAATAATCAATAGTCAGTCAAAATTACAAAAAAATAATAATTGAATTCTACCAAGCCTACTTACAATGCTGCCTTCAGACTTGCAAGGGGGTAAAACTCTATGCACAAAAAGATGATCGCGTTATTTAGGTGATACTGCGGCATTGAAACAGTCACTTACTTATATAACCCTTTTCATCTATACAGGAGAGAGTTCTGAGAGAGCCAATGACCACATCATACCTGCAGTTGTCTGGGCTTCCTGAAGGAAGGCATCAGTGCTAAATTGTGGGCGGGAGGAGCGGGAAGGAAGTCAGAAACTGCTGCAAAAGGTGAGTGGTGGTCAGCTTTGTAGCACTGACTCAACCCCTAGGAATGTGAGGTCGGAAGGCTATAAAAGGTGAAAGCCCTGGGCATTGGAAGCTCCTTTTCCACACAGCACCCACCCACCCTTTCCTAGAGATGGCAAATATCAGGTTGGGTTAAGACTTGCTGTGGGCATTGTGTTAGTCACTCCTTTTTAAGGGGCTGGAAGGAATTTTCCCTTCACCACCAGATTGGCTTCAGTGGCGTGAGGTTTTTTCCACCTTTCCCAAAGTAACTGTCAGGGGGACCATTTCTGGTAAGAAGAAAAGGTGGTAGGCCATATGTTGCAACTTATTTGGTAAGTAAGCATGGCCTACATCCATAAAAATACTAGGCTCCTAGCTTCCATTTAATTCATTGAAATCAGAAGAAGTTAGGAGTCTAAATACCTTTGTGGATCTGGGACTATGTAAGCTGAAGTAGTCACTATCTGATGTCTATTCAGTGGCTTCTGTGAAATTAGTTTGGTGGTCTCAGTCTGGTTCCTATCACAAAATCCACCAAGACAATGGTATCTTTGTCACTGTCTCAGCAACTCTGTAACTCTAGAGGTGGTCTCTACAGATCAGAGTTGAGCCCAGTAGCAGTGCAATGCAAGGGAAGTTTGTTTTGCTTCTGCCTGTGCTACATGTGTTCTGTATATAAATAAAGGATGCCATTCTCCAGAACTGTCAAGCCAGTATGTCTCATAAACAATAAAAAGATACAAAAACATTAAGAGATTTTTTTTAAAATGTACAAATTTTATTTTTTCAAATGGAGAAACTGAGTGGTGTACGCAAAGCTAGGGTACGGCTACACTATCCGCCAGATTGGTGGGTAGCGCTCGATGTATCAGGTATTGATTTATCGCTTCTCATCTAGATGCAATAAAATGATCCCCGAATCGATGCCTGTACTCCACCTTGGCAGGAGGAGTAAGCGGAGTCAGCGGGGGACTGGCCACGGTCAACCCGCCACAGTGGGGACGGCCAGATAAGTTGACCTAAGGTACTGCGACTTCAGTTACATTATTCACATAGCTGAAGTTGCGTATCTTAGGTCGACCCCTCCCTGTAGTGTAGCCCAGCCCTAAGTGTGGTTACAAAGTTAAGAGTTCTACACACAATTCAAGGCTTTGATCAACTGTCAAGCCAAACTTCTTAAATGAACTATATTTAATATATTTAAAATAAGTTGAAAAAAATAAGCCTAAACTTTCATTCAGTAAAGCCCTGTTTCTGCAAATGTCAATAGAAGGCACTCAGGAGTTTGAGTATTTCCCTTTTAATACCATCAGTAGGCCTCGATTGTTAAATTTATCTTGAGTTTACTTCCTTTTCGCTCCACCATATGCTAGTTTAATTTGATTATTTCTCAAAACATTTACATTTTAAATAAAAGAATAGCATTTAGAAATGCAGTAATTATAGAATAAACATTCTTTAAACATTTTTTGGTTTTTATAGGCAAGTAGTTAATAAAGACATATGTGCTGTTTCTGTAACCACATGCTTTACTACTAGGCCTTAGATCAGCACCATAACTTAAGTTGTCTTTCCACAAAGTTCTGGCAAGCTTCAATAGATTCATTTGCGAGTTTTTCTGTAGGAGTATTGAAGCTCAAAGAGTCCTGAACAATGGATCTAATCACTGTCTCTTCCTTGATCCAAATTTATGTTTTTCCCTTTTTCACTACAGGCTCTTATTTCATTTCTGAGCAACTGGATTTCCATGGCGCACTCGCAACAAATAAATATCTCCCTATTCCTCAGGTTTCTGTATATTTTTCCCCCCTCTACGATTGCCTGTATTTAAAGTGGTGTCGTAAATGGCAGGCTTCTTCAGGTAATCTTTCATTGGACACCAATGGCCTAGCATTAAAATGCAGATAATGTTACCTCAATTAGAGAGTGCTATGTAAAACTTGAAAAAGACATAGCTAAATGTTTGGACTAAACAAGTAAGCGTACGTTGTTAGAAGTGGGGTTGGGCAAGTTGCAATTTCAATGGCTTCATTAATGAATAAATGTAAGACTGTATCAACAGTCCTGAACAAGCTTGTGGTTTGTGTGTGCATGAAGTGTAATGGTATCAATTGACTGGTTCTTTGTGGTTGCTATAAAGTACCCTTGAATGTGTCAATGGAGAGAAGGCATGCAGACAATAAAGCCATGACAGCTGAATGTCAGCAGCGACCTTGAACCTAAAACTGGTTTCACCATTCCAGTGATTTCAGCGACAGTGGAGATATTCACTGCAGCTGGACCTTCAGCATTGCTTGTCATTTCCTCTGTTCAGAATCAAAGCATTTAACTGACAATTTCACCACATTACTAGACCCTGCTAATAAGCATCAGGGAACATTCACTTATTAGTGATGGTGCTAACGATATGTTCAGCATTCTAATCAGGCTTGCGTTGGCATTTACAAAACATAAAGCATGGAGCAAAACAAAGCCAGTCACCACTGATCAAATACTTCATATATGCATATGCCGCCAAAGAAGGTGCAAGCTGCTCTGTTATGAAGCAATGTTTTTCTTGATTTGAGTGTTGCTTTACATACCATGTACTTTTTATTGCTGTAAATAGCACATGATTATTTAAAATACAGTAGGAAAGATTAATTAGTATTTGGGATGCAGTATTTCTTTAATGAAAAACAAAAAATCTCCTAAAGGTTACTGCTGTAGTTTAAATATGCCTTTAACATTAATGTATGTTGTTACTAAGATAGGCTCAATGTGCAGCAGAGCACTACAAAGCCTTTTGTGGCAAAGCACTATTAATACCTGCAAGTAATGGAATCCCTTTGCTAATGCTCGAGTTGAGCAAGGTTACAGCAACCCAAGGAGACTGATCATACAAAACATATACACGATCACAGGTAATGATGAATCAAGAAAAAAGGAACATTGATTGGTAGCAGACTTTCAACCAGGTGTACAGGGGAGAGGGCTGAATTTCTGCATGTTGAAATTTAGGTACAATGGGAATTTCAGTGAATGCCTATCCTTCCCCCTCGTGTGGGAAGGGCTTTGGGATGGCTGTCAGGGGAGGGAACTGAGCAGATTCCCAAACCCCAACCTTCCCTTTTACACGCAAGAAGGGGAAGAAATGGGCTTGGAAGGCTTTTTTCTCCCATGGGAGATGATGGGTTTGAATCCCACTAGTTCTTCACTGGCTCTTGTCCTTGCTTTTCCTCAGGGGCAAAAGGGAAGGGGGCATTCTGTTCCTGACCCTCACTACTCTCCTCATTTAATTATGTTTACAATAATGACATGGCAACATTAAATTTAGCTTGTGTGGGGGGGGAGTAAGTTTAATATAGCTGGGATCCCTGTTTTGCTCTGAATCTTAGCCAACTTGATGTCAAAAGAATTTTTCCTGACTGCAGATTGCCACATTGATTTTTTCCCTAGAGTAGCCAGTAGATTCAGCCACGCCCGCTGGCCAGACAAGCAGCATGGTTGTGTGGCTGCAATTTAAAGTAAACCAAGTGTATTTGTTTATTCCATTGTAGTAATGGTGGCTTATCGTGGCCAGAGCACAATCCCAACCCTCTGCATAGGGCTGTGAGTAAGTGAGGCCAGGTTTTGTGGGTGGGAATAGATGGGAAAGTGGAATATGGTTTGTCATCCATCACAGATCATGATCCGTCCTTGTATGGGCCCAGATCTTCCACAGACAAAGAATAAGTTGGGGGATTTTATTTGGGACCAAATCCCAATGTTATAAAGAAAAACTCAAGTCTCATTGGGCCATGGAACTGTTAGAACCAGAGAAGGTGTAGGGGGAAGGGCCCACTAGGCTAAATTACAGTAAACCCTCGATTTAACGGACCTCGATTTAACAGACTTCGGATGCAACGGACAAAATTTCTGAGCAAGTCTGATGCATCCGAAATCCATTTCTCGTAGGCTGGCTGCCAGCTCCCGGCTGCTGCCCGGGTCACGGCAGCGGGCGGGCTGGTTAGCTGCCGGCTTCCGTCTGCGGGCGGGCTGCCGGCTCCCGGCTCCCGCCCGGCTCCCACCTGCGGGCAGGCTGCCAGCTCCCGGCTCCCGCCTGTGGGCGGGCTGGCTGCCGGCTCCCGCCTGCGGGCGGGCTGGCTGCCGGCTCCCACCCGAGTCTCGACAGCGGGCGGGCTGCCGGCTCCCGGCTCCCGCCCGAGTCCCGCAAGCGGGCGGGCTGCCGGCTCCTGGCTCCCGCCCGAGTCCCGCAAGCGGGCGGGCTGCCGGCTCCCGGCTCCCACCTGAGTCCCGCATGCGGGCGGGCTGGCTGCCGGGTCCTGGCTGCCACCCGGGTCCCAACAGCCGGGACCCAGGCGGGCTGGCTGACGGCTCCTGGCTGCCGCCTGGGTCCCGACAGCGGGCGGGCTGCGGAGCTGTCGCCCCGACCCTGTGGCGGGTGGGCTGCTGCTCCGATAGCTCTTTTTTTTTATTAAATAATGGACTTTTTGATTTAAAGTGGTTTCCATCAAATACAGGGTTTTCAGAAAAGAGGAGCTAAGGGGGGGTATAATAGAGGTATATGAAATAATCTGTGGTGTGAAGAAAGTGAATAAGGAAAAGTTATTTACTTGTTCCCATAATACAAGAACTAGGGGCCACCAAATCAAATTAATGGGCAGCAGGTTTAAAACAAATAAAAGGAAGTTCTTTTTCACCCAGCTCACAGTCAACCTGTGGAACTCCTTGCCTGAGGAGGCTGTGAAGACTAGGAATATAACAGGGTTTAAAAGAGAACTGGATACATTCATGGAGGTTAAGTCCATTAATAACCATTAGCCAAGATGGGTAAGGAATGGTGCCCCTAACCTCTGTTTGTCAGAGGGTGGTAATGGATGGTAGGAGAAAGATCACTTGATCACCACTTGATTGTTAGGTTCACTCACTCCAGGGCACCTGGTATTGGCTACTGTCGGTAGACAGGATACTGGGGCTGAATGGACCCTTGGTCTGTTCCAATACGGCCATTCTTATGTTCTTATGCTGTCAGCTAACTGAAGGTCTTTTATCCATACAAAGAATGCACAGAATGGTGTGAATTCATTTCAAACGATATGCAGTTTTCTATTAGGTACTGTAACTTAAACAGTTTGGAATATATGTTGAAAGGTTCATATATCACCAAAGTTCTGAAATTATGGTCAATAATGGCAAGTTGCCATACAAATTTTTAAAGCCCACACAACTTTGTTTTAATTTAAAACTGGTATTTCCTTAACAATTGAGTTGCCAATAAAATAAAGCTCTTTGCTATATGTTGAAATGAAACATGGAAGTAAGATTTTCACTTTTATTTTTTATTACTTAATATTTATATTTAATAGGACCCAGCCACTTATTCAGCAGTAGGGTCCCATCAAGCTTCTAAGTACAGTTAACATCTCTGCCCCAAACATTTTATAATCTAAGCCTTGGTCTACACTGGTGGGATGCGTGTGTGTGTGTGTCAACCTAAGATATGCAACTTCAGCTACGTGAATATATATATTTAATATTTGCATGTTGAACATGGAATGGGCAGAGAGGTCTGGAGGATGGGTAGAGTCTTGTTTCTATGCCCCCAACTCACAGCTGAGCTGTGGCAGGGGATAATCTGCTATTGGTAGAGATCAGATGGAGATTACTACACACAGGATGTATACAGTATCTAGGGTCTTTCGGAGGTGGCAGGGAATCAGCTATACACAACCAGTTACACAGAGCTGGTTGTATAGGCACTATTTAGCCCTAAAAGAAGAGCACTTAATTAGTATGAGTGTACAAGTGTTTGTTTTTATAAACACACTGATATGTCTGCTCACTAGCAATTTGCAAATTCACATAAATTGGCATTTTAGCAGGATCTCTGTGACTGATGACATCACTTATCAGCTTTTCATAATCTTTATCTTTTTCTTGAGGGGCTAGGATTCTTTTTTGTATTGGAGAGATGACATTATTAAGATGCAATATGCAAATACTTAAGAACAGGAGTAAGTTTACTCACACGAGAAGTCCCACTGAAATCAATAGTGCTTTCACTTGCTTAAGTGTTTGCAATTTTGGCCCCACCTTATTTTATTCTGAAACCCCGAAGTTCATGTGAATTATGTTTACTCCCAAAAAAATCTGATTTTTTAAAGTATTTATATTGGCATTTGAAACATATATAGTTATTACATAAATTTAATTAATACCAGTGAGCAAAATGGCTTTTTCGAAAATACCTGCATTAATCCTGAAGCAACATGTCTGCAAATTGCTCTACTGTATCTGGTCCCAGTCCTGAAAAACAGGTACTTACATCAGAAACTCTACCCATACAAGTAGTCTCATTGCATTCTTAGGGCCCAAACCTGCAAAGACTTACATACATTAGTAGTATCCTTACATAAGAGAATTTTCTGAATATGTTTTCACTTGAGGAATTTACACACAACAGTGATAATCTCCATTAAAACGTGTCACCTATTTTTATATTGGGTAGAAATTTGCAATACATAGATAAATGAATAAAGAATTAATTGCCAAAAAGCACCTGGCTAACTAAATTAAATTTTAAATAAAGAAAGATTTAGAAATGAAATTCAGGTTAACAGGTCATCACAGCACCTACAGCTAGAGTATTCATTTTTGTTAGCCTACATACAGTCAGCAGATTTGATTTAACATAAATGTATGTGGTCATGTCTGAAAATACACCAGCCTTCATAAAATAGTAAAGAAGCATTTTTCATGCACTCACATGACACCTTTACCTAGAAAAACCATGTAGCGCTGCAAAATATTTCAGTGTTATTACAAATGCACCAAATTCTTCCCTAAAGTATACGATTACACACATGTAACTGAGGATGAAATTTACCCCTCCCTTAGCAGAAAGCCCAAATAAATAGGCTTTGTACTGGGAACTGAATAGAGGTTGGTGAGCATGGAATATACTAGTCACTCAGGGCTGCTATTTCAGACTATGAGCTGCTTTTCCACCACTCCCCCATGTGCTAGGCCTCCTGGCCACTAGTTCCACCTAAGCATGAACAAAACAACCCCTCCATACATGTTTACATGAAAAGCGGGTTGAAGAGCACCTCCTTGCATGTATGAAGCACAGAGGCCTTGCTTTATGGACTATTCAAGAGTTCAGTGTGACTTCTGCTGCATGGAGTGCCTCACACAGGACCTCCACAAAATTTGACTCTCTGGTGCAGGGTGCCTAACAGGGCAGAATTTGGCCAGAAGAAAACATTGTGGACATATAATCTCACGTCCTTTATAACACAGTACCTAGATCTTTCCCCAAAATAATTCCTATAGCATATATTTTAGAACAGTGCTTTTCAACCTTTTTTCATTTGCAGACCCCTAAACATTTTCAAATGGAGGTGTTGACCCCTTTGGAAATCTTAGTCTGTGGACCACCAGAGGTCTGCGGACCACAGGTTAAAAACCACTGTTTTATAGAAAAACATCCAATCTTGGATTTAAAAATGGTTAGTAATGGAGAATCCACCACAAACTTTGGTAAATTGTTCCAAAGTTGTTCCAATTACTCTAACTTTTTATGTATTTATAATTTTTAAATTATTTTTTACAAATATAACATATAAACCAATATATGAGATTCATCATAATACACAAACTAAATAAAGAGAGTTGGGATAAAGGGAGAGGAGAGGAAGCAACATATCTATCTTTAGGATCTATGTTAATCGTAGACCTCTAAAAAGTCAGCCCAAATTGCTTTGAATTTTCCGGGCATTCCCTTTCTACAGAATGCCAGTCATTTATTAGCTGCAAGGTTAGCCATATCACTGAGACAGGTATTAATATTTCCTGGGGATCAAATTTTCCATTTTTGTAGGATTAATTTTTTTAGCAACCAATTCTGCATGTTAGAACCATGCTGCCTTGTTATGTGTTAATCTCCAGGAATTAGAAATACATCCAAGAATTAAATTTAAGGAGGATGGCTCCAATTTAGCATCAACATTTAAGTGGTCCTTTAACTCATGTCATACCAGGAATTTTTGATACATGGGCACTTCCAAAACATATGAGCTAATGTAGCTACAATACTAATAGTGATCAGTATTTATGGAGGTCCATTACCATTACCATGTGGGCACAAATATATTCGAAAAAGTGTCTTTTGATGAAAAAGCCATAGTCTGAGGTCTACAGTTGCTTTTTAAACATTTGATAAAATTGTATTTCACTGGATCAGAGATACTTGTGTACCCAAGTCTCTATTCCAAGTATTATCAATTTTGGCAGAGCTTTCTGGGCCAGAAAATCATAAAAGGATACCACTATCCAAGTAAATCCAGGAACTTTCCGTTACAATAATAAAAGTTCCAGAGCTCCCAATGCATCGGTACAAATATTAAATACTTTCACTTTAAAATGTTTGCCTTATTTCCAGTCTGAAACTGTTTAGCTTCCACTTCTCACCTTTGGATTGTGTTATGTCTTCTCTGCTAGACTGAAGAGCCCATTATTAAATATTGTTCTTCATGTAGGTATTAATAGACATAATTAAGTTATGCTTAACCTTCTCTTTAAGATAAATAGATTGAGCTCCTTGAGTCTATCACTATAAGGCATGTTGTCTAATTCTTTGATCATTCTCATGGCTCTTCTCTGAACTCTTTCCCATTTATCAACATCCTTCTTGAATTATGGACATCAGACTGAACACTGTATTTCAACAGCAGTAGCACCAGTGCCAAATACAGATAACCTCTCTACATTTACTCAAGATTCATTTACACATCCAAGGATTGCATTAACCCTTTTGGCCACAGTGTCACACTGAGAGCTCATGTTCAGCAGATTATCCACCATGATTCACAAATATATTTTCAGAAGTCAGTAGGGTGTCATAGGTTAAAGGCAAAGAAAAATGTGCCCCACAATGTTTTAACTGTTTATAATGTGTGTGGGGGGAGAGAGATTATAGAGTTACATTAGAAAATATATATTAAATTATATTTTGAAAATAAGCATGTGGGAGAAATTCAACAACCCCAGCTTTATGGACTTGAAAGGTGAACATTTCTCCTCTCATTCGGTCACTCTCCCAGGCCTTGGGTGCTACTGGGAATGAGCTGGCTGTTGTACAGCAGTGCCACCTCAGTTATCCCAATTCCGGTGGTACAGGGAGTTTGCACAAGCAGCAGCAGCTCTTCTTAGGGCCCGCTTCTCCACCCCCATCCACCTATTGAGTTCACATCTGAAGGCCCCTCACACAGCCTAAAAGGGGGAGCTACTGAGCTCAGGCCTCAGGCAAGTTTGGGGGACAACAAATGAAAAACAGGGTCAGGAGTGAGGTCATAAGGCCAAAAATAAGGATCCAGAAGTGGACACCAAGCAGAGCACCCTAAACAGTGCCCACTGCTGCTCAAAGGTGCCTAGAAACCTAGTGGATATGGCTCAGAAATACTCTGCCCAGATATGTGATCAAAGGAAGGAGCGGAATTAGGTCCCACAGGCACAGAGCACCTCCCCAGCATGCTCCTCTTGGTGGAATAGATGGCCACTTTGGCCAGCTCCAGGAGGAGTTTGATGAGGTCTTGCGACTTTGTGAGGCCACAGATAGGGGTTGCATAAATCAGGAGATATGTGGGAAAGTGCAGCCAGATCATAAGAACAAGGTTGTGAAGGAGCTAGAAAAGGGGTGAGGTTGACGTGCGCCAGGGTCATCTTCTTTCCACAGAAGGGACATGTGTGGAGGAGGGAAGTGAATTGCACCAGAACACACCCGTGCTCATGGCTCCATGAAGGAGCTGCCAACTAATATCCCCAGTGGCCCCTGGGACCAAGGTGGAGCACAGGTTGGCCCACTTGGGTTCTCAATACTAAGTATGCCCGAGGGTAAGCGAGGGTGGGTGAATGACAGTGGGTAAGTGAATGCCGGGGGGCAGATGAATGAATGGATAGAAGCAAATAGACTATATTGATTATGGAAGACCATGGGACAGTGTGACAGTATAGAGAGTAATTGTATGAAGGGAGGTATCCGAAAGGGTGATTATGAGTGACTGTGGGTGAGTGCTTGGGATGGATAGATGGATGAGTGGGGAATTAATAGATCTGATGTGACAGAGGAGGGAAAGAATGCGGGAATATTTCAGAAATTATAAGTAGGATGAGGAGCAACAGATGTAGAATGTTTAGGAAGGAAAATAATATTATTGTAGTAAGAGGGAGTAGGTGAGAGACAGGGAAAGATTGAAAACACTAGAAAGTGATGAGACGACATAGTGCAGGGAAAGGAAAACAGAACAGAACAGAATAGGAAAAGATGGAACAATAAAACAGAACACCATTGAAAACAGAAAAGGAAAAGATGTTCAAGATATACAGAAACAGTAGAATTAAGGAGAAGAAAAAGGACAAAAAAATCAAAGGAGACATAACCCTGGTCTGCACTGGGGGTGGGGGAAATCAATCAAAGATATGCAACTTCAGCTATGAGAATAGCATAGCTGAAGTCGACGTACTTTGATCGACTTACCACAGCATCTTCATGGTGGTGAGTCGACTGCTGCCGCTCCCCCATCGACTCTGCCTGTGTCTCTTGTGGTGGTGGAGTACAGGAGTCGATGGGAGAGTGCTCGGGGATTGAATTAGTTCGTTTAGACTAGACACGATAAATAGACCCTCAATAGATAGATCTCTACCTGCCAATCTGGCAGGTAGTGTAGACATACCTTTAGTAAATTACATTTACAAAAAATGATATAATAGAAAACTGAGTATCAAAATATTACAATAAAATTAACATGACTGACTATAACATATAGATAGATATAGCACTATAAAAAGTATACATGGACTGTACAATACTGCAAACTGTGCCAAAAAAGAAACAAAACAATAAAAAAGTTCCTGTCAGAAGACTGAATGTGTTAATATTTAGATTGCTATACCAATGTTCAACTTGAAGGAGGGAATGGAGTGGTAAAGATATTGTTGTCTCTGGTGTTTATACCCCTCTCTGTAAATTGCTAAACCAACCCTGACAGAGCTGACTTTTATTCCTAGTTCATAAGGAGTGATTGTTTTGCCTTTGAAATACACTAAATAGCAAGTATTTCCAAAATATTTTCTGAAAGCCGAAAAATCTGAATTTTGTGCAGAGAATTTAGGAATCTCCCCACCTCTGCACATTAATTTCTGTGCTCTTCAAAAGATATTGTCCAGGTTTCTTGAACTTACTACTCCCTTGATGCCTGTGTGTTGGGAACTCTGTAAGGGTTGAGTGGAAGCAATTCTTACATACCTAATAGATTAGTAAGCCACAGGCTGTAGAATTGCCATCTACTGCCACTGTTCCACACAGTGGTCTGGACCTGCAATCACTCCTTCCCCTTACATACTCTCCTACAACCAGCTCAGTATTGGCCTGTTCAGAGCTGGCACACAGCTACTCCTCCATTAACTCTAGAACATGGCCACTCCACCCACATCTGTATGGCAATGTCACTGCATCCAGCAGATCCATGCACCTTAAATTATGTTGAGGGCCTCCACAACTGAAGGAATTTCATCAACAGAAAGCTGCTAAAGTGTATGTGTACATACAGTCCATACATGGACACAAGCAGACATACTCGTAGGGCCAGATCTTGCAAGGTACTGAAGTTTGGGAGTTCACGGGACTCAGCATTTCACAGAAGGTACTAAGCAACTCACATACTCATTCCCAGACTGGGCCAAATTCAGCTTACCTCACACACACAGTTACACTGGAGTCAATGAGATTACTTGTGTGAATATGGTGCACAAGATCTAAATCATCATCATCATAATACTTAGCACTTATATAGAAACTCTCAAAGTAGCACATAGATATTAACAGATTAAGGGCTTTAATGCCCTTGTGAAGCAGGTAAGATATTATCCCATTCATTTTTTGTGGAATTGCATCTGTGTAAAGTAATATTTGAGACATACCAAATTTCACACAGCAATCAGTTGCTGACCTGGAAACAAAGCCCAGAGTAAAAACTCACAATCCCATGGCTTAGTTTCCTTGTTCCTATCCTAAAGAAATTTTATTTTTATCATAAAATTATAATTATTTTTATACTGGAAAAAATTACACAAAGCATCTGACATCAATAAACTCCTCTGACTACAAGTTAAAAATATTTAATACATTGTAAAAGATAATAGGGCTCAAAGTTCTGTTCACTTTCAGATTAATCGTGCAAGTGCTTAACTTTAACTTTGCATATACAGGACAATGCACATGCCTAAAAATTTAAGCATGTTCTTAAGTATTTTGCTGGATCGGGGCCAACTGCTCAACATCTTTCAGAATCAGGACTTCAACACCTGACCCAGCTTCCACTGAAGCCAATGGAAGGACTCTCATTGATTTCATTAGGATTTGGATCATATTCTTAGTGTACAGTTCAGCAACCCTTACATTGAGAGGTATTTACTCACACAAGTAGTTCGCCTGAAGACTATTCAAGTAAGTGTTACACAAGTGAGGAAGAGTGGATTAATCAAGACCCTATTCAATGGTTGGCTGCAATACCATTTTACGCCATTTTTTTGCCTTTTTATTGCTTAGCTTTACTTGAAAAGAGAGGCATGCAAACACAGAGGAACCTTATAAATTATTGTTATTTTTTTCCAATTTTTTCAGGCTCCGTAAATATGGGATCATTTCTATAGCAAATCATCAAATTTTTATGGTAGTAGTGTACTGGTACATGAAAACATGGTACAGTAGCTTATTATACAAGTTCTTTGAAGGTACATGCAGAAATATATCCCTTCTATTTTTTCAACATATTTTCTGAAATTTTAAACACAAATTGGGCCAGATCCTACTCTCACTGAAGCAAATGGTAAAATTCCCACAATTTCAATGAGATCAGAATGTGGCTCACTGTCATCTCATTTATTTTGAAGACATTTTTACAACCTCCTTAAAAGGCTTTTCAGTTCTTTGGGAAGATAGCTTTGCCTACTTAATTTTCTGCAAAAATTACTTACATTGTAAACATTACAAAATGAGTAGTGTAATCTGCTCCCTAGAATTTGAGTGTGGCAGTACCACTCACTTACCAGAAACACCCTGTTTAAAAAACTGTCTAAATAGATCTTCCTTAATCATATATCTAAATATATGATGTACATATGTGGTAACAGTCCTGTACTGTACTGTACAGTACAGTCCTGTACTGTAACTTCCTTAATCATATATCTAAATATATGATGTACATATGTGGTAACAGTCCTGTACTGTAACACTATTGTAAGCATTATTTCTATGTGCTTTTAGCATGTTATGTCCTCAGAACATGAATCTAACATATTATGTGTTGGATAAACAGTACTTTTAAGGTAGTGTATTTATCTAATATAATTGTATGTTTAAATGACGAAGACTTTAAGAGGGAAGTATTTACTAATGCAGGGCACTTGGTATTATGTTGATACATAAATGATTACATCAGCTATAATTCAACTGATATCTTTATTTAAGTCATTAGTAACAGTGTTAGATACATATTTTTCTTGGTGTAAAGAAAAAAAACATGGCCTCATTTTACTTGCTAACTGCACCAGTACTGATCTTAATGCCATTGTACAGTGATACTGACATTTGGAAACAACGTGTGAAACTCTATTGCCCTTAAATGAAACCGAACAAATAAATATTTTTTAAAAAGTCATATACCTCTCCGTAATCAAACCATCAGTTTCACAAATGTAACTCCCATGATCACAACAGTGGGCTATTGGCTGGTAACTGCAATACCAAATAATGTCATTTAAATAATTACTAAAGGCATGCTTTCATTGCACAAGGTCTTCCTGGGTCTATGGAAGTATTTTGGAGATAAAGATGATTCACTTCAATAGGCCTTCAATCATAAAAACCTTTTTTGAAATGACAGTACTTTCTGTGGTTCAGTAGATGTGGATCGTTTTCTTAACAGAAAGACAAAATGTTCTTATAGAAGTTATAATAAGAATAATGATCTCAAATTATGATATTCCAAAATTGGCAATGTAAACATAAGCATACATTTATTGAAAACTTAGGGGCTAGAGTCATTGTGACATGGGCACTCACTTGCTTCATCTACAATAAGCATTTCTTACTCTTCTTGTCACGGATGCAGCAATGAGTCAGTATACGAAAACAAACACATACAAAACCTACTTTTGCCTAAAAAACACTTTGGGCTTTTAGGGTCTTATATTTTTTATATGTTTACATCATCAAACTATGCATATGATTGATAGATATAGATATATTTAAATATCAGTTTATTTTATTTAACAGTTTTCATAGTAGAAAGAAGTTGCCTACTGGAAACAATTCTTAAGCATCCTTTACACAAATTTTGCTGAGACACAGACTGTCATTATGCAAATAGAAGAAAAGAAAGTATTTTTCTTATGGAATTTGCACATAAATTGTGCAAAAATTTGTAAGAATCAAATGTTTCTCAGAACAAGGTAATGTACCACATTCTTCTGCATCATTGTTTTCTAGAAACGTTGTCTTCATTAAACGTGCATCTAAGGTTTTAAAGCTACAGATCTATTATGGATCTTTCTTGTACAGGTCTTACATGCACACTGTAAACATACATCTGTGTAAACAGATTATTCAATTAAATTTTTCTTGATTTCTTTACAGTATTATCATTTAAAATATACCCTACCAATATTTGTGGTTGACAGACAGCTAAATGTAGCATTAACCAATATACATTTTACATTGCTTCTACATACAATTAACCTTTGCACTCATTGCATGATTGCTTACAATAATGAAAAATTATAGCATTATGCTCATCAAACTTTCTGGTTACTTTAGTGTAAGCCTATATATAGTGTAAAACTATATATCTTTCCTTTTTCTCAAATGCAATGAACAGAAGACCAAATCCTGAAGTCCTTTCTGAAAGCCTGATCTTGAGGACTATTGAGTGCAGGTTTCTGTCTGCTATGCCTATCCCGGCTAAATTCCAGTTGCAGGCAGTGAAGTTTTCTATGATTAAAGACTGAGGCACTGATTCTTCAAACCCGCCTATCACTGAATACCCATGGGCTTCAATGGGAGTTCTACATGCAAAAGGAGTGCAGGATTGGACCCCGATTAAGGGCATCATAAATTTAGATCACTGAGGTAAAATAGAAACAGTGGGCCAGATTATGAGCCCCTTGCTCACAGTGAATAGTATTTTATCCCAAAAGTAGTACTATTGAAATCAGTGGGACTACTCATGAAGTAAATGTGAGTAAGGGGCTCATAATCTGGCCCTATAGTAATTTGGAGGCATCAAATTGTAAACATTTAGCCTTGAAGAACTGATTGTCTTGAATAACAACACAAAGTACTGTGAGATTACTTTCCAGAAGCATACAATCTTATTAGTAAAATATGTAACTAAACACTTCTGTTGGAATGAGGTACAATACTATTAATATCAACATTTTTAAAGTATATGTTTATGGACTCAGTTATTGAATAAAACTGTTTCAAATGGAATTTTTGACAAAGCAATTTGCTAGTTTATAATTATGTGGCAATGGCATGATCTTAAAAAAAGTATTTACAAAAACAATGCCTCATCAACGTAACTTTCCTCTAAAAAAAAAAAAAGAATGAGTTCTGTAAAGCAACCCATCTATTGCAGTTTTTATAAGGACAAATGAATGCAAGTGTTAACAAGGCCTAATCTTCTCTTTTGTATTTGTTTCTTCATTAAGCTCTAACTATGCTTTTGCCTCTGTATATTGAAGATTTGATGAGAAGATAGTATGACAGGCTTGGCTTCTCCCAATGCAGCTGGCATTGCTGATGCCAAAAGCCAGAGCCTGTTGTAGTGGGATCATGAGAGATTCGTTCAGAGCACAGTTTGCCTGTCAGTTTCCCATCCGCCTCAGAGTGTTCAGCTCCATCTCTGAATCCCCTTAATGAGAAGTGGAGGACAATACCAGTATTGTTGTTTCTATTCAGAATCTTGTGGAAAGAACAATCGCTGTTTACCCAAGCATTTGTACTACCCAAACTCTGTCGATAATTACTTCTAGAGCCCCTGATTAACTCTGCTCTTCGCTTCAGCACAAAAAACTATTGAGCTAGACATAGGCCAACCTTTCTATCTTTCATAGCCTTTTAACAATTTACTGAATATTGCTCGGGCCTCATCTTTTTCATAGAAACAACAATGTACCTACATAATTCGCACTCGGTTCATCTGCATCATGTGAAAAAATGAGAATTCTCTGTATTGGTCTGGTACTGGAAATACAACCAACAAAGCAGTTTGAAAAATACTCCTTTGCTTTTCTCTTTGCTGGTTCTGTCTACAACTGTCAATAGTAAAAAAAGAACTTTCAAATTAGCACTGGCATGTCTCAGCAGTTTATCCTTGTTAACATTTTATGCCAAAATATGTAGTAGAAATTTTCTATTTATGTAATTATTCTATGAGTACTACTATGGGTTTTGTTTTATTTTTATAAACCAAACCAAATGGAACTGTTGCTGTGTCTGTTTCTAGGATGCTGGTAATAATTTTAATCTGTCAAATCATTCAGTTTTTCTTCACCCCTCTCCATCTCTCCACATACAGTCTGCTGCTAGTGCTATGCAAAACACCATCATGAATATGCGTAATTATGGAGATCCATGGTAATTTTTCAGGGTTATCCGATGTGACGTTTATAGGACAGCAGCATACATCAATTTAAATGAGAGTGACAAATATCTTATCCTTTTTATTTCTATAGTATTTTTAATATTTCCTTGATCTCTCTTGGGAGCAGTGAGAACTAGTAGGAATTTGAATAATAAATTTAAAAAAAAAATCAAATACAAAGCATACTACTTTTTAAAGCTCCATTTTTTGATAGGGTCTTTTATATATATTTCACAACCTGTCATACACAAGGAGGAAGGATGATTTACTTAAAAAAATTAAAGCTCTACTTTTGTAGATTTTTTACATTATGTTACCTAAGGCTACAAAGCTACAGTACTAAAATTTTCAACATATGTTTGGTTTTCTAAAATGAATCTGATCTAATTGCTTCAATATTCTGAGTGCCCACCTGACAGAATGATTTAGCAGGCATCACCTACTGTTGCATTTTAAGAATAGCTTTTTGGAACAATAACATTAAATTATCTACTGGCAACTATGGCATACTGGAATTTTGTTCTACATCTATTGAACCTCCTAGAGTTTTGTATATGATTTTTAATTCAGAGATTAATTAGGACCTAGTCTAACAGCTTCATGCTTACATTGATTACCAATTGTGATTAATCTTTGCTCTTCTATGGATTTGTTGTGAATAACTTACAGGGCCAGATCCTCAGCTGGTATAAATCATCACAGCTCCATTGACTTCATTTGATATCAGTGAAATTATTCACAGCGTAAGGTACAGTGCAATGCAATGGTGGCTGAATCGGGCCTTTAAGTACTAATGGATAATACTATACATTAGTATGCTACAGTAGGACTGAGGAGCCTAGCTTTTTACAAAACACAGAATCATAGAAACGTATACTTGTCTATTAAACTGCTAATACTGTATCGTATATTGCTTTAAAATTAATTACTTTGCAAAAAGTACATGATCTTTAGATAAGCACACACCTTAATAAACTGTTCACACTTTAAAACATTCAAATCAATACTGTATAAGGCCGTTCATCCAGAAGAAGATGATTCAATCCTATATCTTTACATTGAAAAAACTAACATTTTGAAGGCCAAGATAAAGGATTATACAATAGCTCTAATCTGTAATTTTGAATGTTTTGAATAAAGCTTATTAATTTGTCATTAAATGAAAGTGTGCAGTTCATTACATAATAAGCAGAGTATGCCACTGCAGCTACACTTAAACAGAAAGATGTTCCATCCTTTTGTCTTACTCTTCATGTCCTATGGATTTAAGATACAGCACGTCCAAAGGGTATATAAACCCAATCCTGCTCTCACATGAACACATCTAATGTGGTGGAGGTGTGGCTCCCTGAAAGTTCTTCTTGGAGTCTGTTATCACTGTATTAAATTACAGTGTTAAAAGTAGAAATTGGACAGAATGTAATGAAATATTTGAATATGAGAAAAACATCAATGGTATATAAAGTAGGCATTATTAAGTGTAATATTTTATATACATTTGTTTTATATGTGATATATAGATACAGATATCACCATATAAATTGAATGTCACACATTACAGAATGACCCTAAACCTGTGCTATTATTTAAGAAAGGAATATAGAGAGTAATGTACATGTCTCAGTGTGTTATATGCTTACAAAATAATACATCTCAGTAAAGCTATATTTTTAAATAGTAAAATAATTCACAGTCTGTCATACTATCCATCAAAATAAAACATTGGTGCAGCTGTCCTAACAATTTGTTTTCACAAATTATAAATATCAAAATGTGTAAATATGTCACAGGTTTCCCAGTTTACTTTGAACATATATTTAGAATAAAACAGTCCTACATGGACTGACTGACATTTACACTGTTCAGTTCCATGTTAGGAAGGGGTCCAAACCTGGGAGGTGCTAAGTATTCTCAATCCATGTTGGTTTTACATTGAGGTGCTCAGTGCTTTACAGGAACAACCCAAAACACACATATTCTGGGAAAGATTATCAGCTGCTGTAAAGTGTCAGAACTCCTCTGAAATCAATGGAGCTATTATAATTTCTACCATCTGAGGATCTGCCCCTATATGTTTTCAATGTATATTGGAATGTTACTGAATATCCATACTTGTGGAATCATCCATTTAAATTGGGCCTATTTTAAGCCTTTATTTTCAGTTCTCAGACTGGCCTATGTTTTAAATATTATTCAGTAGACACTCAAAACTGACAAATGTTTCCATTGGCTATACTTACAAAGTCACTGGTCCTTCAGGATGCTGAGCATCTCACACAAGGTGACGAGAGCCCTGTTTCCAAGTAATTGGGAATGATATGTGGAGCACAGCATTCTGAACAATTGTGCCCAAATATTGTAATATATTTCTTCAGACTGGTGACATGCCAAATCATTTTACATGTGTTCATTAAAAGTAAAGGCTTGGTTTATTCAACATTTTATTAAAATATAGGGCTATGAGTTTTTATCACTACCAAGGATTAAGACTAGAATGCTAAACATTACTGAAATATTTTATGCATCTGTTAAGTGATGAAAATGAACTAGTGATATGGTATAACATCAGTACATATGGCTCTTATGTAGTAGTCATTCACATTTTACATACTGTGTATAAAATTACTAATTGATGTATACAGTATGAAGAAAAATTAATCTACAGAAAAACATGGGACAGGTGTAAATTTAAGAGTGTCCATATATATATTTATATCTTTTGTTCCAAACATTGTTTTAATTTGGTTTAAAACCAACTGCCTATTTTTTATTTATGGAAAATAAACTTCCAGAATTAAATGGACACATTTTATAAATGCCACATAGAGGATGTGATAGATACTATTCTTCGGAATTGCTAAGGAGCAAAATACAATAATTTGGTGGAGAACATATGTCTGGTAATCATATAAGATAAATTCATATGAAATATAGGAAAGATATTTATTTACTGTTACTGCTAAGCCAGCCTTTATTTTTCTTAGAAGATTTTTCATCTATGAGTAGAAAACAAGAGGTCTGTGAAACGAATAATAAATGTCAGGTCTAAATCCTGTATGAAAATCAGTTCAGTTTAATCCTGGATATTCTTCAGCATGCAAATGAATGCTAGAGGTTTCCCTTGGCCCGCTGTCATAGAGGCAGCCAATTTACAGACACTGGCACACTGTATGTGTTATGGGTTCTCCTTCTGCCCCTCCCCCTCCATCCTAAGACTTGGTCTCAGCTGCCTGCCTTTCACAGAAAACCACAAACCAAGGAAACATATCAGTAATAGCGCCCTGTAAATTAACTTGACATTTGATGCAGAAAAAACCCTAAAAGCTTACAAAAGACATTGAAAACAAAAGCCACTCAGGACACACACTACATATATTGTGGATTTAAGAGATCTGGAAGGTGGTTATTCTATTGTAACCAATACATACAGCCTTCATTCTTTGTTAAGACAATTCAGTCATTCTTTGTTAAAGCCCCAGTATTCATCAAACAAACAAAAACTTCCTATATTTCTACAAAACATCCCCCATAAATCCAAATAATATTAAAAATATGGCAATTAAAGGTTTTCTTTTACATTAAAATTATGCATTACATTTGTATTATTAAAAGGGAAGTTAGAACTATCAATATTCATTTACCTAGTAAAAAAAACAGGCTAACAATGCTAAAATATAAATAATATAATGTTAGTGTGCTATGATTGGCATGTACTGTGTTAAGCGTGTGATACACAAATATTGTGTCTTCAAAATATGGTTACTCTAAAAATGTCATTCCCCCTACCCATTCAAGCTACAAATCTCTTTTTGTAAAAAGTATTTGGTTCAGAGATGAACTATTGATGAACTATTAACTGATTCTTTGATATGACTTGTAATGTGTGGCTATAGGGAGGCATAGCATATTTAAGCTATTAGACATGCAGGAATGTGGTTATGCTTTATTGTGTCTGCCTGTCCCCACCTCTCTCTCTCTCTCTCTCTCTCTCTCTCTCTCTCTGCAGAGCTGGCAATACTGCATCTTACAAATGTCTGGCCTTATGGTTTACAAGCATAGAAACTGTACTGGTAAAATGCATAATCTTAGCATCTCTGCTTCTTGATATTCATGGATTTATTTACAAGTCCCTGTGTTCTACTTTTTGCCTGTTTCTATGGTTTATATTACTGTCATGCCTATATTCTTGTGGGAATTTCAAAATAAGAATCAAGATACAACTAGCAAATATTCTGTAATGTAGTCTGCATTTCCATAATTTAGCCATTTTTTAAAAGAAACAATTTTAAGAGGTGTGTAGACTTATGGATAAATGAAGAATATTTTGATTGGCTTTTTAGTCTTCAACTACTTAAGGTTCAGTTTGTGTAAAATGGCTGTAATAAAGTGAATTTATGTACATATATATGCTTGTGTATATGTAAATGCATTTGGAAAGAAGAAGTTCATAAATCCCTGTCAATTTTGCTGATTAAGCTCAGTACTCTCACACTGACAACATTAAGATATTTCACAAAAGAGCTAACAAGCTGAAGAAAGAGTTATTCATTTTAGTTTTTCATGTGGTATCAACTAAAGAAAGGTTTTAAACAGTTCAAAAGAAACCATTCATATTCAGCTAAATTTAAATGTAAGAAAGCCTTTCAATAGTACATTTTACAAGTACCACATGGATATTTCTGAAGGAACTTCCTTGTTTAATCGTAAGGGAGTGATACATTTTATCAATGATCTATTTTCTAAATATTTATAGAATAAGGGCCTGATCCAGCAAATGCTTACATATGAATAACATTTACTCACGTGACTAGTCCCAGTTGAGCTCAAGTGAACTATTTATATAAGTAGTTTCTCCCATGTGTGTTTGTGCAATGAGGCCCTAAAAATAAAAAAAACTGATATCAATATAGATTCCACGTATATTGTTCTTTTTCCAGAGATTCACACTTAAAAGTTAATTAGCTGTTTTTTAGGGATAGATATTAGTTTAACCAGATTACAGTAATATAAAAAATAGTAGATGGTATACTTAGCATGTACCAGTACATACATTATTTTTGTCTTCCTTTTGATTCTAAGTGGTATCTATTCACAAATTCATTATATATAAAATACTCAAGCTATGAGGATGGGCAATTAAAACACATGCTATGCAGTCTATATTATTAGATATTATAATATTATAAATATTAAATGAAATTCACATCCTTTTTTTTAAAAAAAAAAGTTAATTCACAGACAGGAGCCAAAGCATTCAGTTTAACATGACTGTCTAGTGGTTCTGTGTGTTTGTTTGTTTGTTTGTTTTGTAAAGTATCTTTGCAAGACACTGTCACCAGTAGTCAAGTAATTTACAGCTGAGAATGTTTTTAGAAGATGTTCATTTAAGAGTCCATAAAAAGGTTGTGCAGTAAGATATACATGTATTTGTAATTCATATTGTTCTGTGTTTCTATTGTACTCTAAGCTTCCATCATGGCTGAGAGATGGGAAGCTGGCATGCAAGCAGTGCAGCAGGGCAAAGGAAAAAAAAAAAAAGCTCTTTGAAAATACAAGTACCAGGGCTTTTTTCCCAGCTGCTAATTATAAGCATGCTTATTTTATTTAAAAATGGCAGTGAAGGTATATATGGACATTCTTCAATATGCATTCTGTTAAATAATATTAATAATCATTTTGGCCCAAAAGGGAGACGTTTTCATTCTGGCCTTTCAAGAACCTTAGTCTACCCATTCAAAGAGATGACAGAAAAATGAGCCTGCATGTGCAGGCATTAAACATTTAAATTCTCTACTCCTTGGTCATTACATTGACTGCCATATTTTACATCTTCCCCTCCCCCACCATACTCTTGCTGATTTTACTTCATTTGCATGGACTCATTATGCATATAGCCTTTGTTCTACTGATATGGAATATAGTACAGTGACAAAGCAAAACCTACATGCAGAGAGGAATTTGTTCACCTACTGATATTAGCATTTCATTTATCAACATGATTCATTAGTTAAACCAGAGGCATTCTTTCTGCTCGTAAAATAATAATAGATCTACAATTATTTTTAAAAGTGAATGCTATTGTTTAAAGCCCCTCCAAAAATCTTACTATTCCAGTTAGTTTAAACATATATACTAGTGATAGGTAAGCAGTAATATTGCATTTATGACAAGTGGGCGTGTCTACTGTTCATCTATCTGTATGGATTTGGATAAAGTGGCTTTATAAAAATGTATTTCATATTCTGTATATACAATTCACTGTGGACAGCTAACCTTTAAGTTCAAGGGTTGTCTCTTTCCCATGATCTTAAAACAAAGGAATTTGACTCTGTAAGTGTACTGTAAATTTCAGGTTGTTCCATGTTATAGCATACCCAGTACTTTTTAATTTTATGAAAATTTTGGGACTGATTCTTCAAAACTTACTCATTGATTTCAATGGGTCTACTCACAAGAGGAATGACTATTTGCATGAATAAGATTTTCCAAATCAGATCCTTGTTTTCTCTATTAACAAAGTATCCAACTGAAAGTGATAATAGGTTCTGATCCAGCTTCAATTCAAGATAATGACAAAACTCCAATTGACTTCAATGTGCGCATGATTGGGTCCATAGTGTAGAAACATACACAACTTTATCCAATTTTTTTTTTCCTTTCTGTTGAAAGGATAGTAGACTGCACGGGGAATGTCAAGTCAGGTCCCTTGATCCTGAAAGGTGCCTGGCACATTCCACTTCAAGGGGATTATTTAAAGAAGTGCTCCTCATCCTGCAGAATTGGCCCCTTTTCTTTCTTTTGATATAATCTGTGGCAGCATTAAATTAATCAACTATAATCAAATTAAACTCCTTTTTGAACATGAAGACCTTTTAGTGGCACTAATGCTATTCTGCTTTTGTAACCCACAAACACAAAAAAGCAAGTAAAATCTCTTTCATGTTGTTCGTAAGGGGGCCAGTCCTGCCCCACCTCCATGGCTTCAGACAGTCCCCCCCCCCAAAGAGTTCACAATATAAAATCTTGCACATTTGGACTCCAGTTCTGCAACTGATAGCACACAAGCAGAATGCTGCCCCTGCACTTAGCCTCTTTTCTTCAATGAGCTTTGTGTGAGTGCACCAGCCCCATGATGTACAATCATTTGTAGTTCTGGAATCTTATTCTTTATCCCAATAATGTATACCAGTTATTAATAATATTTAGAGATTCAATCCTAAAAGCATGCATAACAAATAATAATACAATCATCATCATCATCAACCTACATTGCCATAAGTGTGCATGGGTGATAGAAAGATAAATACAAGAAGATGGCTCAGATTCTTGACTAGGGGTAAATCAAATTGAAGTCAATGATGAAGCTAAATCAGTTTATGCCAGCTGAGCTCTGACCCGATATCTCTACCACAAGGAGCTTACAATCAAAGTCCAAGGATGTGTGTGGGATTTAAAGAGTTTGAAAAACCTGGCACAAGGAGTCTCTCCCAGGCCTTGCGTAGCCCACATAAAAAACAAACAGATTTGAAGTCCCTTCACTGAGGAGATTCCCAAAGGTTCCTGCTCCTTGCCAGGAGCATACAACACTCCAAAGAGAGTGAGGTGCGGGGTAGAGACCTGGCTCCAACTTTTCATGTTAGTGAGCCTGCCCAGCTATGTGGGGTGGGTGGAATAATCAGCACCTCATGAAGTGAGCATGTTCTGCCTCTGCGCACCCAGAATGCCTCCTTGTGCTAACCACATGGCTGTGTGCTTCCACATTCAGGGGTAGTGGAACAATTTGTATACTGAGGGGGTCTGAGAGCCATTGAACCAAATTGTAAACCCTCTATATAATGGAAACCACATCAAGCTGAACGGTGCAGCAGCACCCCTAGCACCAGTAGTTCCAGCACTTATGCCACACTTATGTTCTGCATGATAAGGAATGTAGGATCAGATTATCAGGATTGAGTTTCAAGGTGAGATTCTGCTCTCGGTTAAACGTTTTTTTTAATCTGAAGCAAATCAATGGATCAGTGTATATGCAAGTATATTATGAGAGTGTAACTGAGGGCAGAGCTTGGCCTGTAATGATTTAATTTTGATGAGTGCTAAATTTTCTGTTGGGCACCTTAGAGTTAAATATGCATGGGCCAGAAGCTCTGTTGGTAAAAACTGGTAAATCTGTGATTTCAATACCAATTGACACCACTTAGGATCTGACCCATATATTTAATTTTAAAGGTTATATCATTGCCATTATTCATCATTATGACCTGTCTTAGAAATTTGCAAACAACCATTCTAGAATGCCTAATTCTGCCTAAAACTCACTCTCTGGGCTTGTACACCCAGTGGGCTGGGACTCAGCTCAGTTAGATGAGATTTCTACCAGTGTAATTCCATGGAGTTGCACCAGTATCAAACTGGTGAAACAGAGTATAGACTTGGACTCCAGGACTTTGAGGTCAACTCCTATTCCATGACGGAAGTACATTTGTAGTGCCTACTGAATACTGCCTGAGGCCTTTCACAGACAGGTAGGGTGACCAGATGTCTCAATTTTATAGGGACAGTCCCAATTTTTGGGTCTTTTTCTTATATTAATTCCCAACCCCAGTCCCGATTTTTCACATTTGCTCTCTGGTCACCCTGTCCTGCATCTAGGACCAGTCTGTGATTTTCGGGTAAACAAACTCTTGGGAATTACACTGGTGGGTCGGTTTCCACAACGAGTTATTCTCCAGATGAAATATCAGTCAGCTGAGGAAGTGTTTTAAAGAATCTGTGGCCATGAGTCTTCAGGCTTTTCCTAGCTGACAGTTTTTGTTTTGAAAATAAGCCAGAGAGATGTAGCAATGAGCCTGAAACCAAAAGATTAATCCACCCATACACTCCACTTCAGCCCAGCAGCATACCTGTGATCAGGAAGAGTAGTCTGAAAAGAATGGCAGTGGTGGAATTTAGGTGTGGGTATCTCAGCTGTAGTGAACGATTTTCTTGGGGAGGGGGGAGGTCTCTCATGTACAGGAAATATTAGCTCTGCTTACATTGTCCAGCACAATGAGATCCTCCTATTGCAATACATATAATCAATAAACAATGGCAATAGTGATTCAAGGAAACACCCAGAGCTGTGTCATGCTCCATTTCAGGGTTTCATAGGCAAGTTGGCTAAAGTAAGTCATGAAGCCTGCTGTGTCCAGTGTGGGGAGATAGAACTGGATAAATATTTTATAATTAATAATTTGATTTATTTCACCTGTTTCTGTTCACTTTTGGTTCAATTGTCTGCAAGCTGATTGTGACTTTTAAAAATATACTTGTTATTCATAATTATTTGCTGAATAATTTCTTCACATAATTCTCTGTCTATAGCTTTATTGGTGATCTTATTCAATGTTTAACTGGATTTGATTGGGCACATTGGTGACATGGTATGTTTCTGTTCTCTGATTGGCTTAACATAACTCTTCAAAGCAGGTTCTTGATGCAAATACTGATGAGCAGGAATTGGAAATTTTCTCTCCATGAATATTCTATAATATTTGCTTTAAAATTGCTGTTTTAATGACCATTACTGCCAGTAAACTTGTCCATTAGAACATTCACAGAAAACAAACATAGAAGAGGGGCAAACACAATTAAAGTCAGTAGTTTAAAAATGTGAACAAACATTCTCAGAAAATGATGTGCAGCCTTCACCAAGCTCTACTGGAAGGCCTAGGTGGATAGTCCCAGAACTGAGTGTCCTCTGTGCAAGCATGGTCCTCTCTTACACAACACTGCCATTTGAAAACAAGGAGCTGGGTTTATTTGTTTTTGGCTTTCAGGTCAGGTCAACCTTATTATTGACTTGATTGGCCTATAGTGAAGCCAATACCTTTGGCTTGTGCAGCTCTGAGGTGGCAGGTTATTTCATCCTATTTTATTTGGTGACATTTAAGTTTCAATTGTCAATAGCCAATCTCTACTTATACAGGTGCAAAATTCCATGCAGACACATATGCTTCCACACTTTCTTAGTGCAATTACCTAAAGGTCTATTTCAATATTTCTAAAATATGCACAACTATTAGTATTCCTCACAAAATGCATTGAAACAAATCAGTTTTGTGGGTTCAAATTATACTGTATGTGCAAGCAGACGCTGGATTTTTTTCGTTTTTGTTTTTAATTTCAAAGGCTGGTGTTTTCATGTGCAAAATGCTGGCATCTCTATGGACATGCACAAGTAGAGACCAAATATAGGCCTGGCTGCAAACTTGGACTTTAAACTACCAACTCATTCTCATTCAGAAGTTCATAGTGGAGAGGGTTGAGTTGTCAATAATGAGGATTGTGCTGGGTTACTGTGAATCCAGGTGGATTCCTATATGGCATGCACCAATAAATTACTTTCTAAATAATCAGTATTTATTTTTATAAAGTGCCTTAAACAAGATACATAAGCAAAACTAAAATATAAAATATCACAAACAAAAGATTTATAATACAAATATTTTAGCACAAACTCTAAGTTAACATGTAGAACAGTTGTTGCAATTAGAGGGCCCAATTTTGTAGCCCTCACTCAGGCAAACCTCTCACTAAAGTCTATGGATATTTTGGCTGACCTAAACAAACAAAAGGGGCCATATTCTGCTCTCTTTTCTACACACAGAACTCCCAATGAGGCTAATGGGAGTCTGGTGCATCTGGTGCAGGGAAAAATTTGGCCCAATAAAAGTTTAACAGTATTGACTTATAAAAACCCTGTGGGTTATTTTTGGAAGTACAATAAAAGCATGATTAAATTACCTCAAGCTAATAAAACATGGTATGGAATTGTTCAAGGTATAGATTTTGTTAAATACATAATTTCCCTATTATCATCACTTTTTTGGTTTGGTGCATTTAATTTTGAGTTAGAAAGTTAAACCATAGAGGGCTTGAATCTCAAAATTGTGCACACGATTGTGTGCATAATGATCAGTTGTGTGTCAGAGGTACTGGCCTGCACTGGGAACTGAGGAGAATTGTACAAGCACAACATGAACTTCAGAAAAGGGAAGAAGAATCTTTCCCCAATTCCCCAGTATAACCCTCAACTCTATGATACCTGCTCACATCTCAGATAAAATGTCAAACATTTATGAGTGATTCTCCGCCACTATATCCATAAGCAAGGAAGGTGCACTTAGTTGGTCCACAGGAACTGGTCTAACTTCTTCTAACTAGTTCTGTATTTCTGTTCAGTTCACAACCCTTTCTTGCCAAGAGCTCTAGAAGCAGATAACTATTTATTTTACAAATAAAGTCAATCAGAGGTTACGCAAGCTCACTTGATGGAGAGGTGGAAATAAAACCCCAGTCTCATCTACTCACGGCCTTTCAAACTGGTTATGTTAAAGCTGTGTTCTTCCCTATCCTGTCTGTAACTGCTGCTCTAACTTCCAGACTAAACTGTACTCTCAGAGCTAGGAACAGAACGTGCAACCCCGATATCCAACCTTTCACGGCTGTTTCACAAAGATGTGGAACATATTGGCAACCTGTGCATCATGTCTCTCTCTGGGAGTTGATCCACATAGAGGAAAACACCCTGCCTATGCTATTAGTTACTCCTTTAGATCAAGTAGAAGAGGCTTTGCTGTAATTTTGAAGGTCATATGTTCAAACTATGCTGATACCACATGTGAGAAAAAATACTGTTTGATCATATCATTAAATACTGTACCTTAATGTATACAAAGAGGCCAACTTTAATTGTACAGCTAATCTTAATTCTTGCATTTCCAAATTTTCGAGAGCTTAACTTTTTACATTCTTCTTCTAGTGTAATTTGTTGTATGTTTTATTTTCCATAAAATTGCAACAACTGCAATTATTTCAGGGTCCTCCACTAACTTAGGAGGGACTCCTGAGGTCCTCTCTCTGCTATATACCGTATTTTTCGCCCTGTAAGACACACTTTTTCTTCCCCAAAACGGGGGGGGGGGGAAAAGTTGGTGCGTCTTATAGGGCGAATGTGCGCCCCGGTTCCCCCCTCCCCGCCGCGGGCGGGCTGCCGGCTCCCGGCAGCCCACCTGCGGCGGGGAGGGGGGAACCGAGACGCTCCCGGCAGCCCGCCCGCGGCGGGGAGGGGGGAACCGGGACGCTCCCGGCAGCCCGCCCGCGCGGCGGGGACGGGAGAGCGGTGCGAAAAAAGCGGCGCTTTTTGTGTGGTGGTGGTTTTTTTTTTCCCCCCCCCGGCTTTTTTATTTAAAAACTTGGGGGCGTCTTATACACCGGAGCGTCCTATAGGACGAAAAATACGGTAATAGCTAGCTAAATGTAAAGCAAGTGAGATAGGAGCTCCTCCTAAATTAGTATTAGGGCCCTTAAATAATTATAATTGTTGAAATGTTTTTAAGATTGAAAAACACTGCACATAGAAGTGATTTTGAATTTGTACTCAAATTTGTATTATTATATGTCTGCATTTTGGGTAATAGGAGCTCTCTCTTTAAGTGCAGGAATAGCTGCTACCTGTATGTTCTGAGTCATGTATGGACATGTGACTTGCCTATGAGACTCCAAATCTTCATTTTGTAGCTAGATTCTACACAGTGGGGGGTGGGGGGGTGGGATCCACCTACAAGAGAAAATCTATCTCCTCTGTGAGATCCCTCCATTTGGTCTTCAGCTGGCTTAAGAGATAGCCTCTCCACCCACAAGGGTACCTGATAGAAATTGGAACAAAGGACAGTAACTACAGGCGGTCTGAGTGACTGCTGGATCCAGACTAAGAGGAGACTATTTTGTAAAAAGAAGCTTACTGGAAAACCACTGAGGGTGAGGTTTTATCTGTATTCAGTTTTATTAGTGTATTAGGCTTAGATTTGCGTATTTTCCTTTATTTTACTTGGTAATTCACTTTGTTCTGTCTGTTATTACTTGGAACCACCAGGGCCGGTGCAAGGATATTTCACACCCTAGGCGAAACTTCCACCTTGTGCCTCCCTCCCACCCCCTCCTCCCGCCCTCAGAACCCCCCCTGGAGGCATGTCCACATCATAATACAAATCACCACTGGCAGTGTCAGCAGAAAGACCAAGGACTGAATGGTATAGAGAAAACACTCCTTCAAAAACCATCCTGAGGAACAGTGGTGGAGCAGTGTCGGGAAGTTGCCATTGCTGTACATGTTCTGGACTTTAATAAAGGACTTCAGTCTTCAAGACATGATTTAGAGCCTCCAAGAAACTGAAATTGACAGGAGAGTTTCCTTTACAGTGTTCTAGCTAAGCAACAGCCTCCATTGTTTTTGGCTGTACCATAAATCATCAGCACCTGAGTTATGCCTAATGAACAAAAGACTAATTTGCATAATAGCATCAAAATCAATTTGAGATCTCATTAAAAACCGCAAAAAATGAGACCAGTGCTACTATTAAAAGTATCAAAGAGAGTAAGCATCTTTTCATATTCTAAATTACTAAAATATTGTTTAAGTGAAATGGTCTGATAGTAATAGATGGACAAGGCATTGGTGTCACAGAATAATATAACATTAAAGTGCTTCAAAACAATTCGAAAATTAGAGCTCACTAAAAACTAAAGAGTATAGTTCCCTTTCCAACATATGCTTAGTTCCCAATAACATTAATGAGTGTTCCATACTTGGATCGGGCCAAAATCTGCATCCAACGGACACTGTGTGCATGTGTGTGTGGTGTTTGTCTTTAAGAGAAGATAATACACTTATAAATCTTACTGGTGAGTTCTAGTGTACAGGCCATTTATTAACTTTAAATTAACTTGCATATACATGGATTTGTGTTAGATATCTAAAGTGCCTGATAAAGTTGTGGGAAATTCTCTCATTGAAACCATTTTTTAAAATCCATCTAACTGTTCTTATTACATTTTTTGTATCATGTGCTTTGTATTACTAAGGACCCAGTTTTGCTAGCCCTATGTTTTTAGAACAAGTTAAACCTACTGAAGTAAATAGGATTTCTGAACATTAAGGATTAACAGTATTGTCTGTAATATGTTTTAAATGTACTATTGTATAGCAATTTGAGCACTTTGGTGGGGGTGTTTTATAAATAATAAATTATTTATTAGTGTGAAGGTTTGTTTTTATAAGACAACACAAGCATAATGGCATAATATCAGTAAAATCATATTGATTTTATGTCACCAAAATTATTAGCTGAGACTGAATACTTCATTTTGCACTCCTGACAACTTAACAACCATTATCCTTTACTATTGTCGACGCAACCAAGTTTTTAGATACTCAAAGGGAAAAAACAATTAGTGAAAGTTATTATATAATGAATAATATCTTTTACAGACCAGACTGATATGTAAAGGGAAGAGGGAATAGATAATTTAAATTACTGTATGTAATCTCAAGGAAGCAGTCAGACAGAACAAGGTATACCTCAGACTTCAATGTATTTTCCGCGGCCATACAGAGACAACTTATAGAATTTTATTTTAAATAAATCACACTAGTTTTGATGCATATTGTATGCCAAACTTTTGTTTGCTTTACTCACTGGGCCTCATTCTGCTCTCATTTTATACCAAGCCAACTCCATAGGTTGGATTTACACCAGGATAAGGGGGATCAGAATCACGGTCATGGAATTAAAGAGGGCACTCAGGCCCTGGCAGGATTGGAGCATCTATGATTAACTGACCACTTTTTCATTTAAAACTAACTGTGGGGGGTTTTTAAATGGAATTTGTGATGTTGGAAAGGTTTTCTCTACAAATGAACTGAAAAGTAGCATGTGATTGTATTTCATGTTCTATAATAGGCTGATTGGTAAATAACTCCTTAGCAGTTTTCACTGCAATTTCAAGATGTTAGCTTGTTGTGACAGAACTTTTAACTTTAATTGTCAGTAAATTTTGTACATCACCTGACTATATGCAGAAGGTTTTAATATTTATTCTGCTCCAATGGACTAAAATACCTTTTAGAAAGGGGGTTGTTTTTCCCATGTCTCACAGAGTGCCTGGCTCTTTTGGCTTCAGGCATATGGAACTTTTGCCAAGCCTCACACTGTCAACACACAGTCAGCTGGACATATATCACTTTGGATTTCTTGCCTTTCAGCAATAGTATCTTAGATTGGCAGAGGAGACCTCATTCTAGTCTAATTCCAGAATAATTCCAAACCATCACTTCAGTCATTCTTCTCTACATAAGTCACAAGCCATCTTCTACTCTGAAGTATAGAATTATTAAACTGTATCATAAAAAGTTGGTTGTTGCAACGCATGTTCATTTTTCTGAGTAAAAAAAATAACTTTAAAGGACAGAATCCTCTCTCTTTCACTTTATGTGCAATACACTAATTGACTAATACATATATGTGCTTATCTACTGAGAGAAAATATATTTTTCAGTTTATAGATAGGGCACAAAAATCACATATTATTTTATGTTTCAGGTAATTTTCTCTTTAATGTAGTTATAACATACATATGCATATAGATATCTATAGATAGATATATATTAGTAATCAAGCACATGAAGTAACATTATCAAATGGTCTGAGTGTGGGAATAGGCACTGGATCTTAATCCCAGCTCGGAGGCTGACTTGCTCCAAGACTTCAGGTAAAATCATGTTACCTCTCTTGGTCTCATTACCTCTGTAAAATGGGGGAAAGAATGATGATATACTCCCTGCCACATTGCATATTGTGGAGCATATTATCTCAGTGCAATCATAACCTTTTTATTATGTTAAGTGCTAGATATATTAATAAAGGTTAACGCAATAGACTTCTTTAAAAATACATTTACTGTGCACAAAAATCAAATGAGAATATGAAATGCAGTGAAGTGAATAATTAGTAAATAAAAGAATGAACCTATTAATATAACAGGTTTTTTCCTGTCATCAGTCCATCTTAAAACTCCCATTGACAACCACAGGAGTTCCATATGTGGAACAATGGCATGAAAAATGGCATTAAGCTCCTAGTCCTACCTACAGCCCCCCATCTAAATAACTTTGCTAGGTGATGGGGAATTCTCTTATTCCCTGTCTTAAAAGGAAGACACCTTCAAAAGTAAGACTGGGAATTTCAATTGATAACTCTGCTAGACACCAAAAATCATGGGCCAACAGACACACAGAGGTTTTATGGTTTATTAAAACAAATTGTAACCTTCCTTTGTTCTGTGACTGCAAAGATGTTAATTGCCTACTGCACTGTAACTGGCCACCAGAAACTTGTGTTGACCATTATGCTTAACAATCTGTCCCACCTTGTATTTAGGTGTGATACTCTGGTTACTTTTCCCAAACCTGAAGAAGATCTCTGTGTAAACTTGAAAGCTTGTCTCTTCCACCAACTGAAGTTGGTCTAATAGAAGATCTCACCTCACCCACCTTGACTCTTCAAAAAATCTGGCCCTTTATGTCCTCTCACATGCAGTGGACCCACATGGTCCTACTGTTTGGGCTTAAATAGGTAGCATAGTTCAGAGTAACATAGAAAGAAAGACAGAAAGAAGTAGACTGCAGGAATAAATCTGTAAAATCACTTGCCTGATTTGAGACACCAAAAGTTCTCTTTAATGGGAGGCAGTGAAGTCCAGTAACTATGCCATTAGACCTGGGTTCTCTTCCTTGGTTTGGGCACTGGCCTAGAAGTTGGGAGACAGGTTCAATTCTCTACTATGCCACAGATGTCCTGTATGTTCTTGGGCAAGTGACTTAGGCTCTGTGTGTCTCAGTTTCCCTCAATAAAAATGGGGATAATAGCACTTCCCTATCTCACAGGAGAGTTGTGAGGAGAAATACATGTAAAGATTCTGAAGCACTTTGAGAGCTACCAACGAAAGATGCTCTATAGGAGAAAGGTAGTTTACTTTGCTGTGACTTTGGGGGAAATAAATCACATGCCTCAGTTCCCCATCTGTAAAATGGGAGTAAAAATACCTTCCTTTGTAAAGCACTTTGAGACCTACAAACAAAAGTGTTCTATCAGAGCTAAAAATTATTTTTCACAATACCTCTGAAAAGATTAGAGATGGATTTGTAAATGAATAACATTTGTATACAGTAAGGTCAAGCATTTAAATTGTTTTCCCATAACACTATTTTGTAGCACTATATAGCGCATAGTACTATTTTTTAAACATTTTTCTTTTGCAAATAAATTGGAGATGAAAAAAACCCAATAACCACCCATGTAACTAAAAAAGCAGTATCAATTCTTCATGCAGTAATTTGGCTGTTGTGTATTTTAGTTTGTAAGCCCCCCAAGGCCGGGATTGTCTCTTTTCTATGTTCGCATAAAGCCCATAATAATAATTTATACTCCAGCCATGGCTATTTTATAAGACCATCTCCCCCATTTGAGTTCAATGGGATGACTCAAGTGTGTAATGTTAAGCATGTGCATATGGTCCTAAGCCAACAACATGTGGGCATACTGCTGTGATGAATCCACATAGAGCTCTGCTAATTTCACTGGGACTCCATGTGGGTACACAGTCTGCCCTCATGCTATTAATTACAGCAGGGGAACCCAAGAGTTTACAGGATTGGAGCCTTTACAATTTATTAAAACAAGTCATTTCAGCTAGGGCTTTTTAGTTGACCCATAATTAAACTAAGGATTTCTTCTTTTTAGTTCATTTTCCACAAGTGTAATTTAAAAAAATATATAATTAGATATTTTTTCTGATTATACATTTAATTACACTGAAACAGAGATTTAACTCTTACTATTGAAATACTATCTTTTACAGTGAAATTGCTGATGTTTTATTTCTCCTGCACATTTTAACGCTAAGAATAAAACATCTACGTAGTAGATGATCAAACCAACTCAGCAAAAGTAAGAATTGGTCTGAACTCCACCCAAACACCTAACAGAACTTCAAAATTTTGGGAGGGTTCTACTAAGTTTAATGAAGTAACACAACTACTAAGGATGTTAATGTAATCCGATTTTTTAAAGTAATTGTTTGCAATAGAAGATTACTTTTTCAAGTACTATTTTGATATATAATTTGATTACTCATCCAAAGGAAGCATAATGGAGACTTCTTTCAGTTACTTTTCTGTGCTGTCTTCTCACTATTATTACTATTATTTGTTTTGTGATACGCAGAGATGAAACTAAAATTGATCTCTTATCGATATGGGGGCTGGCTTCCCCCTCCCCGAAAGGGGCAGAGCCCCAAGTGGAAGGGGCAGAGCTGGGGGCAAGCATCCCCCAACCAGCCCATCTAAACTGCCTGGCCCATGGTGGCCAGGGCTCCAGCAGCAATTTATAGGGCCTGGAGCCCTGGGCCCTTTTAAATCACCAGTCCCAGAGCAGCTGCTCCTCCCCTCCCCCCACCATCAGCAGCCAGGGAGAGGTTTAAGGGGGCAGGGTGGAGGGAAGGGGCAAAGCAGGGTCCTTTGCTGCGGCAGCGCTTTAACATCGCTGCCCCTTTTATGCCCCCCTGCCGGCAGTCCTGCCATGGGGCAAAAGGGGAAACGACAGTAAGGCTACATGGGCCAATACCAGCAGCCACTTTTTACCGGCACACTGTACCGCCTTACCTTCACCCTTGGTGATATGCCTTTGAACCCCAGTCATGGGCCCAGGGTAGGATCGACAAAGGTACTTCGGTATCGGAAAGTTGAGCATCAGGGTGCCCAGAAAAATCACAGGAGCAAAAATCAAAGCCTGAGTTAGGTGCTCCCTATCCTATAAATGGGGAGGCACAGGTTCCTTAGACATGATCCACAAAAGCCAAGACTCTGTGTGGGGAGCCACCTAAATGAGTGGGAAGGAGATGCCAAATTATGGGGTGTGTGCTAGTCCCTGTCCCTTTCTCAGAGATTGACACATACATACAGGCTGCAGGAATGCACCTCTTTCTGATAAGTGATCCACAAACAGGAACCTGTTGCCTAGAGTCAATGGACTCGCGGCCGATCTGAACCTAGAAACTCAGTGTGCTGGGTGCTGCACAAATACACAAAAAATCTAATAAATAAATGGAGATATACCAATCTCCTAGAACTGGAAAGACCTTGAAGGTCATCGAGTCCAGTCCCCTGCTTACACTAGCAGGATTGAGTACTGTCCCCTGACAGATTTTTTGCCCCAGATCCCTAAATGGCCCCCTCAAGGATTGAACTCACAACCCTGGGTTTAGCAGGCCAATGCTCAAACCACTGAGCTATCCATCCCCCCCTCAGCCATTCTCTCACTAGGTTTAGCTAGATAACCTGATGGGCTAACAGCTATTTTCAGATTTCATGTGCTCCAAGGGTACAACAGGTCAGAGGCATATTAATGTATTAAAGGTATCAATGAAACTAGGAGAAGCTCCAGTGTGCATAATATTCAAAAACAACAGGCCACCCCTTAGTGATTTCTAGACTTACCAAACTCCTATCTTTATCAGCAATGGCATGGGTCTTGATAGTAGCAGAGAATTACTTGGAAAGAGTAATTCTACCTTGAAATGTTACTATAAGCATAGCATTCCAAGTTCCCTACTTATTATCTCCTAGGTGCTCAATATCAAATGTAGTCAGTTTATAAGGCACATTTTTCTAACTATCATCCTCACAAACTCAGTCTTGGGAGCTGAACGTTAAGAGTGAATAAGACAATACTTACAGATTAATTTCTGGCCTCAGTTACACCTGTGAAACTCTATGGCCTTTAATAAGGTTGCACAGGTGTTACTGTTTGATCTTGCAATTGAAATGTAGTAAACAAGGCCTTGATGCTGCAAACACATATATGCTTAACTTTATGCATAGACTTCAATGAGACTATTAACATCTATAAAGTTAAATACAGGTTTAAGTGTTTACAGGTTCAGAGCCTATTTTTGATTTACAAGAAGGAATAGACTCCAACTCAGTCTCTCTTGGCTCTACAGCACTAAAAGAATAAAAGGTTATTTTTTATCACTAATTAACATAGTATTGTTTCTATTCCCTGATTGGATGACCAAATCTTTATAAACAGGATGATTGGCTGATTGGGGTTTGAAATCTTTCAAGAAGGTGGGATGTGGGAGGGAACTTGAAAGTGAGTAGGAGCTAAATAAGCTTAAGGAATTTTTGGGCAATGTTAAATCTTTCCCATACAGAAGAGCATTATACTTAGCTATGGATGCAGATCTTAGATTTTTTTAAAAAAACTAGGGTTCCTCCTAGCTGAAGGAAAGAAATAGACATATATTTCCAATAGAAACATGATCTATTTTACTTACAGGCTATTTAAGAGACTAAATTTTCTTACAAAAATGTTTATCACACATATACATAATGTTTTTATTAGTTAGTTAAATGACTAGAGAAATACAAAAGATTCTAGGAATCATATGTCTTTAACTTATTGAAAGCAATTCCTGGAAAAGTCACATTCTCTCAAATGTTGCAAGAAAAAACCTACAAGCTTCTAGAAAGTGAAATATTGCAAACACCAATGCTCACTCTGGCACCCCTTATATTCTGGATGTCTTTAACTAAATTAAAAAGGTTCTTTGGTATTTAAAAGAAAAAAGGAGGATGGGTCACATGAAAAGATCATTTCAAATAATGTGTAATGATGTGTAATAGTTCCTGGAAAGCACTAAACTACAACTACTAATATTAAAGTAGAGTTATAACTATTTAAACAATATCTTGCAAAATAAGTTAATTTTAAAAAAATCCTTCTGAATAAAAATGGAAAGCTAACAGTACTAATCAAATAAAATTATCACTTTTCAATGACCATGCTAAATCAGTCCTGGTATATGGTCCAGCCTGCATAGCAAGGGGAGCTCCTTAGTAGCAAGTTAAGGATAGAGTTACATGTCCCTTATCTCCATCCTCGGAGGAAAGGCCTCTTCAGTACCTTCCTGTATGTGAACGTCCTGCTGCTTCTGTTGCAGACATTGGACCTCTTTTGTAGCCTGGTCTTGCACTGACAGTAGCCTCAGGACTTCATTTCGGGTCATCCAAGTTTCCATTGCCTTCCAATGAGATAGCCAAGTGAGTGCTGTTATACAGGATGTGCTGGCATTAAGCACAGCATGTATATCTTCTTCCACCACATTCCCTTGATGTGGTTTCTCACCTACTTTCTACTCTGGCGTTGCCGTTGCTTGTTTTCCCTCCACATTATGCTGTTGCAAGGAGCTTGTCTAGCTCTTTGTGACTAGAGAAGTGACCTTTTTGGACATAGTGCAGCACTTCCCTTTAAATGCCTCCTTCACAAGAGGCACCAAAGAATATCAGTTATGAGGCAATCATTCCATCACAATGCCAGGATGTATTCCAGGCAACAATAGAATGATTAAATATCTCTCTAGCCCTGAAGTGCAGGAACACTATTGTCACAGTCCTCAACAATTCCTACACCTCCTCAAGACTGCTGTCCATTTTATATTTATATGTTTTTGTTCCTCCTCCTGGTCCTCTGTCGAAACCTCCTTCCTTCCCATTCCCACTTTTCCAAACCCACAAAGTTATTTCAAGATGGCTGTGCAAGCACTTCCACTGCAAATACGTATGTAAATACATATGTATTCAAATATCCATGGACCTCTTTCTTCAGCTTTGCTCATACAAATATTAATGGAAAGAAAAAAAACTGAACATAGAATCATCAAAGTAATGTTCAAGTTTTAGTTGCATGGATGGACTAATTTTTTTTTACAAAATTAGCCCAGCGCTATAAATAGGAAACATAAAATGAAGCATAGATATTTGGTGGGAGGGAAATAAAACATGTGGAAAGCAGTCATGCTTCAAGAGACCTATGGTCTGGTTTTCTAAAGTTCTGTGTGGTCCCCTGTACTTCAGTAGAAGGTTTGGGTGCCTAGCATCTCTGAAAATACAGTTGACAAATAACAAAAAATTGGAAATAAGGTTTTTCAATACAGTTTAGCGGGGGGGGCGGGGGGGAAGCTGCTTTTATCTTGGCCTGTATACATTGGGAAGTGATATTTTTATCCCTGCAGCTCTGATGATGCTATATCTAAAATATTGTGTACAGTTCTGGACAATTTAGGATCAAAAAGATGTTGACTAACTGGAAGGAAAACAGAGATAAGGAACTTCATGAAAAAAGTTTACAATAAATGTACTTGGTTACATAAGCATCTCCAAATATTTAAGAAGAGTCAGGAAAGGAATTGTTTAGGGTGGTACAAGAAAATATAATTATCCGCAGTCATACCGTCTCAAGATTGGATATTAACAGCTCTCATTAACTGGATCAGGATCAGTGTTTCTATGGAAGACACTCAGGTGCTACGAGAAGTTTTTTTTTAAAAAAAAAACACCCAATAGATAGCATGCTTCCCTATGAGTGAGAATTAAATGTGTGTCAATATAGTGCATTATTTTGTCAGAAGTATCATGTTTTGGATGAGTACAAAAGCAAGGTCACTAGAAATCCCATGGTAATGGATTTCACAAGAGTAGGGTGAAACTCTTAAATCTAGTTATCAGAGTATTTCATTAATGTACCCATTTATCCAATGAGCATATGAATTGCAAACTGTAAAGTCATAAACAATTTGATATCATGTGAACACAAAATTTATGTTCACAATCACACAAAGTGTGCAGTCACACAGCCCATGAGGACTTATATTTCACAGTGGGCTGTTCAGTCTAGCAGAGAAAGGTATAACACGATCCAATGGCTGGAAGTTAAAACTAGACAAATTCAGATGGAAATAAGGTATAAATTTGTAACAGTGAGGGTAATTTAACCATTGGGATAATTTTGTCAAGGGGGTCATGGTGAACTCTATCAATGGCAATTTTAAAATCAGGATTAGATGTTTTTCTGAAAGATCTGCTCTGGAAATTATTCTGGGGAAATTCTATAGCCGGTGTTATACAGGAGGTCAGACTAGATGATCACAGTCATCCCTCCTGGCTTTCGAATCTATGAATCTATGCATGCATATGAGAAAATTCCCCTTTAGGACTGGGAGACAAGTCAGGCAAAACATTAAATGGTAACAGTACTGAGACAACTTCTCACTAATTAGGGAGATTACAAGCTTGTGTATAGTGTTAAGGACTCTAAGTTTGATGGTGCAAAAGAACCCTGATACACAGATATCAGTAAAACAAATGGATTTTCTCCATGTAAAACCAGAAGATTTTTTTGTCACACAAAATATTAAGTGATGAATATTTTAAGACTAATTGGATGAATTACAGGAAGGTGCACTGTGCATAGGTCTCTGTCCAAGAATAATACAACACAGATCTCTGGCAGATAGTACAAAGGAATTTAGATATCAGTGCAAAAAATAAATGCCCCCTTATAAAACCAAGAGATTCTTGTCAGGTTAAATAAAAAACAAAAATAAGACAGTTCCCAAAGGAATTACAGAAGGTAATAAATGTCACACAACAACAAGAACTATGGCTAGTACTAGGAGAAAATACTTTCTTCCAGATTTTTATAGCAAGATCAGAAGGCCCATCTGAAATGTCATTTTTCTGAGAAATCAAAGGAAAATGGCACTTGATCCCTCACTTGGTCAGGGATACCAGAGACATCACTAAGACCTCTATCATCTTGCTTGCCTCACATGACCAGTATCCTACAAACCAAGATCAAATTAAAAACACACCAGACACATATGCCAGAAAAAGTTTGTGACTCTCCATGTGGAGAGCAATATGTATATTATAATAATATATATCAAATAATAATAATATATATCAAAAAAAGATTCTTACAGACTTTTTAAAGACATACCTAACATTTGAGTAAACCACTGATGATTTGCTGATGCAGTTACAGTCCAACATCAACTGATTAAATGTACTTTCGCAATTCAAGTCAAACATCTTAATCAGTGCTAGACATCAGTGATGTGACCAAATTCCAGTTTGGTTGTCCTTCACCCCCAGTCCTGAATTGTTATGTCCTGTCACTGTGTACTGTAAAACTGTTGCTACATATAGCCTCAGAGGTAGCTGCACTGCAGAGATGAACAAAGTGATCACAATATACTTTACTGGGCCCTAACCTAACTCTCTGCTGAGGCAAAATGCCCAATGAAGTCTACAGATTTTTTCCTGTTTAGGCACTTCAGGATCAGGCTATTAATAAAATAATTAATATTCATTGAGCATACAAAGTGTGATATGTGTCATACAATTACATGAAACAAACACAGTCCCTTCCTAAAGTGTTTGCATTCTGACAGATGCTGCAACAAAAGGATGACAAAAGTGTTGGGGTACGATGCAGGAGGAGAAACAATAGCAAAAGATTGTGATTTTTCAAAAAAAAGCATGTCCACAGCATGTCTGATTATATTTTATATTACAATTTACAAAATAAAAAAAGTTACCATGATTTTAAAAAAATTGTCTTGGTTGACTCTGTGAGTGTTGTGGAAGAAATGGGCTTTAAGGAGAGATCTGAATAAGGATGAAGTTTGGTGAATCTGTCTAGGGAGGATCTTTTATGCAGAGGGGTGTAGAGCAAAAGGTGCAGCGAGATTGTGAGAGAAGCAAACAGCATCAAGTGGCAGAAAAGAAGAGATAGGGACAGATCAAGAGGCTAGGTCAAATAAGGTAGGACAATGTTATGTGGATCCTTGACAGCAAAGGGCAAGAAGTTTTAATTTGATGATGAATTTTCATTGAATTTAATAAATGTGGAGGGACTCTCATTTTTGAGAAACTCAGCACCTTGCATGATTGTATTTGAGTTAGTGATTTTCAATATCACATTAGTAAGGGCTGCGGGATCAGGCACACAGTGCCTCAGGATGTACCTGGAAATAAGATGCTATAGAACTGCTACATTATCATTCATAATAATTAGGAGTAACAACATGAAATGACAAAAAGAAAAAAATTAGACTGCGCAAAAGGAAACACTTCCTAATGGTGAGCTCTATTACAGTGTGGAAAAGTCTCCAAGGAAAACAGTGGAGTCCCATTCTTTGAGACTTTTCACCACCACCAGACAAATTACTACATACTGAAAGGAATAATCCTTCAGTAGCAAGGAAATGGACTAGATGAACAACTAGGGTTTTACCATCTCTGCCTTCTATAATTCTCAATATAGCTGGGCAAATATAGATAGCAAAAAAAAACCCACAAATATCCTTTTCAATGATGACTGTGAGTTTGCTTCATTAATGTTGGTATGACCCTGTTTACTTACTTTCCATTAACTTTCAAGTTACATCTTTATTATGTTGGCAGAAAGTGGAAGGTATTTCATTCTTGTATGAATGTTCATGAGAATACTTGAACAAATATATTTTTCCTGCACATTTTGTCCTAGAATTGCTTGTACAGATGTTTTGAAAATTCATTGTAGGTGTGTGAACTTGACGGTCATCCAATCAAAGAGCAGAAACAGTAGCATGTGAATTAGATGACCAATCACATATGTGAATCTTGAATCAGGAGTGTTAAGTACTTGCATGAATACTTAGTCCAGTGTGATCAGTCCAAAGGATGAAGATAGTTTGTCCAAAGGATTGGTTGAATAATTAATAGTGGGCGGTGTGGCGCAAGGAGGGGGGGGGTTATAAAAACAGTCTGACTGTGGAAAATGACAGAATAAATTGTGTTTTAAATAGTTCATAAAGATCCCTCTTCTGAGGGAATATCAATGAAAATGGTCACAGTCATGTGCCTAGTGTGAAACCACAGAAAGGAAGTGTGGCTTGATGTGAAAACAAGCAACTGGAATACTGTTATCACTTCTGGATTTACTGATTTAGACCTATGAAACTTAATCTGAGAAAATATAAATGGCATTGTTCACTGAGCAGCATTTCATAACCATAACTCCCTTGCCTACAGAAGGAATGAACTTTGTCAACTCTGCTTGCCATTCTCCAAATAGTAAAGCTTACAGTACTATAAGGAAGGATCATATGGAAGAACATATATTCTTCACACTGTTCTTCAGTTCCAGGTTTTATTTTGAATATGTGATGCCACTCTTCTTTAGAATAATACAATGACTGCTAAGCAAAACCCATCTGGGCCATCCTGGTTTTCACTGAAGGGAAGGGTTATCAATAGCCAGGATTTAAAATGTCACACAACCAGTACAAGGTCTTGATTTCTATTGTAGTTGAATTTTTTCACAATAGTACTGTACAATGCCATCCACGCCACTTTGATTCATTGTTATAATACTTGCACTTCTATTTCTTAAGCCACCACAAAGAAAATTTCAGGGATCATTCCTGTAGGGGTGCAATTATCTTAACTAACGTAGCACATTTTCTCCTCATACATCTTACAGTTGTAGCTGGTAAAACCCATCTTTAATAAGACAATGTTAAATTCTCTTCTGTAGCTTTTGAATTTCATTTCTCACTCAGAAGTTTGAAAACAGCATTGCTTTCCCTGGCAGTTTTGTTGTGTTCATTTTGGTAAACATTACGTGTTTCCCCCTTAGTTTCTTGTTTTTGATATTTCTCACTAAGTCTGATACTATTGTGAGCAACGACAGAAGAAAGAATGCAAAACATAATCAAGGAAAGATAATGTATAATGGAGCCCAAATGCAAATGTTTTTGACACACTTGCTTTCTTATTATTGTTAGCATCATTAACATCATTAATAATTTCATCCATGATCTCAATATGGTTCTAGAACTAGGGCTTGAAGGGCAAAATTATTGTAGGATGTGGTTATTTTTAATGTTCTAATACATTTAAATTAATCTCTGGAATCCCATCTTACTACATAATTTAAAATTGTGCAAAATATGTGGGGGAATTTTCAATCCATGTTTTTATGTCCAACAGAATGAATATATTACACTGGAGGTTGACCCAACACCAAATACCCCCAGGATAAAAGTGACAGAAAAGTGGCTGCCTCTGCCCCCATTCCTCTGGTCTTGTGCAGAGCACAGGTTGGCTCTCAAAATTCTGACTAAAACTGTAACTAGCATTTGTGGGTTAACAAATGAAAGTAAATCCATATTTGCTATGGTTCTGGTAGTGAATGTTAGAAAGTTGGTTGAAATGTTCTGAACTTCTTAAATATTTTTGTCCAGAATTTGATGAGAAAGAGAAAGAAAAAGAGAGAGAACACTTTCATCATTTTGGCCAGTTGGCGGGCAAGGGGGAAGTGAGAGGTTCAACCAGTTCTATTATAAATGGGAAACTGAAGTGTGCTGGTGATATCCCCTCTAGGTTCATGACCAAGACTTTTAAACATATAAAGAAGGGTCCTCTTAAAGCTTTAATGTCAATATTTGTGTCAAGATTAATAAAGCCTATATTTAGCTATCTTTTTACTCACAGATTCCAGTGCCAAATACAACGGTAAAATAACTTTTCATTAATGGATCTCTCCTTTAAGTGGCTTCCAGTAAACTGGGACACAACAGACTCACTGAATGGAAAAAAAGTATTTTATTAAATTACTCCCAATTAAGTATATTGTTTGGCTAACAAAGCAAATAAGGTAAAAGATTTAGCCCATCTTTAAAGTTTTCATGTTCTGAAGTTTTAGAATATATATGAACATGACAAAGTGATCTTGAGATGTTTTGTACTATGCAGGATTGTACACTTGTCTCACCTTTTACTCCTTGTCTGATGGTTAAGCATACATAAAATGTATGGTGATTTTGGTTTGTGATTCCCAACAATCTGTTTCCTTGTTGACTGCCGCTGCACATTGAGTGAATGATTTCAGAGAACTAGCCACAATGACTCCAAGATCTTTCTTGAGTGGCAATAGCTAATTTAGACTCCTGATGTTAGGATTTGGTGGTTGGTACAGCATATCACCATGTAACCTTGTGGAGTAGGTATTCTAGGTTCAAAGATACTTCACAAACTGAGGAAGGGATCATCCTGGTGAGGTCTCCGTCACAGGCTTGAGTGGGAAGAGGAGAAAGGTCAAAGGCGAGGGGGACAAGGAAGCATGTGCTTCACTGAGTCTTAGTGGAAAAGAATATTATATTGGGGAGTATAATAGGGGAAATGGAACTGGAAAGAAAGAACTGTATGAAAGTCAAATAAGAAAAGAAATCGCAAGAAACTGTCTGAAGCAGAATTTATTTCTGAGTTCCCACGGGGGTGGTGCAAGTTCCACACTGTCCTTCACTAAGGGCTGTGCCCAGCTGACACAACTGAGAGCTTTATGAACAGCTAGTTGTGAGTATTTGAAATTTGAACTGCTTTGATTAGGACAGGTCATGCGATATGTTTCTGTTTCCTGTCTGAAAGAACACAACTCTTGGAATTAGTCTTCTGGTACAAATGCTTGAGATTACAGACTAAAAATTATTTTACTTCAAACATTCTGCCATATTTGCTGAAAACCCACTGTGTCCAAGATCATCCCTACCAGTGAGAAAATTTCCTGAAGTATTTGAAGAAAGGGATGCAAACACAACTGAAACATATTATTTAAAAATTCAAGAGACTATAATGGAAAATAGTTGCAATAATTCCCCAGATGTAGAGATATACTGAGTCCCGTTTATTCAACACATAGTTCAGACCAAAGTAGAAGGAAACACCCTGTTCCTGTAAGTAAAAAATTATATTTAGAAGGCCATATTTTAGTTTAAAATGAAAAAATATAAAAGCATTATTTATGGAAACCATAACTGAAGATTTATAAGGGGGAAAATTGTTAAGTTTTACAGGTAATTCTTAGCAGTATAAAACTGGCAAAATAAATGCAAGATATTATAATTTCTTTCTTCTGAGGATCAGAGAGTGTTTTAAATCAATTAAGATTCACAACATCCCTCAGAGGTATGCATACCCCAAGTATCCCTCATTTCAAATACTGTCACTCATTTTTTCCCCCAGAATATCTACATTCCACTCAAATGTGGTGTCCCCCTCAATTTTATTGCTGAAAATTATTCACATCTGAAATAAGGAACAGAAGTTGGTCCAATAAAAAAAATTACCTCACCTACCTTGTCTCTCTGTTAGTCATTTATTCTAAGGGTATGTCTACACTATAGTTTTTAAATTCAAGTTAGTCAATTGCCAGTTAACTTGAGTTAATTGACATGTTTGTACATAATAGTCTGGACACTCCACAAATGTTTGTGATTTAGGTTTATGGTACATCTATGGTAAGCCTATAGCTGTTGTACATGATGCTTGTGTTGGGAGAATTCTTCCCTGACCCGCTATATCAGTTTTTTGGTTCTTGCACAATGCTACTGTGATATACAGGGGTGGGAGGATGATGCAGTAGGAAGTATGAAAAATTCCATCTCTAATTTTTCTGCTGAATCATTTTGCATATCATACCACTCTTCCCCCTTTCCTACTGCTTAAAAAATAGCAATTTCAAGCTTTTCAAGAGCCAGATTTCTATCTGTAGACTTTTTAAAATCCACTTTAGGTATTTGTCTCCTTTTTTCATAGTCAGAACCTATTCCTATCCCACTGAAGTCAAAGACAAAATTCCTACTGAGTTCAGCTGGAGCAGGACTAGCATTCTGTGAATGCCTGTTACATTTTAGAATATTTAGGGTCTTTCAAGCAGTTCAGTTGCTGATCTACCACATCTTGGGCTCTTGGAACTCTGTTTCAGCTGACCAGGGATGTTTTATCTTTTACCTCTTCATGCATGTCCATAAGAAAAGGGGGAATCCTTAGCCAACATAATCAGTATTTTCCATGAAACACGTCTTTCTCCTTGTACAGTTATGTTGTCTCAGGGATGGGATTTGTTTGTGCTGGGTCCCCTCACCTTCTCCATGCTGGGGAACCGACCTTTGCAGGAATTCCTTGTACATACCAGCACCCCACAGGGTTTGGGAGTGGGCAGAGAGAGGGATAGGAGTAGAGTTAATGGATTCACCACTACAAAAATCTACCCGCTATTGCTACTTGTCAAATATCTGGGATTACAGCAGCCTAAAGAGCTGAAGAGCAACTCCACTGCCACTCCATGCCTGGACAGAAGGAGTAGGAGGGAGATCTGAGTGCCTAGTAAACTACCAGAATTAAATCCAGTTACTTAGTTCAGTTAGGCATGGCATTGGAGAACAGGATTTAACCGAAGTCAGTGTGCCACCTATATAATAATACACTGCCTACTGAATTTTGCCCTTCATTTTCAGGGTGAATCAGAAATAAAATCCATGTAGACCCTTTGCCATGTATTGTTCTCTGATATATGATTTTGTTCACTGCCATATACTCCATATTATTCTCTCAAAAAGCAATGATTGTCTCAAGTCCAAAAAGCATTATCTATATTACTGATTAATATGTTAATACTTATGCAGAACTGTGACCATACAAAATGTATAAGGGCTATGAATTATTATTTATTATTATTATTATTTGATTATTCCTATAACTCTGAACAATAATAGATATATTTATATTGATGTTACATATACTAGAAATTCAGTGTGATTCCATCACTTTATTTCAGAAAATCAAAAAGATGCAGGCTCTGTGTTTAAGACTTTCATATATTATGCCCATGAATGTCACAATCTCTGCATGCCTAAGGCCATGTCTGTCAAAGGCAAACCCATTTTTAGCAGAAGATGTTAGCATGTACATTACAGAAGTAGGTCTATATGATGATCTCCTTCCTAGGAAATATACTGCGTGTCCTAAGATGTTTTAAGGAGTTTTCACCCTATATTTCCTTAACGTTTAAGTATAGATTAAAGAGGCCTGTTATCACAATGTTATCTCATGTGAATGCAGGTTACAGGATGAGAGCATAAGTATAAAAACATTATCACTAGGGAACTGTTTAGAGAGCAGTTTTGAGATGAATGCTTGGGTCCATGACTGGGCTTAGTGAAATCAGGAGTAGACTTATTTACCAATAATGGCAGTTTTCTTCTGATCTTTTGGTTACCCGATCCCTTTTGTCCCAAAAACATCCTTCCAGTTTTAAAATACATGCTGGAATACAGAACAAGGTTACGGGCAACATTTTGTCTTTGAGGCCTTCCTGAGACTGCTGAAGATATAGAAAAATGTTAGTTTTTTAGACCATGGCCTGAAGAAACCACAGCAGCCAAAACATCACCTTTAACTTGGTTTCTATTTCTAAATATTGTTTGCTATCAAACCATCTTTCTGGTTTCAGTCTACAGACGGATGCCACACTGCCCGTACTTCCAGCTTATTTTAGTTTTCATACGGTATATTTGCTCCCTATGAAGAGTCTCGCAATGGTCCAGATCGTGCCCATTGATTTTAAGCAGAACTCCCCATTAAAGTCAATGGGAGTGCTGGTTAGAAATCAATGGCATGATCTGGCCCAATATTACTAAACATCTCTCTGAGAATAATAGCAAATGAATGCCAGCTAAAAAGGTGGAATGAACAGACTACATTGATGTTTTGATTGGCCCCAGAACTTGACAGGCATGCTAAAGTGTATTCATACTTAAAAGTTTTTTTGATACAACCCCGCTTGCTTAACTAATATGAGAAAAGAAAGCTGGATTTGGCCTTGGTGGCTTACAGAAAACAAAGACTATGCAAAAAATAAAATTAATATCAAATACCTATGAAGATCATTTGCTGTATTTTAGACCAATTTTTTTTCTTATGATACAAAATGTATTTGTAATCATCAACAGATGTCTTTTCTGTTTTTTGGAAGTGTAATTCACATTAAAAAATGACAGAGCTACAGCTGGTAAAACATATTATTTGTAATTAAAACAACTGTTTCATAGCAACTGTAACACATTAACATACCAGATTTGATTTTACATTACATACAATGTAAATCAGTATAAATCACTTTATATTATTATAATTTATATATATTAATAATTATGTTGCCTAATTTTGAACTGAGAAAAATGTATGTATAGTTTTTCTATTTCTTTTCTTTGTAGTTTATAAATAATAACCAAAGTAAAAGTGGAAGAATGATTGCAGTTTCAGTTTTAAATGGTTGTTGATACTTATAAAAGTTACAAAAATCACAATAATGTAAGACACTCTTCTATTTATTTTACAGGTCATTGAATGTAATTCCAATACCAGGGGCTTCTCAGTGCCTAAAGCTGGTGATTTAAATGATGGTGGAAATGTAGCTTCTTAACAAAGTAAATCCAGAAACTCATTGTCTAAGAGCCAATATATTTTTTAAAATAGGTTTTTAATATCTAAGATTTGTAGCCATGATTTTAATCTACAAAATTTGTTTTACTTAAACATTTCAAATTGGTTTCTTTGCTTGATGTCAAGATAAAGTTTGCAAAGACTATGACAGTCAAACCGGAAAAATATTTTCTTTCCTTATTTAATTTAGACCAGTCCATTTTGTGTGAGGTGAGCATGTATCAGATAACATTTTTCATTTTATTGAAATGGTAAGACTAAACAAATAAATACAAGAAAATTCCATTTTTATTTTAAGTTTACATGCAGATAAAGCATTTAAGACCAAAAATGGCTATGTTTAATAGACATTCCAATTCAATTTTGAGGTCACTTTTTAAAAGTTCAGAAGCACTTTTGTTTGTGCCAGAGTTGCATGTACAAAATGCCCAATGCATGAGGGTAAGCCAGGTTTGTGCAAGCAAAATGTGCAGATTAGACATGCATGCCTGCATTGGACTATATGTACAAAAGTGTGCATGCACTTTTAAACATGCATGGAAGATCGGTCCATCAATGACTACTAGCCAAGATGGTCAGGGATGCGACCCCATCACCTGGGGTGACCCTAAACCTCCAACTGCCAGAAGCCAAGAGTGGAAGACAGGGGCAGATCACTCCATGGTTGTCCTGTTCTCATCACTCCCCCTGAAGTTCTGGTACAAGCTGTTATCTAAAATAGGATACTAGCAGGATGGACCATAGTCTGACGTAGCAAGGCAGCTCTTATGTCCTTTAGAAAGCAGGCCTGATTCCAGATTCTGGGTTTGGGAGAGTTGTTTATATGAATCCCCCCAGTCCTTGGTTAAAAGTAACAAGGGATTAACGCTAGTTGTAAAAGGAAACAGAAAAGAATACCCTATTTCCTGTTTAAAGCCAGAATCTGTCACCCCTACTCACATGGAAAGCAGTAGGATTCCTCTCAAAGTACTAATTACTATGTGTAGGGTAGCAAAATCTGGCTTTTAATTACATACACCTACATTTTCAAAAGTAGCCACTGATTTCAGAGTTCTTCAAGTTTTGGCTGCCCAACTTGAGAGAGGTTAGTATCTGCTTGGTCAAATACATCCCGTCATGGAAGATGTAATCCAGCCACGAGAGAGTGGGGGCCCAAATTACAGCACCAAGGAGGCAAAGCATAACAGGAAAATGCAGATGAATGTTGAATTAGCCTAAAACTAAATATTTTGTCAGTTTCCCCAATGGAAAATCAAAAATATTCAGCACAATCACAATTTTCCCACCACAGAACCAGTTTTCTCAGGTCTTAGGGAAAGGAAATTATTGTGGTGTTTGCTCTTGAGCAACCACAGAACAATATTCACAACCAGCAGATCAGATACAGATCTTGCAATTTAAAATGTGTCCAGCATGCTTCACTTTATTAAAATAAAGAATTCAATTGTATAACAATCACAAATATAAAATAGATTTGTTTCGGTATTTTCATATTATTTCTAATAAATTATAGTTACCTAATATTTGCTTCTCACTCTGGCAAGGCTTTACAACAGTGCACAATAATTTTTTATCTCCCTGCTGTGTTTAGGATAAAAGTTCAGGACTTGGAAAAAAATAGGCATTCTATGTGATAATTCAGCTCTCTGCATCCATGGGGAGGACACTTGCTGAGCTCTCTGGGATTACTGGGAGATTTCATTGTCTATAACACAGCCTTTGACCACTGTGTGAAAATGTATTTGTATTCAGCCAGTCTATATAACTAGTCGGGATGCCTCCATGAAAAAATAGAGACTTCTGACAGGACGCAGAAGCCCATCCCAGCTCCATGTCGGCAGCCAGCAGCAAATTTCCCACTCACCTTACTACCCCTTTTCTTTGTTATTGATCGGTATTTGGTAGTTGCCACATATTGTTGTTAAAGGACTGAAAGGAATGAAGAGATCAGATCATAGGATCTCGGATGCTGTTTGCTGTGTCAGAGACTCCTGATGTCATACAATTAGGTTTACTGATTGCCAGATTTCAGTCAGGAAAATAAATGTCCTGCAGTGCATATTGACTTGGTCTGGAGATTGTATTTTCTCTTGCTTTCCCCTGCTGCATTTGAGAATGCAATTTGAGTCTTTTGAGGTGCTGAGTGCTTATTGCAATGTCCTGAACAGCCTCAAAACTCTTTAATGTGAGCAAGTCAGAGGAGGTACTCAGCACCTTGCAGATTCATTGCAGTACCTTGCAGACACACTGACTTCACTTTACTACACTGTGAATGTTTTCAAGAAATTTTAGATCTGTCCAAGCTGTACAATGTGCTCGTTGATGTTTTTCTGATTTCTTCCTACAGGTGAAAGGCTGTTCTTGATTCTTGGTTTGGGTGATGACTCTCATGGAAAAACTAGTCATAGAGTTGTGCCCATGCATGCTTTGTGGGAAGGGTCTGTTGGAATGTGTGAGGCACTCCAGTGATAGGGAGATTCTCTCATGTGGTTATATGCTTTCATTGCTTAATTTACTGATAAAGTTGCAGCGTATGGCCTTAAGTCCAATTTCACTTGTGTGTGCCTTACTCAGAGGACAACCACACGAGTTTGTGTCCACGATAACCTTCATTCTATGTCTGAAGTACTAACAAAAGGCTTTTTCCAGGTGCCTTTACGTGAGATATGCTTTTGGACAACCTTTGAACTAAGACTTCTCTCATTTTCCTTCAATGATGTTGGTGATGTTTCTCCAGAATAATTATATCCTGTAGATTTATTTCATTTATGATTTTTTAAATAATATCAGGGATCTCCAAAGTCAAAAACTTTATGAAAATTATTGCAGAGGAAGATCAGAATTTTATTGTATGTTTAACTAAATCAATAACTGATTTAGCTAAATATAGAAGACAGTATATGTTGGAATTCTTCTAAGAAACCTTTTTCCGTTTGTTTTCCAATAAATTAGCTTGAATCATGACTTGACACTAGGGGTGGTTGTTTTTTTTAAATTGGCATACAGCAACACTACGCTGAGATGATCTAGTTCAGATTCAGTGGGGGTGGATATAGAGGTTCACTACAGCTCTAAAAGGACATAATAAATCAGATTATGTACATAGACTAATGCATGCTCATTACATTTTACATTGTATTAAATTTTATGACCGGTTTACTAATTTTTGCAACTAATCTCTGTACAGATTCTAAACTGTCTACATATTACAAAATATGTTAGTAAACAAAGCTGCATCTGCAAACTTATCACTACTAACTATATGTTGTTTGGGATGCTTTGTCTATTTTTAACCCCTCTGTTGTCTTACTTCTGTTTTATTTCCTTGTTCTTGCAAGGGTGTACAACACACTGTATTCTTTTCTATATGGCCACTCCACTAGTATCTTTTGACCCTATCAAGAGGATTCCCAGGCTTAAAGTCCTCTGCTTTGAAGTGAGTTTCAAGATAGCAAACTTGGCAGAGTTTTATAGATCTTCATGGACCATTTTGCTCTTTTAAATCTTAATCTCCTTGGATCCCACAGAAATAAATATGAAACTAAAGTGATTTATTTTCTTCTTGCATACATCATAAAAAGCCCATGAGAATGGGTATTTTGTCTTCTCTAAAAGGTCAATGCCTGATGCTTCTTTGAGAAGAATTGAGTGTGTTGCTTCTTTTTGATACATAAAGTTGGCTGCTTTTTTTTTTACAAATAGAAATATCAAGAAGGTAGGAATGTCAAGTTTAGTTTTCCATGGTTTTTCGGAAGGACATCTTAGGGTCTGAGAGCATGTGTACTGTGAACAATCATAACTTAATTCAAGAGGCAGAGGAGTTGAAATTTTAGCAAGATATCTTTTCTCTGAAATGTACATTAGCTAATGGAATTAAGCAAATTTTAAAATCAAACGAAAACCAATGAGGTTTTAAAAGTCTAATTAAAAAATCCCTTTCTCTCTGTGTTGTTCAGTTTTCAGTTTCTTAACTCTTGTGATGTCATAATTTCGCTGGTCACCATAAACATGTCTACACTTTGAAATTTTGCTATTACTGACAACAGGATTTACCAACAGGTACAAACAAGACAGTTATAAAACAGTTCAGCTGAAAGTTTGGGGTGAACCAACATGTTTTCAGGTTATCTCCAAGCAAGGGTCAAACTAGAGCATCTGAAAAAGTGTTGAATATGATTTGGTTCTACCTACATTTGTAGTTAGCCATTTTCAGTATCAGTTCAGCCACACCAGTTGCTGGGCTAAGGTCTCTCTCAGCAACAGGTGTATTTCCTTGTGGAGACAAAGCAATATAAAATCTTCCAGGAAAGATAACATCTATATTTCTAATGTAAAACAATTAATAAAACATTTTTATTTTTTAATAATCAACAGACTTTTCTGTTCTAAGCTCTAAGATTTATAAGTTCACTCTTGAATTCAAATGAAGAAAGGCATCTATAGAATTAAGAGAGATTTACCTGCTTTTTGAAAAGTTCACAGTTGGTAACATTTATGCAAATGTCATGTTTTAAGGTTAATTAATAAATGTTTGTACTGGATTTTTAAATTTTAAAGTGCTTCATGAGTGCTATATAAGTGATGGTAGTGATGATGATGATTAAGTATAATTTGGAAAATGCTTGGATATAAAGAAAGACAGTAGCCCTTATTCTCATCCTGACATACACCAGTGTAAATAAAATAATCCAGTCCTTTATAATGTTATCCTTTATTTGGATGCAGCAGAGATTTTAGGATGGACAACATTTAATAAATATTTTTAAAATATTCATATTAAAATATTACATCAGAACTGACCCATGGGGGCAGGTTAAAAACGGAGACCAGTATTCTTCCCACAAAACCACACAACATTTGATTCAGATGTTGCAAATATTTTTTATCTATCTGCCTCTGTTTTTTGTTTAGTTAGTTTGGGGTTGTTTCCTCTTAGTTTTTCATCTTTGTTGACAAGGCCTTGATAGTTTATCTTTTGAAATCTTAATTATAAGATTTTAATGAATCTATAATCTGCCTCCAAAGTATAGTGTGCAAAGATTCATTAGTAATGTATGATATGAAGTAAGACAATAAAGCAAAAACAGAAACCATATCAATTAGGTTTCCACTTACTATTAAATTCACCTAGTCCTAAGACACTGAGAGATAGGGAAGAGAAAAAAATAATGGTATTTATAATTATTTACTAACTTGTAAAGATTAAGAACTTTATAAATTACACAATAATAAATTAACAGATGTCTAGCCCTATCTACCACAGTAAATTAAATAAAATAAACAATGTAATCTATCTTTTTTCCATATATATAGCTATGAAAATATATTTTCATACGCATATGGCTGTTAAGTGAAGATGTTAATGCTAATTATACTGAAATAGAATTTTATTTGGCAATCACAATTCAGTGATGCAGTTCAGTTACTGATGCTAAAACTACTGTATACAGTTTTTTCCTAGCTGTATGATTCACCAAACTCTGATTGGCTGAGAGGTTCTGATTTACATAATCACTGTACAGTTATTTCTTCTTAAAGAGTACATTATGCAAATCCCTGAATGCTGTCTGACAGATATGATTAGCCAATCAGAGAGCAGAGATTTGCATAATAGCGACACGGTTATTTTTCTATAACCACTCTCTCTACTCCTAGGGCAGCTATAATCTCTCTTCGATTGGCTCCTGCACACACAATTTTCAGGCTGATTGCCAGCAGCAAAGATGCTGCCTCAGTTTCTCATTCCCTACTGATGAAACTGGAAAACTGCAAACTGTTCATGGAAGAGAAAATTAAAAGGGGTAAAATGTAACTAAAATGGGGCTGGTGAAATGCTGAACTTAAAAATGGGTCTTAATTCTGATCTGACTTAGATCAGCACAAATAAGAGATATCTGTATTAAAAGAGCGTACACCAGCACCAAACCAGTATTAAAACATCAGATCAGCCTTTGTATTTAAAGGTTAAATTCTGTGACTTGTGTCCCTCCTGCATCTCAGGGACTTCATTTCAGTCCCTCCTGTTCCCCATCCTTCCCTTCAGTCCTCAAAGTCAGCAAAGCTCTTATCCCCAGAGTAAATGCTATATATTTGCTTACCTTGCTTATTTACATTGGGAGAAGCCCTGACGTTCCTTCCCTATTCATTTTTGAAACACAATGTAAACAAATTATATGGCAGTTCTTCTGAAAATAAGAGTCTTGCTGACTTGTAGGGAGGGAAGGAGTGCAGGTGGGGAAAAGAAATTAAAGGAATGGAAGGAGGAGGGAAGGCCTTATTCTCTTCCTGATTTAAACCAGTGGGGAAAGGTGTGGAATAGGGGGAATTTAAAACACATTTTAAAGCAATTTCCAGCAGACTGGCACTCTTTTCTGTAATTTTTCTTGTTTCTTTTTCTCCTATCTTTTTTTCTATGTTGTTGTCTTTATTTAGAATGTAAATATTTCATTTAAAATATCAGTAAAATGATGACAACTTGAGGCTCTTTTATCTTCAGGGCTTATTTGCTTTCCACAGGATTTTAGGGCAACGCATATGATTAAACATTGGTCTTATTACCATTAGTGGTTCCATTGACTTCAGCATGCTCATTCATTGAAATTTATTGAAAAAAACCTATGTTAAGATTAAAAGTCATATCTGTAGCATGCCAGGGGAGGAGAGGAGGGCACATTGTACTGATTTTGTAATTATTCCCAAACCAAACATTCTAAACCCCAGAAATTAAGAGTTAAGATTAAATTGAAAAGAACTTCAGAAGTGTAAGGGTATGAAAATATACAACTTTAACTCCGCTTTGTAGTGACATCATTCAAAAGGATTAGGCATTTTAGTGTTTGTGGTCCCAGATTAGATTAAATTGACTTTTAAAGACTTTTAAAGATGGGGGTTGCCTTCTGCGTGGTGTTCTCAATTAGAGTAAAGCCAAATTACCCTGTAGATGTTGGTCCCTGTGCTGTTAGACAGCAGAGACACTCAGTCCCTTTGAAAACTGGGACAGAAATACTCCTCTAAAAATGCCATCAGCTACATGGACCCTTGTCTTCAGTCCCACTGAGAACAATGGGAGATGGCAACCATTTTGAAAGAGGGAAGTTCTTTATTGAATTCCCTTTAGAATATTATTTTTAAACTTTTGCTTCAGTTATGAAGAATAATAGGTAAAAATGATCAGCGAACCTAATAAAAACCATTCAAATATAGACTATGGCTGTGATTTCGGTGAGTTTTAAATATATGGGAAGTTTAGAGTCTGCGTTATTCTGTTATTAAGAACACTAGAACAGGAAAAAATCATCTGCTACAGGGTGCTACATTTCTTTCAGAACACATTTTTTAAATAATTTTAATTTGTAAACTAATTAATTGATTTGCATGTCAATTCTAAGATTTTTCAGGCAGTAAGTGCTGTAATTTTACGTCATTTACACTGCGTCCTTCATATATAACAAAGTGGTTGAATCCCTTCTTTAAGTGTAAACCTAAACTTAACTATGGAACCATGACTGGTGCTTCTGTAGTTGACCTGACTTGGCACTGTGTGAGTGTCTGTCTATAGATATTTATTTAAAAATGACTCCAGAATTAGTGACATTAACTTTCTAAATCAACACAATGGAAGATATAGATGCATAGGTCTTGAACTTGCACCATTGCAAGGTTTTGCCCTTGACTTCAGTGAGTGCATGAGCGGGCCCCAAATGAGCAATACAAATTCTCTGGACACTCTCCCCTAGAAAAGTGTATATTTAAATTCCTTTCATTTATAAATATATATCTTTCTTACATTGTATTTGTAATGCACTTGTTCACATAAAAGAATAATTCTGAGGAACTGTTTTATAGGAAATGGTGAAAATGGCAAAGACAAAGTACATATCTATCTATGTCAAATAAATGAGAATAATGTGCCTCTGTCTAACATAATTACACCTTTGGGATCTTCAGCATAAGGCTGTGCATCTTAAACCAGCCATTTTCATTTCTGATTTTTAAATTTATACTTCAGGCCAATCTTTGTATTCCCATTACTCCCATGATGGTACCTGGGCAGCAAATACTATCACAATAGGCTTCTATCATTGGAGTTTCTCAAAATCTCTATGTAAATGAACTATTAAGAGTTATCTTTAAAAAGCAAGATTTTATTGGATGATTTAACTGTAGGCAATTGAATCACTTGGAACCAAATTAGCAGAGACTAATAAAAATGAGAAATAGAAAAGATCTATTAGGTGATCTACTCAATTCCTTTTCTCTGCAGGAATTGTAGCCTATAGTATATTCTCTGGAGGTTTCTCCACTTGAGGTTTAAATGACGCAAGCAAAGGAGCCACCACTATTTCCTTTAAGAGGCTACTCCAAAAGCAAATAGGCCTGTCTTGTCAGGGAATTTGTCCAGATAGTCTGCCTAAATTTCCTATGTTCAGTTCCTCCTAGTATATTAGTCCTAGTTATAACCTCTTAGACCATAATTCCTTCCCCCTCTTGAAAACCAAATTCTGTTTTCAAATGAATCCACCAGATTTCAATTGATGTCAAAAGAAAGCCATGTGCATGCAGAACCAAAGGCATAATTGACACTCTGCCAGAGCTTGGATATTTGGCATTTCCCCCTCTATTTTTATTCATCAGTTAGCCGATTTAGTTCTTTCAATCTTTCATCATGAATCAGTTCCTGCAGCCCCTTAATGTTATGTTTTTTGGTTTGGTTTTCTTCTGAATTCCCTCAATTTGATTGATACTTCAGGTTCAGATTTTCCCTGAAGTTGCCCTATATGTGGTATTCTAGTTGCAGTCTCAATGCCATATGGAATTTATTAATTCCAAGGTTCAATATATACCTTTATCTATGCTGCATAAAATTGTATTGCATAGTGTGTGTAGTTGTCTGTCTATCTGTGTTTTACTGCCATACTACATTTTAACCTTACATCCAAGTGCTACCCACTTTCACTCAAGGACCTCTTCCAGCATTATGGCTTTCAAACTTTCTCCCTCCCATTAAATATCTGTGTTTCAGATTATTTTCTCCAGGTGTGTATTAATTTGTATTTTCCAAGCTGAATTCCATTTTTGTTATTTCTTGATCATATTTCTAACCCCTTTCGGTTAGTTTTATTATACTTATCTCCTCACTGGAATTTACAGGGCCTCCAAATTTAGTAACTCATGTTCTGTTCCATGTGCCCTCTTCCATATTATTATAAAGATGTAAATATAGTATATTATACCAACATAAGTGGATATGCATATTTATAAATTCAGTAGTCATAAGAACTAGATATCCCAAAAGCCACTATTACTCTATTATAGTTTAGTTATCTGAAGTGCTAAAGGATCTTACTTTGTACACTTATATGTAATAAAACTTTCACTGGCCTAAATAATTCATCACATCACCCTTTAAAAATTCTCTCTTTTGTCCTTTGCAGGGATTAAGAAAAATGATACATATATTCAAAATAGTCGGTTATAAAATAAATGTAACATTTCCCACTTATCTAATATTATATAAATATTTGATTTCATAGATGTTTTCGAAAATGGCAGTTGATCACTTACAGACTGGTATATACTTAAAATTAGATACTGCTTTATTTAATTGTAAGTTGGAATCTACATATTGCCGAATGTGCTTTTAAATATCCTCCCTGCCTTTAACGTTTCATTTAGTTAATGACTGTTTAACTACAGGATTGGGTTTCATCTGAGCTAGCAAAACCACATAGATGAAAACATATACAAATCAGAGAAAAATGGCTACCTTACTCAATTTTAAAACTCACATTATGTAGCCTTCCTTGCATTAAAATTTTTTTTCACTTGATATACTATAGGCCAAATCTAGGTACTATACGTGCTTTATCACTGATTTACATGACCTGTTCCATTTATGTCAGTGGAGTAATTTACATAAATAATGATTACTTGAGTAACTGAAGGTTGCAGGATTGGGCCCTATATATGAATAATGGCTTTTATGATGCCCTTTCATTTGGCAGTTTCTTTGTCCTTCGTTCCTGTAGGTATTCAAGTTATATATTAGTTCTGTTTGCTAAAACAATTGCTTACTATTTTAATTTACATTTCTGTTAGGCCAATATGCAATAATATTTTAAAATAAATGTTAAGTATATATTATTTATATTCTGTATCACATGTGCAGCATGTGTATATATATGTGTGTGTGTGTTATATGTTATTAGAAAAAATATGCTCATATGGCTGACTTTCATTTACATTAACTATGAATTTTTTCCTTACTGATATACTGTTTGTTTCAGATTGAATCAGAGATGTGAATAAAACTAATGAACGATTCTAACCAAAATGCCTCAAAATCTCATAGTTTCAAAGTGATGGAAATATTTAATTTCTTTAAAGTGTTGCATTGATGTTAAAAATAAAATATTTCAGTGGGTGAATATATATGTCATAACATCATCTATCAATAGTGTTTAGAATAAGATATTCGTATCTTTGAAATGCAGCATTTATAAGTCACCACTTGTCATTAGATGTAACTGTATGTTCAAGAGGTTTGTAATAATAGCCTTTAATTAAACTGGGGGCCATTAGAGGGTTTCTGTTGCTCTTTGAAGTTCTTAATTATTAGTTGTATCCATCCTTTTATGGCACACTTAAGGTTAAATTAAATAATTAAAATACATCTCCAAGAGAAATATCAAGACTTTACAAGTTTTAATTAAATCTCTGAATTTCAGGGTTTTTTAAATAATAACATATGTTTTGATTTTCCTATGATGGCGTAGTAGAATGCTACATACATTAAACAAAAAAATGGTAACTTTTTATGGGAATAATCGCTAAGCATGACGCATGTAAATGAGCTATTTTCTATGCATGGCTGGCAAAAGTGCTAATTAAATAGTTGGTATTCAAGGCTATGCTCGTTCATTGTTTAGTGACACACAAATCCAGCGATGTGTGCCAGCAGACATTTTAAGTTGAATGTTTTCTCCTCTATGGTCTTTGTCATGAAATGGTGGCACCATGATGAGAACAGTAGTGTAAGCAAAACACTGAAATATGCTTTAATAATGTTATAGCCATGTAGCAACATTAGTCTAGTTTTCTAATGAATTTTTAATTCCTTTCTTCTTATAAGGATGTTACAAGTTATCGCTGATGCATATTAAATCATATACATGAGTTATTTTTTCAGTGAATTTGCATAAAATGGCTAAATGCTAATGCACCAAATGGGGCTTACTATATATGGTACAGTAAATATGCCCTTGCAGGTTTTCTGCAATCAATCTCCTGTATTTCATTAGCAGCTAGCTGAAGGTGTGGCTTGAAAAAGAAAAAAGACTATTGTGTATAAACTAGACGCTTATGATACCTATGATGATTTCCACATGATGATTAGAATAGAATCAAGAATTAGAATTTTCACAAGACTAAACATGAGGTTCCTTGAAAGGTGCAGTGTAATGGGCTTTCTGAAAGCAGTCTACTGCTCTCAATAGTCACTAGTCTGTTCACTGTGACTTTTCACATTTAGCACAGAATGTCAGTTTTAAATATAGAAAACTCATCATTTTAATTTTGAAATGCTTGCTTTGTTATAGATTTAGTCTTTATGACTAAATCTATAGACACTCAAATCCTGCCAGTTCCCCACTATACCTGTGTGACTGTTAAAACAGATACTGTTTTGTTACTGATTATGGAGACTCTTCTTATGCCCCATATTAATCATGCTTTTCTTCTATTAATGATCATAGAAATCACATCTCTTTATCAAAAATTATATTCTAATTACCAGACTGGTATTATGGTCACTGTAAGAATGGTGTCACTGTGACAATATTATTAGGCCAAACAAGAGTCTTGCATTTAATGAGAGAAACTTCTCTCAATTATCCCCTTCCTCCTCTCCCAAATCTGGAACATTTTTGTACCTGATGCAAAAAGGGCTATTTAAAAATAAATGTATGCTTTGCCCTACAGTTATTTTGAATTAGTCTTGATAAATAATTAAGTAATGCATAATATATTATTTAGATGCAATGGTCTTAAGAATTTCAGTAGTATTTCAACTACAATTATAGTAATTTATTTATCAGTGAAAAATTTACATAATCACACTTCAAAATCCAGTGGACTGGAGAGATATCAGAAAGACATCCGTGAATGTAGTAATAAGTCTGAGTATTAGATTAACTTAATAATGTAGTGATGTGCAAGATCTTATATCTAACTTTTCTAAATTTGATGAATCATTTTAAAATTATGAAATTATAAATATTATCTCCTTTTAAGTTATATTCTATGCAAAATGTACCTTTTAAGTACAAAATAAGATTAGAAATCCCCATATCAAATAAAATATTATTTCTGCTAAAACAGAACTAGAGTTAAATATAATCAGTTATAAAATATCTGTCTCACTTTTCCAACAATAAATGGAAACATTTGTTTTATTGGAGTAATAATTTCTAAATATTTACTTGATTTTGTTTGTTTGTTTTATATGATCCTATTGATCATGAAGGTTAAAGAACAGTACATGAGAAACTGAAGTCCTGTCTTCTAGTCAGTGCATATAACTTGGCAATGGAAATAACTGATTCTGTGTTACCAGTCATACTATGTATCTTTCCTTAATAGCTATAGTAAAATGTAGGGGTAAATTTATCAGAAAAGTTTGCAACATTTGCAGTGTTCTGCCCAGTTCAGTAAGGTTTTGTAAACTCATTTCACTAACTCCTTCAAACAGGTACTGAGAATGTTTCTTTAAAGGTGAAAATACACTTTTTGCCTAATCCACTCAACAATTGATCAATTTTGTTTGGTTCATTTTTATGTTTATAAAATAAAAAGGCATCTTTCCCTTCTACATGGTACTAATGCATTTGTCTAAGATTTCATATGTAAATCATCACATTTATTGCCACTTTTGAATTGTGTAATTAGATGAAGATATAATATTCATATTCATATTTTCTAACAATATATTTATGGTTACTGGTAAAATATTGGTACCTCATAAATCTCTAGTAATCAACAAAGCACAACCTATATAAGGTGTGGCTCCATCAAACACTTTTAAAGTCATAAAGAACATTATAAAAGTTCTGGTTTGAGGCACACATTTCTTATTGAAAAATTTGTCAAGAATTAATACTAGTTCCATTTCAATCCTAATACTACTAGGCAATACTCTTCTTATGCAAGTATGGAGAAATTTTAAGTGGTACAATAGAAGCTGCCATCTGTAATACGTGAGTAAGAACAATAATTATAGTTTCTACAAAAATAGTGTTAATTTTACATTTTCTGATATAGCCCCAGTAGTTCCTGAGCTATACAGGTAAAGGAAAAATTACTCATGCACATTCCACCTTCGCTATACAGATTTTCCCATGTAAGTTTAACTGGCTCTCATATAAGGTTATTGTGTCTTAGATTCCAATTACATTAAACCATTACCGTTACTCTCGAGATGATAATATTCTTTTATAACACCCCAAATTCTTGTTTCCCAAAGATAATATACATTATAATGGGAGTAACGTGTATTTTAACAGTCCTTTCAGTAAACTGACATTAACACAGTTAAGGTATCCTATTTGAAAAGAAGTGGGGGGCGGTTTAAATAAAACGTCTGGTTTTTAAAAATGTAATTAAATCCCCCCTTTCACGTACACACCGTTTCTTTTAACAGTATAATAATCCTTATCAGCCCATATATCCCTTCCTCTTATAAAAGTCAAAATCCTAGTCCTATTCAAGTCAACTGGGAAAGCTCTCATTGACTTCAGTGACCAAAAACGTAACACATTTGTTTTTTCTAGCAGACATATGGGGAAGGACCCAAGACTTCCTCCTAGGATCTAGGGAGGGTAAATGAATGTGCGTTTTCCACTGTCTCTTAGTTGTAACTTTTTGCGTTTCCTATTTTCCCCCAAAATTATATATAAATGAGAGACAGATGTTCTCTCCAGAAATATTTTATCTTTGAGCAATTTCTTTAGCTGCTGCTGCTGTGGCATAGGGCTCAGCGATCCTGCTCATTGAGGCGTTTTTACATATTACAACTTTACTTGATGCGGAAAGGTTTGCAGGATCATCGGGGCCATAATTTGCTGATCATTTCCAAAATAGAAAACAAATAGAAAGGGACATTTATTCGTACCATATCACGTTTTAAAATATATGTAAGTATAATCTGTATGCAAAATAAACTAATGAAAAATTCAGTGTATGATGTTCACTCGCTTTCCAATGGCACGTCCCTCAGACTTTAGTAGAACTACAAAGGACTGAAAGATACGTTCCCAGCTCCACACACACACACACACTAATTAGCCCAGATCTGAAAGAACAACCGCGTTTTAACCGTGGACTTTCTGTGCATGCGTGTAATGTATAATTAGTGTGTGTGTGTATTAATATTAGTGTTCTGTGTTCCTAATGTGTGTTTGCCCGGGCGCGCCTGTATATACATCATTTCCAAAGCATCTCCCTATAAATTATTGCACAGATACCTCGAATCTAGTCTAGGTCTTGTGCTCAAATACAACTCTCTCTTTAAAAATCAGAGAATCAAGGTAGGTATATATTGAACCAACACGACTACAACAACACTTCAAACGAATTCAGAGAATAGCAGTAACCAGTATAAAAATAGTTAATATTACAAACACGTAGCTATCATTACATCGTTTTAAAAATACTTCTTCCCCCCCTTTATGATGTCTATTTTTGTATACCACAAATTCAAGTTCATAACTCCCTATATAATTGGGCCTACCCTTACAGCGCCAACCCGATGCCAGAAACGGTTACTGTTAACGATTCTGAAAAAAAACAACAGCATTTCCATTGTATCAAATCTTGCGCACAGTTAATTAAACCAAAACAATATAGTATGCAGAAAATTAGCCTTCCTAGTCAATCTATTGCGAAACCCCATTAAATCAGAATTCTGTGATGTATCCCATCTGCTGCTGTATTTACCTATGAAACAAGAAACAGCTTCTCCCTCCCGCTGAATAGTCAACACTAGTAGTTAAAGGTGTATTCCAAGAATGCAACATTAATCTGAATATTATTGCAATATTTACACTGGCAATTGAACAAGCGGATTAAGTATCTGGAACTGAGAACAATTTCGTATCCCTCTTCCTGTCCCTCTCTGGACAGGTGTCATGGTGCCGCCTTTGCTTTTTCTCCTCATCCTCCTCGGCCCACGCGGACAAGGAGGAAGGCAGCCTGTTTGCCATACTGAGGTGGATTTAGCTCCCAGTTAAAGAGTTAAGATGGTATCATTAGCTGCGCACAGCGTGATTTCTCTCTAATCCTCTCTGGGACTTACAACAAGTTTAAATGTCCATGCATGATGTTATTAACTGGCTTTGGTAAGTCCTTAAGACCCAGATCTGGGAGGCTGGGTGGAGAATAGCAATCTTGGGACAAGTTATATTGTATCTACCAGCCAGGGAGTTCGATCTTTCCACCAAATCCCATGCCAGGGAGAGATGAGTTGGGACGGGTGGGAGGGGGAGGAGAAATTCTAGAGAAGCGTCGCTAACCCCCAATGTAATGTTCTTGTTTAGAAAAGTAACACACAACTGTGTCTGCAAAGTTTCACATAACTGCACACAGTGAACGTGAATCAGAGCCATTACAGACTGTCAATCGTTTATTTGCAAACTGTTTGTCCAGTTAATTGTGGGTTTGCAGTGGGGTTATGACTACAGGCGGGGTAATAAAGTCACGACTAACCTAGGCGTCCTAAAAGAAAGGGGTTACTGGCTCCTGGATAAGGAGCAGGCGTAGCCAGAAGGGAAATGCCTTGTTCTTTTCACTTCCTCCACAGAAGGAGATTTCCGCGTGCAAATGGAAGCACTGACATGATGACAAATCAATGGTAATAATAACTCAATTACTTTGCGATATGATATCTGGGAGGAGGAGGGGACTTTGATAAGGTTTTTTATGAGACTGGCAGACACAAGTTAATGCCTCTTAGAAAATAATTAATAATGATCACTAACAACAATTAATAGTTGTCATTAATAATGCAGACTACGTAGTCCTGCAAACCAAAAAATCCTATGTGATAAACTATTCCCGTGGTGGAAAGAAACTTAGCAGCGCCCGGGGAGTGGGAGATTAGGAGGGAGGGGGAACTAACTTTGACATGACTAACCTGACGAGGCAGAGGACTGGGAAACCACTGTGCTGCCCTTGTAAGGGGCAGAGCCTGCGCTGGAGGGAGGAGAAAACAAATCGAGTCCAGGAGATCAGCCATGCTGTCTCCCGGGAAACACCAATCAGCGCTCTCGTCAGGGAGGCAGGGGATCGCTCCTCCAGAAGGTGCTGAGACTGGTGCCTGTCACATAGTAACGTGGTACTGCCCGGCTACCGGCTCGCCGCTGCTTCTGCTACCTCAGCCCTCTCAGCAGGAGCAACAGCTTCTGTGGGAGGCTGAGTGCAACCTGCCTTCTGAGTCATGAGCACCTCCTGCACCTGCTCGGCTTTAGGCGTAAACAATCCATTCACCTATTGACAAACAGGCTGCAGGGTTCTAAACAAAACAGTATTTCTTAGCATTTCCTCGTGCTTAAGTTTTCTGAGTAAACTTGTTTGCACACTTGAAACACCTCGCCTTCTCCCTTTGCTCTCCAGAGCATAGCTGGTAGCCACCGTACTGCTACAGGCCAGCTAGCTGCATTTGTCTATCCAGCCTTCAGTTGTATATGACGTTCAGCATCTTCCATAAAGAAGTGTGCTCAGCTCACATTGCACCATGCCAGTGCAGAGCTAGGATGAAGTGTGTGATGACAATAATAGCAACAGTGGTCAATTAATTTCCTTGACATGCTATGGGCAACCAACCTTTTAAAAATAAAATAAAAAAATCCAATATTCTGATTTCCTCCCTCCCCCATCAATATGCCTATTGTTTTCTATTTGTGGGTTCCTAAATATGTTTCCTTTTCCTCCAGTGTTTATCTGCTAAGGACAATACATTAGAAAAAGAAGACAAAAATGCTTTATACTCGTCTAGCAAACTAGACATACATTATAACAGATTTCTCCAGTTAATATTGTCAAATATGATACAGGATGGGAACCCAAATCAAGTAAGTAAACGGTTACTTTTACAACCCAGTTCCTATTCTTGCATAAGCAAATGAAAAAAACAACAACCCCATAGACTTCAGTTGAGGCAGGACTGGGCCGAAGGATTTGATTCATTAATGGCCTGGTCTTGCTCTCATTGAAATCAGGGACAATTTTCCTATTGATTTAAATGAAAGCAGTAGTGGGTTCCAAATATTTCAGTGGGCCTTCCCTGATTTGCGGCCTGATCCTGGCTGCCCCCAGTGAAGTCAATGGCAAAACTACACTGGAAGCAATATCTGGCCCTTGCTGTTAATCTTCACCTCTGGTTCAATCCAGATATAACATGTTACTGGAATATTTAAGTTAATAGTAAAAGAAAATAAGTACTAGCTTCAAGAAAAAAAGTTAGTTGCTGCTAAACTACAATTGCAAAATCAAAGAGCTGCTATACTCCCAACAAAATAGGCCCAGTGTAATAATCTTATGCATTTCCTAAGAAATTATAATTTTCAAATATCCTGTTGCCTTTCTTCTAAGTTAAAATAATGAAAAAGGTGTTTTTGTTGTGCTATCTATGAAAGTGGTGTGTGTTTTTACAAATGATGGAGTTTTCTCTAGAGTGTTTCTGTAGGACTGTTCCGCCCCTCCCCCATTTCTGGATAGCCAAAAAAAATGAGAAACAAACACTTCAATCAAAACAAGAAATCCCAAAATTCAACTAACAGAGAATGCACTCTGTTTAACTACATAGTGAAACTAAAACAGGTTTAGTGAAATGTTTAGTTAAAAATATAAATAATGAATTCATCTCATTTTAATAAATATCAAAGTTAACATTGGTAGGGGGTAGATACAGTTACGATTATGTCCATTCATACACTTTCTGTAGTGGAAAATATAGTCTATTTGCCATTTTTTGTACAATATTATTCTTTTGTTACTGCCAAACAAACAATTTCATTAGCATCATGATTTGCAGAGTGTTTAAAAAGCTTTGACTCTTCTGTCTACAGTGCCTACAATGAAAGGAATTTGACTTTATACCTATGGCATGATGCTCTCTGTGTAATTCCTAATAATGCTACTATTTTTTTTTAATTTAAAAGTTGTAACAAGAGAAGTTACCACTACTGGTTAAAAAACTGTAACTTTTCCAACATTAACTTTTACAAGTCATTTTGGCTAGTCTCTCTTTCATTATTACACAGTAGGATTCTGAATGTCAAATACTGCAATTAATGTTCATGCTTATACTAGGTAATGGGCTGGCACAGATTATTCAGCAAAAGTGCAGTTATTCATTGTTTTCCAGTTTCGTGTTAAGAATTGTCTGACATTTTGTGACACACTAACAAAATTGTAGTCAATTAGATTTAAAATATAGACATTCTAATAAAACATATATAACTAACTCCTTGTAATCTTTTTGAACTATTTCCTTGTCTCAGTCTGCTTTGTGTATGCTGCCAATTGATATATGCAAATGCTAACTGCAAGACTAAATTGATTAGCATTTATAATAGAACTTATTATTCAGTAAAAAAAATAATCAAAAGTAAGAGAATTGGAAGCATTTCTTATGGTACCTGGATCTCAACTGGGAAGTACAGATGCATTTCTGCAACAGCTGCAGAAATCTATTTCCCACCATTGTGTTTATTAACTTCAGCCTTATTTCTAAAATATTCAAAGAGAAATCTCTCTCTAGACTCAACTCAAGAGAAGCGACCGGGGTGATAGACTACACCTATTAACATTTCAACGGTCCCATGCTAGACTGTTGCAATAGTTGCAGGATACAAGTTGTTTACATAGTTTATGGTCTTAATTACATAAGAAGCATGTTTGTAACTCGAACTTCTCAGGAAAGGATTATTCAGATCTACATGACGAATTAATGTTCCCATCAGAAAATTAAAATGTTTGTGCTCAAAATAACTTGTAAATGAACTAATTTTTTATTTCTTTTTTCTGTATTTTGTGCATTGTAGACTCTAGCAATGATATTAGTTCTAGTGTGGGAAAATATTATAATTGAGATCTGGTAAGTTATTTGCAGACTTCAAGATTTTCTTTACACTGTGCTGACATTTAGTACAGCCCCGGTGAGGAAAACAATACTACCATTCATGGCTCTAGACGTAGATTTCAATCGACTTAAGCGGGCACAATGAAACTTGGTCATTCACTGGTTACCCATATTGTGTTCTCAAATTTTCTCTCAGCAAAAGTATAATGACTCAGTATTGTATGGTTGCATAGACAAGGGCTCAGAACAAGAGACACTAGTTTTGTCTGACGGTGTGAGAAAGTCGTGAAGGGATCTTTTCTTCCAGATGGTGTTAAATTCAGCTGCCTTTTTAACATTGGCCTTGCACAGCAATCTGCTACTCCCTTTTCACAAAGACTAAGCCTGGGTTCCTACTAGTTAACATGCATCCTCACGCAACCTGCAACTTCACGCCAACTGTTTTACAATGCAGTGGTATGCTAAATAAACTTGATCAGGGCTATGGCAGTGTTAAAACTAGCCTTCAAAAGCCTACTCAACTGATATTTACAATTCTTTTTACTTAAAACTGTATATTATTTGAATATTTTAGGTTCAGAAGAAATCCCATCTTATTGAGAGATCATTTTATAAAACAATGTTTACGACTTGAACTTCTGGAAACATAAACTTGGTGGTCATTCTATAGTATTTTAATACAATTTCTTTCCCCCAAATCAGAAGTTTAATGTGAAATGTCAAAGAAAAATCTGGGACATGTTGCAGCGGAGCAGTGGAAGACCAATAATAAAAATAATATAATATAACATTGACATGTATTTTATTGATTGATCATCATGTAACATTCACATGATACAAAACAATTTTGATATGACAATGGCGAACACATAATTATAAAACTGATCATTTTCCTTAGGTGCTTTCCTTAACAAATTTACATAAAGGACCGAGAAGTAAGCAAAAGCTTAAGTAATTTGACTCAATTGAATGCTTTCAGTAAACAATAGGTTTCCTCAGAAAACATCTTATTGCCTTAATTGAACCTCTTTGAGGGGAAAAAAAACACATACTTTGTAATGTAAATGTTAATTGTACTAGACAATGGCTCTAGGTAAATAGCACCCCTGGACATGTAGTAAATGAAAGGCATACAGGCACTTAACAATGAAAGGTTGTTCTCACAAACAGTGCTTCTAGAGTAAATAAACAAGGGTCTTCTCAACGGTCACTACAGTAGTAAAACTCCGGCACGTGTGCAGCAGCCAAAGTGGGAATTTATGTAAATAAAGTCTGCCTGGAGTGCTAGCTGAAACTAAGTTAAAAGACACTAGTAAGCTCTTTAGACGTAAAATGACATGTATTTTACAACTATCGATAATATTTAAGGACCTTTAAGGCAAATCTTCTATTTTAATAGAAATACAGGAACCCATAAATACAATATGTATGCTCATGTATGCTATTTCTAGATAACTCTTTACTATTTCTCCATTCCTTTCCCCTCTGCATGTGTGATGTGACCAGAGATGATGATATAACAAGGCAAATATATATACATTATAAATACAACTATATTTTACTCTTTTGGAAAAAAAATCTCAGTCTGTAGAAGGTTAGTCCTTCAGTGTATGAAGAAGACTGAGAACTGTTTTCTTTTATCTTATCTTCATCTACTTTTGAGAGGGTTTATTTCCAATATAGTATTATACAGTAGTATGCCACTGGAAACATAGTTAGAGGAAGTCCAAGGAAAAGTGCTACCCTTCAGAATTAAACCTGCTCAGTTGCACTTTTAAAAGACACCCAAACTGCGGGAATTATAATGCCAAATGTAATATAGACAGACATTTATTTAAAACGTGGGACACTTGTAAGGCCAACACATTATGCCTGCGAATTTGTCACTGGGGAAGACAGGAACACTGTCAATAAATTGACTTCTTAGAATTACTTCATACTAGTTTCTCTGCCTTTCTTTTCTAAATATTCTGTGAAACTTCAACCACAGAAGAAAGGCTAAACTCGATTATAAGAAGCTTAAAGAGTGGTTATAGAATTAGCAGAAACAGACAGTATGCAGCTCCAGAACAGTTGGTGTTCCCACTTGGGAGCCTGCAGATGGCTGTGGGTGGGAAATGCCTCTACTTTCTTAAGCGATGGAGATGAGTATGGTGTGGTGCACTTGATGTTTTTTTCATACCCCAACCCCCAACAGGGCTGTCTGTCATAGGCTGCCGGGGCATGGCATTGCCACTTGCCCCCGAGCGTGGGAATGGGAGCGTCCAGCCGTTCACATCTCCTGCATTCCGTTTAACGGAATCAATTAGGCAAGACAGACCCTCAGATTCCCCACCCCCTTTCCATTTTTGTCAGGTCTATATACGTCCTAATTATTTCAGTTTGGGATGCCAGAGCAGTTTCCTGGATAGATCTGATCATCCTTAAACAAAAAGAGAGGAGGCGCACACGTGGGTTTTGGAGTAAATGTCACTTTCATTTCCAATGCTAGACGCAGAGTAAGACACAGAACATTTTTTAACACTTTGACAAGGGGGGAGGCGATCTCGTCTCCATCATGTCTTTCTGCTTCAGTAGCTTCCTCAAGGAAACCCTCTTGGAACAGAGAAGCATCTGTGCTTGCATTCTGAATAGAAGAATAAAAATCAGCCATCACTTTTTTCATCTTTGTGCAGCTCCACCGAGTTCTCAGCAGCTATAAATTATTAAGCTTCCCTACACTCCAGTGTAAACTTTTTTGAAAGTCTGATTTCATATCATTTGAAATATAACCCCGACTGCTTTATTTAAGATCCTCCCAGGCAGATTTTCCCAATTTAGTCCATTCCATATCATTGTCCTCAGCAGCACTAATATCTTTTTTTTTTTTTTCGACTAAGGCCTTTTAGTTGCATTGAAACATTTTGCAAAATGATACTCGGAATTTCTAAATGTCTTTCTAAAAATTACTTCAGCCCTTCAAATATTAATTTGTTTTATTTAACATTAAAAGTTCCACATGCATTGTTTACCAGTACTAATTCCTCTTTGCAGTATATAACTATCCATGCTATGGCATCTGACAACGTCATATTTTGGAATAGGTATGTCATCTAATTTCCTCCACTCTCACCTTTAGCTGTAAAAATGTTAGATTCAATAAGCATTCCTGACCTTTCTCGGTTTTTACTGTCTCTTGATGTAGTCTTTCATTTCCACGGGCTTCACGATGATCATGAAGGAGTTTTTACTTTCGGTTATCTAGCTTTATGAAGACCAACACACTCATACAGCTAGATAACCAAAGATAACAACTCGCTTCCTCACAGGATTTTTATTTATTTAGATTTATTTTGCTAGAATCCAGATTCTTTCTGAGAAACAGACGTGTTGTTTCCTCCAAGAAGTTACTAGCGGTGCCTTAAAATAGTCATCCTCTTATGCAACTGTGACCTGATTTTTTTGTGTGTGTGCAGCTAATACACATCCAAAAGAGATCTGTTGCCTTCAAAGTTTATTCCGAACTTTTTCTTTCAGCCAGTAATTTCCGGCAGCGATAGCCAACAATTCATCTGTTAATATCAGAAAACAAAACCAGCTATTGAGGTGCATCAGGCTGTTAAGAGTGAGAAGCATCCATCCCTTCACAGGCCTTTATTTGCATTGTAAATTGCTTCAGTCTCACGAAAGACGCTTTCGCCTCTATGAAGATGTAAAGCCATCGGCAATTTCCAGCGCAGTGTAAGGAGGGGGGAAAAATCCCATTTCAGTAGAAAGTGACAAGATGATTCGAAGATCCAGCTCCTGATCCGTTTAAATTATGCACGGTATAGAGCTTTTTACCAAATGGTGGCAGCTTGATTGCAAATATCTTGTATGTATGTGTGTTTTAGGGGGGAAGCTCCTCGATTTCTCAGGGCTCCTAGAGCTGGGGAGAAGAAGATGAGGTCTTGCTGGCTTGCTGCTGCCCCCGGTCTGAAAGAAGGAGAAAAGGGCCATCATTGGAGGGCTTTCAGTGCCAAAATGTGGACCAGCCCGGCAAGGTCAGAGGTCCTGGACCGCGGGAGACCAAGGTAATGATGATGTCATGAGAAATCTCAAGTACACACGGTTATTGATATGCATGAGTGATCAGCAATCTGCCCCGCGCCATCAACAACAGCAGCAGCAGCACTGGAACAATTCCTATTCTCTCAACCAACATCTCCTCCTCTAGCACTACAGACTGCAGGAAAAAATCAACCCGCCGCCTTTTACCTTCCTTGTTGCTAGCGTAGATCGCTCTAATATCCAAAGACTGGAAGAATCCCTCTCTAAGGACAGATAAAAGCGATTCAGATCTGGGTAACGTCTTTGCCTGCATTTCTCTTCTGGCAGACCCTGGTTGTGCAGGGAGATGTGAGGCACTTTGCTATTGCTTAAAGCAGGGCCTTGCTTTCTGAGACTGGGAATCAGATCTGTATTACGCAGTGAGTCGATGTGTAATTACATTGACAATTTGCTCTGGTGTGTTGTGTTTTAATGGCTTCACATCTCAGTCATGTTTTGTATCTATAGTGATTTGCAGGTACTAGCACCATGGCGATTGTGCATTTTTGCTCTGTATGTTGATTTGGAATGCTGCAAGCAGCAGACTCCACCTGGCTCCAGTGTATTTTATAATATCTATACTCTCTCTCTCTCTCTCTCTCTCTCTCTCTCTCTCTCTCTCTCTGTGTGTGTGTGTGTGTGTGTGTGTGTGTGTGTGTGTGTGTGTGTGTGTTAGAATGCAACACAGGTGAGCATTGCAGCAATATTTTTCTAACATTATACATCAGTTTGGGAAATGCCTTAATAAAAATGATGATGTATTGTTAATTTTTTTAACCTCCTACATATATTGAAGAACCACATGCTTATATCACTCAAGGAACTGATGACAGCAAGTATTTCTAAATTGTTAAAATGCATTATGTACAGTTTTAGAATTTATATCTCTCAACTCCCCCTCCTATGAAAAAATACATTATACTTTGAATTATGTAGCAGTATAATTGTATAGAGATTTTAAGCCTACAGTGCAAACTGTGAAAGGTCTCTCAATTATATGTGGTACAATGAATCTCATAACTGAGATCTACAATGTTTACTGTTCAGATTAAAAAATGTACTTCAGCAGCTCATCCATGCTGCAGTTTATATAAGATGCATATTGAAAAATTCAACACATATATAATATTGAATGCTCTCCACTTATAAATGAATCATGAGTTAAAGTTCATGCTGGCACTATCCTTTTAAGGTGTAAAATAAAACAAAATATAGTATACTATTTATGGCAGTGTTATTTATAGGGAATTCTTCAGAGTCAATTTAAATATATGTTTTGTAAAATAGCCTATATTTTCATAGGTTGATTTATTTGGGGTAAACATTGCTTTTGCAATGTACACAATTATATTGCAACTCCTGCTGCATTAATTCTAGAGCTTGCTTACAAGGTAAGTCATATTCATGTGTGCATGTGTATGTATGTGGAGGTGTATGCATGTCTATACATGAGTGTGTGTTTGTCTATATGTGTGTGTTTCCAATGTAAAAGAAGAACAAACTTTATAAAGCAGTTAAATGGCTGATCATAGATTCATATTGGAAACACCATGAAAATGGGAAATAATAATAATAATAATAAGACCAGGCCCAAAATGAACTGATTATAATACTGCCACCCAGAAGTGACCTGAATATATTACTAATATGCCAAATATTGCATTCAGAAATAATACTACAGTACTTCTAAAACCATCCATGTGTTTTTGAGATTCTCAACTTTTGAACTGAGTACGGTACTGTTAAATATATGTAATTAACTAGCATCACATGGGAAACAAGGTTATTTGGTATCCAGGCATCATATATAACGTAGTATGAGCTAGTCATGCCTGTGATTTTTTTTCACATTTTTCAAAATCAAGCACAAAATAGTTAGAATTCTTATGAACACTATACTATGTAGTTACTATGTCGTTACTATGCTTCATTATCTCCCAGGCTGTACAGGCACAACAGGGACCACTGAATTAGACATCTGATATATCTAAAGGAACATGATCATTTCAAAATTATGTAAAACTTGAATGAGCTTTTCTGAATTGGCAGATAGACAATTTTTTTCCCCAATGGCTAGAGGCAGCAGTGATCAGACATCTATTACACACAACAGGCTTGTGAGCTGATGCATTGGATTCTTTAAGTAACAGACATGAAAATTCAAATAATGTTTGTATGTGTGTGTGTGTGTGTGTGTGTGTATATATATATATATACACACACACACATATATATATATATATATATATATATATGTGTGTATATATATATATATATATATATATACATATATATATACATATATATATATATATATATATATATATATATATGTATATGTCTACACATACACATGTCTACATTAAATAATGCTCTTAAAACATGTAACCATGTGATAGAATTATCGTTAAATGCAAGGCATGATATATCATATTATTTTTATTTTAAATTAAGATGTTTGAAAGATACAAAGCATAGGGTTAACACATTAGGTTCTATTCTAAAGACCATCTCACTTATCACATACTATCTCACTAAATAACTGTAATACACAGGTCACATTTTGTAGATTCAGTGGAGTTCGTGGAAGTAAAAATAGCCAACATGAGGATTATATCCTCACTGTTCATTAGCCAGATTATCCATTAATTTTTTTTACCTTTCAGCTAGCTAGTAGGGCTTAAAGAAATCTACAGATGTCCAATAAGGCTTAGCTGAAAAATACTTGCTTATTCTGAATATCACAAAGATTTATACATCAATTGATCATATGCATTTTCAGTGACTGTATTACTGTCTAAAATGTGAGAAGTTAAAACAACTGCAGTTCAGAAGTTATTTTCATATATTTAATGGAAATTATCAAGAACAATTAATATGTTTTCAGATATTTCTGATTTACTAGATCATAGAAAACTTATTTTCCAGTTAGGATGCCAATTTAGAAATAAGCTGCATATTAGAAGATAACTGAGTCCAGACAGTTACACTTGCCTGATCACTCTCTAATAAATTCCTATTAATGGCCTGTAGTTGAGGATATGATTGCCATGCTTGTTTTCTAATCTTTTTATAGGTCTCCAGATGGCTGTGACGTAAAGTCGAAACATCCTGCATGGATTTTTTTAGGAATAAACAATCTCTCACATTAAAGTAGAAAGCTGACGATATTCTACTTATTAGAATCACAGTTTTGTTCTAATGCCAATCTGACCACCTTGTTACCAGTGTATGGGATGCATATAGGGATTCTATTTATATTTTATGCGGTGCATAAGGAATTAGGTCATTGCAGGAATACCCTTTTCATACTTAGTTTGTATATAATTCACATAGATGTAAACCACAGCCCACTAACACAATCCCAGCAATCATTTCCTGTATAAAGGCCATTTAATTACAGCTATTTGTATAGCCCAAGTAAGGCACTTGACTGGTTTGCTTTCTAATAAAAGTGTCCTATTATTTATTGTGTTCAGAATTTATTTTGATGGGAAATTGCAAATTATATTTCTGTTATGTTTGATATATAACATACAAAAAGCTACAAAAAGAAAGAAAGAAACTTTGACTACTGATAATTTTAAAAATTGCAAACCCCATTCAATAATTATTACATGGAAACACCGTATGGGCTGCTAAAGAGCAAATATTTGTATTTTATTTTTATGTTAGGTACATTCTTTTGGTTGGATTTTATTAAACAGAAAATTTAAAAATTACCATTTCTTGGTGATTGTCATCCCTTGTGATCTTTCTTCTTGACCTGAATCTGAAAAATAGACAAAAAAAGCAAATGGTCATAATTTTAACCCTTATGGGCCATGAATTTTGTATGTATAGTGTGTTTAACTATGATAAACATATGTATATACAAAAAATGTGGTGTATATCAACATTTAATATTATCAAATAATTGATTAAAATATTTTAACTCACTATATTTCCTGCAGATGAGCTAATATGCAACAAAACAGATATAATGAGTAGTGTAGTATGGTATATGAAGGGTTAAACATAACTAACATTTAACTGGAAATAATAATAATTAATAATAATAGGGAGATAATATCCACAATTCTTTGGGAATATTTTATTATTAAGAATATCACAAATATTTTGGGGTTGTTGAGTAGAGGGGGCAAAACTGTGAAGGCAGATGAGATATTTGCATTCTGTAAGCTGCCAGTTACTTGATAAAGGATAGAGGCTCCACCTAGCCTCCAGTTTCAAAATATGCAAAAGACATTATGCCAGTATTTTCAAGACAGAATTTTCAGGTGTTTTACATCAGTGATGTCCTAAAATCAATTTCATTAAAAATATATACACTATATTTACGGAGTTACTGAACAAGACATTGTATGTGTGAATCTAAATAATGTAATCATATTGGCTACATTAGTAAGAAATTAATGAAAAAATAGAAAATAATAAAGACATTCATTGCAAAGAGATATGTATTCCTTTATACTTGCATTTGAAGGATTTCTTTTTTATCCCTTCATGAATGCTCAGTGGTTTGTTTGTTTTTTTCTTCTTTTGGAAGATGAACACTAGTGCATAAGTTCATTGCCTTCAATTATGCTGCCCACTGGCGCTCTCAGTCCGGGTGTGCGCTGTAATTACTAGTATCAAGGTTGGGGGTAGACAGCTTGCATGTGAACTGTATGGTTCGCTATGTTCGGCCTAAGCTGCAACCTATGCAGCAGCCTTCAGTTCCTGGAAGGGCCTCTGACCGTGGCCGTGACATACTGGGACACTCTTGCCCACATTCTGAGCTATTCAGTTGCTGAAGTGACCCTCACAGACATTCCCTGCTCAATAATCCACCTTTACACTGGCAATAGGAACTCCAGCAAATACACCCGTGTCAATGGATTGCTCGGCGTGTACACTATGTCACTCCTCTGCATAGGCATACTACAGAAAGGTGTAGATTTGCATCCGAATTTAGTCTCTGTTCATCATAAAATGGTTGTCCAATATATGAATAGTTATAACATCACGCAACCTTTACCAATCACCCCGACATAAAATAGTACATATTTTCATCAGGGCGCATTTAGGATAACCCAGGAAGTGATGGCTGCTCAGATTGGAGCTACTAAACGTGGATATATATCAATCTTGTATATCAGCTACATTAAATAACCCTTTTCACTTTTACATAAACAAGCATATGCTTTCGTTATCAGATAAAAAACTTTTGAGAGCAATCAGTTTTAGTTGCAATGCGCCAATGACAACCACTGTGAAAAATATCTTTATGTTGATACATTTTCAGAAGATATCCTGGCATTGCTAAAAAGCTTTCTCTCGCTCTGCTTAAACGCTAATGCCTTCCGTTTACTGTCAATCTGTTTGATAATTAATAGTTCACGGACCTAACTACGTACAGGACCAACAGGTTTAGCATCACGCGTACTAAATCAGTTAACCAATATAAGTCATCATGTAAACTCGTGGAACTCTTGTTAATCAGATTTCCCTCACAGTAATCACTGCAAGTTATGAGAGTTCTAATAAGGCAACGGGGCCAGTCTGCTACCAGAAGCAGCAGCTACTGCCCCTGAACCTGACACTAACCGAGCTCAGATTCATAAAGACACGTCTCTGGAAGCACGTGTGATATGAAGTTCAGTTTTCTCCATTTGACGAAGAATTCTGATCCTCTATAGTTCCCCAATTATACTTACTTTTTTTTTCTTATAAGAAACATTTGACCCCCCGATCTAGATGTAAGGGCTGAATCTCCGGCTGCAAACAAAGATCCCACGGTCAAGCCCCCCTGAAAGCATAGACAGCGGGTTCCTTCACGTCTCCAGAAATGCAGATCAGCACCGTTATTTGAAACTGCAGCTTAGTTCCATGGGATAATTCTTGCATGGGTGATTTTAAAAGACTTAGAAAGAGCTTCTATCCAGAAAAACAGGGAAGGAATAGAAAAAAAAAGTTTTTTTCTTCCATATTGCTTCCTAAGCCCCAGAGTAGAAAGTGAAGTGTCGTGCGTGAGGCTCTGCAAGTTTGTTTTTTTTTTTTGGGGGGGGGGGGGTTGGCCAAGGTCTAGTCCAGCCCTCTCTGCTGAGGAGGACGTGCTCTGAAATTCAACCAATTTCCCCAGCGCTTTTGTTGCTGATGAACTGAAGCCCTATTGTTCATCCATTGCCACGGTCTTTTCCAGTTCCTACTATACGTTATGCGTTGCCAGAGATAATGAATTTGCACCAAACCCTCTCATAGTTCCCTTCTGACAGACGGAACAAATTAGAAATGTCTAGGCTAAAGAAGAGCAATGGCTACATTTTCCTATAGCAGGAGGGAAGCGCTCGTTTATTTGGAAACTTGCAAAAATTGCCCCAAGAAGTTGCGATTTCGAGCATGTTTTCATGCAGTGAACTTTTGAGGAACGGCTTCTTCTGCGTCTTGTTTCGGGAGGCATTGCCATTGTGTGTGATTTTTGTCCGAATCAGAATCAAATGAAACCAAAACCGCTTTCACTTGCAAACTTGTCGAGGGATCTCTCGTCATCGCATTGATTTCTGGAGGGGGGGTGTGGTCTGTTGGTTTTGATTTTCAGTGCTTTGGGCTCAAAACCAGGGGGGCAGCATGGACAGTTTCAGTACATGGTTTAGGGTGGATTTATGGCGCTTAGGGGGAGCCATCGCAAAGAGAGAGAGAGAGAAGGGGGTGTTTTAAAAAGTTGTGGGAAGGGGTTGAGCCTGTGGAGATTGTAGAGAGCAAGAAGGCCGGGTATTATCGTGTGTGTAGCGATAGGGCGTGTATAGGACTCGCTGTGTAAACGCAGGAGTGTTTGCAAGAAGGTGGCGGGGGTGGGGGTGGAAAGGTGTGTCTGTGAAGGAAGGCTGTGAGAACCTTTGTGTAGTGTGTGTGTTTGTAGGAATGTTTGTGTGCAAGGCTGTGTATTGATGGGGAAGGGTGTGTGTGTGTATATGTGTGTAAATATGTCTCTGGGTGGGTGTGTTTGTAGAATGTATCTGTGCACGGAGAAGCGTGTTTTCTCTGTGGTGGTGGAGTTGCTTTATGGCATGTGTGGGTGTCAAGAAGTGTGTGGGTGAAGCGTGCGTGTATGTGCGGGGCTGGGTATTTGTGACGAGGGGAGGCGGGCGGGGGAGGGGCGAAGTAACAAAAAAAAAAAATCCCAGATGAGTATCCCGTATGGAAATGTGGCTGCAAGGAGATGAGGGGCGGTAATGAGAAACGCAGGCTGAGAGCACTGCGCACTCTGCCCCCAGATTTCCCGCCAACTGTAGCCAACGGACAGGCTGTCACGCGTGCCCTTGTTAGTGTCCGCCACTGCAACCCCACGGCCACAGCCACACCCACACCATGGGGAACGTAGGTGCTGCTTCCCGCCACAGACTACCAGAGAAGACAAAGAGTTGTGTGTGTGTGAGAAAGCGAGAGAGAGGAGAGAAGTCGCTAGCTTGCAATTTACATATTCCACCTGAAACAGAAAGCCCCTCTCACATCTGTTCTCCTCTGTCTTCGTTTTAGTTCATAAGGCACCTCCACGGGTTCAGAAATCAGGGGATCCTTAGCTTCAGCCTCTCCCTGCAAAGGGGAGAAATGAACGCAGAGCCGAGAGAAGTGCTTATGACCAGGATTCACTTGCAGATCGGGGGCACGCCAATTGGGTTTACAAAGCAGGCGGGTGGATCGCTAGGAGCCTGGCGATTCTTCTGTTTTCTGGCTCTTCTTCCCATCCCGACATGGTCAGCAGCGCTTCCCTTACCGCCCCTGTACAGAGCACTCTGCCACTGGCCCCTGGCAGCGCAGGGATCACGCAACCAGCCGATTTGCCCGCACCCATTGAACCCACGTCTATCTTTTAATAGTGGGGTTTGCTGCTCTTGTTTTTCTGGGGGGAGTGGCGGGGGGGTTGGCGAATGCCGACGTTGTAGATTTCCCGCTCATGATCTTCCGGAGAGCAGCAGCAACCCTGCCCCATGTTTGTTGGTGGGCTCGTGGACAGGACGCGGTGTTTGTTTGCTTTGTTTTGCTGTTGTTTGGGGAGGGAGGGAGGGAATTGGCACAAGGTTTATTGTACGGGGTGGAGGCGCTGGGCAGCTCGGCTGGGTTGTCAAACGGGTCTGGAGACTAGCGAGGCTCTTCCCACGTGCCCACGGCGTCTGCAGCCCCGGCTGGCTCCTGCCTCCGCCGCCTCTGTCATAGATCCCTCTGCCGCTAGCGCTGTTCTCGCGCTGCGAGGCTGCATCTCCCCCTCTCTCGCCTCTCGTCTGGTTTCCCCATCCCCGCTTCACGTTCAAGGTTTAACAGCGAGGTCACGTCCATTGACGTCAGCTCCAGTCTTACTGTACGTCCGGCCGCATTTACATACATCAAGGAAATTAGGGCATTAAAAATATGCAAATCCCACTGCTTGAAGAAGAGACTGTAGATTCCCGGAGCGATCGTCCCTGTTATTGAAGATTGTAATTAAAGGAACAGAAACAACCCCCGCCCCCCCGTTCGCGAACCCCCCCAAAAAACAACAACAACCCAAAACCCCCCGAATGACAAATATCTGTTAGGCACTGAGAAGAGGTTTCTGCTGCTCCGGTTCTGTGGCTGATTGAGGACGGCCGGCCTGCAGCACTGCACGGAGAAAAGAACAGGTTAGAGGAGGCTGCTCCAGACGTCTCTCTATGCATAATCAGGGCTTCACCGCTGCGCCATTCTCCTCTCCTCCTCCTGCTGCTGCTGCTCCTGTTGGTTCCAGCGTGTATTATTTTTAATACTGATGCATATGTAAAGGTATATTTGCATTTTTTTAATTTACTGAAAGTTACAGGCTATCGCATTTTCTTTATAGTTTCCTCCTTGATTTAAAAAATATATATTTTTCTTTTCTTTTTTGCAAGACTGCTCTGCTGTATGTGCTCTATATACAGTTTCCTCCCTGCTTCTGGGTGTATAAGGTTACCAAATATGCACATTGTTAATACAATTCAAGCGGCACAACATTCTTGTTTGGTCTTAAAAGGAGAGGCACATAGTACTGACGTGTACCTTGATCAGCTGTAATGGCAGCAGCTCGCGAATGAAAGTTTGATCTCCTAATTAACTTCATATTAGAAAAAAATAACATTTGAGGGGGCAAGGCAATCTAGATAACGCGCGTAATAGGAACTGTTTCTAATATTTCGGTGCTGAATTACTACCTATATACGCAGGTATTTCTCTGTTGATTTCAGGAATCTTTGATTTCAAAATATTCTCTTTAAATTGTGTAGCTCTAGGTATGGTCAGCTTTCTCCAAGGAAGACATTTTCAACCATGTTGTACGTTCTGTCTTAACGGCTACATGAATAATGTGCTACATTTTCTTTTTAACCTGTGTGGCTTAAAACCGACACCTATGTGATTGAAAAAGCATTTCTATGTGTGATTTTAAAATATTGCCGATATCATTACATTTTCTTTATCCTAAAATCCACAGGCCTTGAAGTATGTTAAAACAATGTTAGGTTATTTCAGTTTATTTTAATGAGGGGAAATGTTTTTAACCCCCAAACAAATAGTTTAAACTGTTTAAAAATAAAATATTACCGTCTTTCTAGCAATAATATGCTTTAAAATGTAGAATTTCGTCCCATAAAAAGAACAATGCCCACACGTACCCGCACATTTTTAAAATTAGATAAATCTAAGCATATGCATAGGTAATTAGTTACACTAGGAATGACTTACCTGCACAAACGAGTAGAGCAAAAGTTAGCTCTCCACAAAGATTGTAATGCATATATTTCGAAATACGTATCAGAGTGTAATTTTCGTTCTACGTTATTCAGCACCTGTTTCACAACGTGTATACTTTAATTCTTTAGCGATTCTTATGGTATTTCAAGCGCTGCCTCTTGCTCTAGTTTTACAAGCCCTACACTAAAGTGCTCATATGATATGTCACCCAATAAAAAGTGGTCAGATGGCCATACATAAAACATTTTTTAAAAAAGGAAGAAAGAAAGAAAAAACGGAAACAGACACTTCCATCCATTAGGTTAGTTCTTACCTTTCCATTTATAGCACCAATACATTAGGAAAGTACATTTTCTACACATTTTTATGAATAACTGTAGGACCCCACAACTGATTGCAGAGTCGCTCATTTACATGTAACGTTGGGGACACCTAGCTGGCTAAAACAATTCAGCCTCCTAGGCAGATTTGAATGCAAACCTGTGAATCATCGCTCTCTGCCTCTGTATCGAGCGAGAGGGAGATGCACACTTACGTGCACGCACATGTGTGTGAATAACACGCTTAACTTGCATATGCACAGGTACATGTTTGCACATGTAGGCGCACATCTGTGTGTATGAGTGCGTGTACATAGGTCGGAACGTTACATAGACCACGGTTATATAATGCACAGCTCTCCATGTCGCACATCCGTCTGTGGTGCACACGCGTTATGTCTAGGTGGGTAGATAGATGCTGTAACCATATCTCCATCCTCCCCCTTAGTGGTGCAGGGCAGTGCCCGATGCGCCTGGCTGGCTAGCTGCCGCTGCGCGTGCTGCTGCTTACCCCGGGGCCGGTGGGTCGCCGGGTGCCGCCGCTGGAGGATGGGGAGAGCCGCTGCTGCGCTGCCTCCGGTGCCGGTGCTCTGTCCCAGCCGGGCTGCCTCGAGAGCGGTGCCTGAGCACCCCCCATTCACCCGACACCCCCCCCCCCTCCACACACACCCCCGCCCCTCGCCCTGTATTACCATATGGAGGCCGAGTCCCTGCGAATCACAGCAGCAGCGGGCGGCATTTGAATAAGCCCCGCAACCAGCACAAACCCCAACTCCTCCGCACGCAGCTCTCTCTGCAAGGGCCACTTCCCCGGCCCTACTGCACCTTGCAGCCCCTCCCCCCGCCAAGGCATGTGCCACAAGGAGAGCAAGGGACAGCTGTCTTGATTCAGTCACTTGCCACTTTAACACTAACTTGGCGAATAGAACATGAACAATAAATATTGCTTCCCCCATCACGTTACACATTAGTTACCTAATACCGGGCATTTGCAAGCTAAAAATACAGGGATGTATATTTAGCACCACATCCATACATTTCAGCTGTGTTTTTTAAAATGCCACAGAAGGATCATTATTCCTTGCACATATTTTACGCAGAAAATACCTAGAATCTGAATAAACATTGGATCTAAGAGATGGAGCAAGGTGCTTGTAAAAAGACATTTTAATTCTTGTTACACCTTTTTTCCCCTTGCTTGCTTGCTTTTTAAATGTAAAAGACACAGCATTTCACCCGACCATACTGTAAATAACAAGATGTATACAGGCACGCTTTACAGGTGGGCACTCCTTCTTTGGCATCCTTTACAGCTTATCTGAGCAGAGAGAGAAATGCAGCTTTGGAGGACTGTCGTTTTTACAACGCCCAAATCCTTTACTGTAAGCATCAAAAAAAAAATATAACATCAGTGCCCTACATTTTAAATAAGACACAATTCTATTTATTCGTTTATGTCCCCCCACAACATTACTAAATTGGGACAGTGGTTTCCCTGTACAAAAGCTTCCCATAACTACGGTGAATACACCTTACTAGGGCTAAATCCTCTCCTTTGGAGACAAAATATCAAAACAACCCGTCCTTCTGCTGATTGATAATCTCTTACATGACATCCCAAGGCAGAAACCAAGAGCAGCGGCAGGGGAAGAGAGGACAAGAATTTTAATACCGGGGAATTTAATTCGCATTTCAAATAATTGCTAAATTGTTGGATTTTTTTCGGAACGGGGGACGGGGAGCGGGGTGACGCGCGGTAAACTCTTTGTTAGATACATTTTGGTGAGTCTATAATATTGTGAGGCTTCAAAACGCTAACTTCAGCATCTATCATAAGTAGCCAAAGCAGCTGTGTTTCTATGCACGCAGTGTTCGTAGCTTTAGCACTTACGGAATAAGCATTAGCCACCTTTTCCTGATGGCTTTTGTGTGGTTTTATTTTCTTCCTCAGTTTATCCCTTGGCAAAAATATCAATAAAGTTAAGATTTGAACTGATCCCTTATTTCACTGGTTTCTATAATAATCGGACCAACATGCTGATTAAACCCGGTTGTTGGGTTTTTTAATCCACCGGACTGGCTGAAGTCCGCTGATGATCTAGTACTGTACAGAGATCAAGTGAAAAGGTGGCGGGGTTGGGTGTGGCAAAGGTTGGATTCCTGTCCCTCGCCCCATTCCTTTCTCTAGCCCCTTCCCAATAACCGACACAACTTTGGGGCCCTGTCCAACAAAGCCCCAGTACGATGGGCAGGTGAGAAAGGTGAGAGCATACTGTCACTAGGAGAATATTTACAGCCCTAATGGGTCCCTGGGGGAAAGGTATCAGGCTGGACAATCTGTGCCTTTGGACGGCTCCGGCCAGCAGGGGGATAGCGACACCTACTGGTCTCCCACGCAAACCTACATGGTGGCGGGGGCCTGCGTGGGGCTGAGTTTAAATAAAAGGCTTAAGCAGAGCCAACATCAGGCTCGCTTTTCCTATCGAACGCACGCAGTAGGGGAGGGAATAATGAAACCAAGCTCATATGTGTAACCCTTCAAACTCAGAATTTAACAAAGCCAAGGGGTCTCGTCAAAAGATGTTAACCGAAATAGAAATAAAAACAACAACAACAAGCACTGGGAGAGTCAAAGGCGATTGTGATATTCAGCTCACGAAACTCTCCTTCTAAAATAAATCGACCCACTCCCCCTATTATATAGGCATAAGCGCTCAGATCTCCATGAAGTCTTGATCACCCTTTCAGTGATGATCAAGATTATATTATTCAGACATTACTGACCGGATGAGAATCATTTCAAACTCTTAACTGCGGTATAGGTCCTTCCCAGGAAGTTGGTGAAGGACACGTAGGTACCAAGACCGAAGAAGAGCATCAATGGCAAGTTCTTCATATCGCCCCCACCTCTCCCTTTCATTCAACCACTACTGTGCCCAGGTTGAGCCTTTGTCCTGCTATGTTTTTAATATGGGAGGAGTGGGAGGTAAGAAGGAATATTCTAAAAATCATTTCAGCAGGAACATTTCCCCAAGGCGTTAGCTTGCCAATGTTAGGACCAAAAGAGAGTAATGTAACTGCAAATGTAATTTACTCTTAAAGGCAGCAGTATTTCACAAACCCTTGTAGGAGGAATGGATGACCTTGGCAATAATATCGCAATCAATAGTCTAGTTTTAGTACTTAATCTTCAAAAGAGAATTTGTTTTATCTAGGTTGTGTTGGTACTATATGGAAATAACACATCCTAGCTATTTTCAATGTACATTGAGTAATTTAAGTATTTCTTGTTGCCTCTTTTTTTTTGTTTGTTTTGTTCGTTACCACTCTAAAATCAAGGGTCGGGTTAATATTACCAAAAAGATATGTTTACGAATGTAAACACTGGTAGAGAAGTGATAATCCTGTTAACCTGTTAGCTGGAACACAAACTCAAAGATGTAGATTATACATTTGATTGGATTAACTGCTTTTAAATGTTTTTGTTATTTTTGGTAGTCTACTAACTGGGCCTTTACACAGTCAGTTTGGATTGGTAATTGACTTCCAAGACATCGTGCTAGCATTTATTTTTAAAATGGGCTCATAGTTAAAATACAGTAGGAGGGGGGAAAACAAGTTTACCGTCATTCAAGGACATTTCTATGTACCTGCGACAGTTTCTTTCTTTTTACTTATTTATTTAGTTTTTTAAATAAAACGTCCACCTCTTAAACCATTACGAAAGAGTGTGCCTCAGGCCTATTAAATATGTATTTTAAAAAGTAATATGGCTGACATATACTATTGGAAACGTATCTACCTTTCAGAGGTTTTAATTTCCTTTCATTCTGTTCATCCAGATGTAGGTCCCCAAAGCAGGTATGCTCTAAATATGCATTAAGGATAATAAACAAAACGTAGCTACCTCTCAATTATGTTATATCTGAGTCTATATGAGCCCTATATCCATAACATAACAATATTAACAGTTTCTTTTATAAAATATAATATAATAAAAAGGAAAGATACTGACAAAAATATTGTATCTGGTCAAGGATCTCACCTATACACACAATAATAAAACAAAACAAAAATCAGCTACGTCTTTAAGTATTGAAGAGGTATCTAAACACTGGGTGATCACACCTGCTGCAATATGGATAATAACACACCGCTTTCCCTCTAATACAACAGTTTATTTGCTAGGATGTTTTTTTGTGGAGTTTATTGTTCTTTTGTTTAATGACACCAAACAATATTGATTTTGTATCTGGCACTAAGACATTTAATACCTTTCATTTCTCATTGAAAATAATGAAGTTCCCCAAAACCTACCCACCAAAAATTAGCTTTGGCATATTTAACAATATACCTAGAAACAGGAGCGACATGAATTTAAAGTTTGATCATGTTGCAACGTAATCGGCTTGTTCTAATATCTTTCCACATTTCAGAAGAATTTAGTAGTTCTAGATCTTAGTACCATTATTAAAATCTTTTTGTTGTGGAGTATGTGCGCGTGTTAACCAATAGTTTCAGGCATCTCTTAATAGATTCTGGTGTCTGATCATATAGTAACTATGTATTTAACAAAACACCATGGGATATTAAATACCATAAACACACGAAATCAGCATTGTCCTTTGTTCCAATATGTTAACTACAAAACTCGTTTTTTGTATTAGGTTCCCCCCCCCTTCTTTTAAAGCTTTTGGGTAGGAATGAATAAATAAAGAAATAGGGCTACTAATCAGCAGCGCAGTCGACAGGCATTCATCAAGACACGAAAATTGTAAACCTCTAACTATTCCCATCGATAAATTGGCGTGCTAGCGGGGCAGGCTAATTGTGGCAGCAGGCATATTGCATGAGACCCTGGCTGGCCAAGGGATGTAGATGCAGATGATCAAAAGGAGGATGTTGCGGGTAGAGGGGAGGGTCATAGCACCCAAAGCTTTCCAGGGGAAAAAGCCCCAACGCAGAAGTGAGGGATTTTTTCAAACTGAACATCCCACTTCATGTGAAAGTTCTTTCTGAAGCCACCTCTGTTTTGCCAGTTTGCCTAAGCAAGGTGCACGTTTCTTTCTTTGAACCGACTCTCTGCCTTTCCCTCAGCAGGACCCCCATTAGAGACTGTAGAACTTGGCTCGGTTGCATTTATGATTCCTCCAGCTAACAGGAAAGTAACCAATGCCAGCCCAGGCCAAATGCCAGCTTTATCCCCACCATGAGCGAGCAGGGGCCCCGGGCACGCACCCTTACAAGAGTCACCTCTTATTTCTTCCATAACTAAACCAGAGCTAGATGGACGGCAACTTTAAGATGCGCAACGGCTATGATCCTGGCCGTTCCAGCGCTCCCTGAGCCCGTGGGCGTATATATTCGTCTTCCCTCTACACGTGCTGGCCCTCCTTGAGTACAGCCCGCAGTGTGTTAGTGTGAGTGTGCGCGCGCGCGTGTGTGTAAATACGCCCATAGGCAGGTCGTCATCAGGTGATCAGGCTTGTAATCCAATCGTATTTTTTCGTGTAAATAAGATTTGTCATTAACAGTAAGAAATTAAAAGCCGAGAAAGGGGGATGCGGGCCCGGCTGGGGAAACTGCCTCCAGCGCTTCCCCCTGCTGCTGCGGCGACGCCCGGCGCAACCCACCGAGCCCAGCGCTAAACTTTCTCTCCGTGTTCGCAGGGGATCCGCGTTCCCTACGAAGTAGGCGAAGGGACCGAGCGCCCCGGGGCTATCCGGGAGGAGGATGGGCAGGGAGGGAGGGGGTGCCGCTCCCCCTCCACCTCCTCCGGTCTCCCCCCCTGCCCCAGCGCAGGGAAAGCGCCCGAACCACCCTCGTCCACCAAGTGGGTTGGCATCGCCGCCTCCAACGCACACGGGGACCCGGCTGATCGGGACACACCTGGGCTCCAGGGCCTGGGCGCTCAGGGGAAAGGCCGCCAGACTCCTGGCAGGGGACGGGCAGGGCCCGGGGGCGGCTGCTGCGGGTGCCCTTGTACTTACCCCAGCGATGCCAGTGCCAGGGGCGGCCGGGGCGCTCGCACTCCCACTCTCCCAAGGCTGGCGGCTTGCGAGAGGCTCCGCTCCTGTCTCCTCTCCTCAGTCTCTCCTCCTGACACGCGCCCGCCCTCCCTCGCGGGGATTATTGACTTTCCGAGCCAAGCCCAGCTCATTCAGCCTTCGCCAGGAGCGAGGGGGGGGGGAGGGGTGACCAGGATGCTGCCCTCACCGGGCTGCAACGTGACGCGCCCCCTTCTCCAGACACCAACCACCCACCCCTGGACGGGAGGGGGGGCAGCCTCGGGGGGAGCCTGATGTGCACGTCAGCTCCGAGCTGAGCAAGGGCCGGGGAAGTACAAAAGCCCGTCTGCTGGGCCCTCTTCCTGCCTGTTCCACCGATTACGCAGGCGGGTGCCCGAAAGGGTGGGAAAATCCAGGGGAGCGGGGCCGCGAGCCCCTTTCATCTCCTGCTCGGCTTAATGAGGGAGATCCCGCAACCCCCTTCGCCCTCCGCATCCCGGGCAGCAGCAGCCGGCGGCGCCTCTCCTGCCTCCCTCCCTCACCTCGGCGCAGCAGCCCCTGCATTTCGGGGCTGCTCTCCCTAACGAGGGCCGTTCCTCCCGCCCCATGCAAGCGGCCCTCTACACACCCAAGACGCTCAGGGACCTTTCCCCCTTGAGTTCATTGTAAGGGATTTTTGGGAGGGAAACGGGGGGCGAAGGTAACCTCGACCTAGAGTCTGTTCATTCACTCCCGGGATTTGATCCCCCCTACATGAGTTCAGCAGACAAACTGCTGCCTGGCAGTGATAATGCAGAGGTGTCACTCAAGGTCCAGGTGGGTTAGGATTCAGCAAATGGAGCACCTCGGTTGTTTCGAAACGCGCTCCTTGCCCAGTCCTTCAAGATGTTTCTTGAGAAGGGAGACAAAACACAAAATTAAAAGGTATTTAAAAATGGAAAGTGACAGGCGCGGAGTGGAGGGGGGGGTGTGCTTTAAATAACAGATGAAGACAGATAACATCTGGGAAATCTTGCCAAAGGGCTTTTACTGCAAAGTGGGCATCGACAGACACTCAAATGATGTTGTGGATTTGGTTAAAAAGCTGTCTGTTTATCAATTCAGCCCCACCTTCGCTGCTTTCCTAAACACAATCAAAGCAGGCCTCATTATGAATTCGATAGAAGCCTTTATGAATTATAGCTCCCTCGCTCCCTCCCCCCCCCCATCCCACTACCTTTTTTATTTGAGGGGAGGAGAGGAGAGAGAGAGAAAAAAAACAGTGGAAACTTTCAGTCCTGAAAGACATACTAATTGTCTTCTTGATTTCCTTGTTGAACTGCAGGTGAACTGCTACATTTTTACAAACCATTCAGCTACACAAAAACCTGTTTACCTTTATAGTCAGCCTAGATGTTACAGCACAGACTACCGAAACAACCCGCTTGGAAAACAAACCCCTACGTTTCTAATTGTTACATTTACCACAGTTTGTTAACAATTTACACAACAGTGATTCCATCAGACAAAATCTCCTTTCCTCTATAATGCAAATGATGGCACAATATGATCTGGCAACTAACTGATAGATGTGCATAGAACAACTGCAAGATTGTGGTTCGTGCCGAATTATGTAAGTGGTGTGTGTCTGTACAGGGTGGGGGATTGCAAACATTAAATTGCAAAGACTTTGACGCTATGTTTTAAGATGAATTTACCTGGCATCTTCTATTTCAAAATAACAGGGTTAAATTAAAGAGCGACCGTATCATCGTGAAGGAAAATGAATAAACAGGAAGTTAGTTGTGTTTCAAAAGCAGACTGGTTATATCAGAATAAAAGTGACACTTTTTTGGTGTGGAAGGAAAGCAAAATTAAATAATTGTATAATAAATAATTTAACCCTCTATAATATTATAAACCTAGAACAATTTTTATTTTTTCCTCAGATTTTGGCATTATGTGAAGTGCATAATGTAAAGATTATAAATATCTGCCTATAACTATATATAAAGTTATTTTAATATTTACATATCTGAATAAAATTATCTGAACTATATATTTTGCATTAAAATGCCTATCTAATCATTTCCTCATAATTTAACGTATTTTCAAGTCAAATCCTAAAATTTGCTTTAATAAAGTTTTAAAGCTGAACTCACTTAACACCCCTTCTTCTTCTCCTTCTTCAAAAAAAAATCCATACAGAAATGATAATATATTGCAAACTGCTGGATAACAAACGTCTGCATATTGTTTTATAACACGCCATAATCTGAAATATCTAACATTTCGATGGATTATCATTCAAATTTTGGGAATTAGCAGAGTATTTTTCCTTATATTGTCCATAAAAAATGCCCAATGACTACATTAACTTTACTATGGACCATCAGTTGCTTGGTGTATATTTTTTACTGAGGTAGCTCACGTTCAGGGTTATTCTTCTCAAAAGCAGTACAGTAACGACAACATACTTTCCAATATATGCCTGTATTGTTTTCAGCATTTAAAACCAGCTAATCTGTTTCTGGGCATGTCAACTGCAGCGACGAGAGAAATGAGTTGCTATCGATCTTTAAGAATTCAAGGGACAAAAAAAGTGGAGAGGGGGAAAAAATCAGATTGGTCCTACTGCCATTAAAGTTATTGGGAGAGTTTTCATTTAAAATAATTAAATGAAAGCAGGATCGGGCCCACGTGCTTAGATTCTGGCTAAAGTAGTTTATCTTCCGGTTGAAAAATGGTAGTTCTAAAGCCAGTGTACAAGTTGGAGACTTGATTCTAAAAAGCAAATGTAAGTGAATATAAATGACTTCCTAGTGTTTACAGACGAGATTTAAGACCCCAAAAGTGCTTAATTTTACATGATTTTTTAAACCCCGTTTTTTCCGTCCATTAATAGTATTGTTTTTTACTGTCAATTAATAGTATTAGTCACTATTTTATTAAGTATAATGAATCTCATCAAGTGGGATGACATTTACCGTGAGTTTCCTTTGAAGCTGTTTTGATGGAGACAGAGACAGTCCAACCAGTTTTAAAGTTCTGCTTTATTTCTGAAATTATTAAAAATTGTGTTTTCTCATCTCTATTAGTACTACTTTATCCGCTGAAAGCTTTTGCTCTTAGTACTCTGCTCTTAGTACGTTTCCTTTGGCACTTGCAGTTGGCGATGCTCTCTATGGACAATACAGTCTCCTTGTGTAGTCAACAAAAATAGCATAGCAAAAATCGTATTGCTTAGTAAGTACTGGTCATATCATGTCATCGATTTTTAAGCAGAACTCTCCTGTGAAGTCATCGGAGACTTCAGCTTTAAAAAGATGTCGCTAGATGTTTGCATAAGATTAAATCGATTAAACAAAAATAAGGTAGAAAGGTAAAATATATTATTTTAATCTATGGTAGTTAAAAACAATTAAAAATACAGTTCCGTCCTTTCTAGAATTTCTACTGACGTAAAACTTCTATTAACTTCAACTGACGTTTTCCCTGAGGAAGGAATGCAAGATCGAATCCCTTAATTGTACAGTAGCTATAATCAGAACACATATGGAGTAGCAGAGGATATTTAGTTCCAATATATATATTTTAAAATGTTAATGCCACTTCGTGTCGTGATAAAAACATATGTTAAGTAATTAATAAAATGAGCATTTCTGAAAATGCCTTGGTTGTAGGTGTTTGACTTTTTAAGATTCGCACATGAAGATCCAGTCCGCCAACTGAAGTCAAAGGCAAAATTCCTATTGAAGTCAATGGTCGCAAGAAGGGCCTTTACCGTGTATTTGGTTTAACCCCCCTCCCCAAAATTTTTGAGTTCATTTCTGTGTCTGAGGAACACCTGCTAATCACGGTGTGCTTTCTAACATTCAGAATGGAAAATGTCAGCTTAAAAATTTTGACGTAAAGAAATAAAGGGGACCAGATAAACCAAAATACAGAGTCTGAACAAATTAGAAAGTGAACATTACACTGCAAAATGGAAATGTACCAAACTGATCATTCTAATCCGAAATGTTAGAAGAAATCAAACCAGATTCTGAGATTTATAATTATTATATTTTATTTGATATCGTTGTGATTGCTAGATGCACGTGAACAGCTAAATGGGATAGACTTCAGTTGGAATGTTTTTGGTGGTGGTACTTTCCAGATATGTTCTGGGAAGAAGGGTTTTCTCCCATGGGAAAGAAATGACAAGCGCTATTTCCCGAAGACTTTCCTGTGGGTTTTGTGCAAAATGCACATGCACAAAGGTATCTGATATTGCACAAAACGATCGATTTCCAATGTGCTTAGGGCCTTTAAGATCCATTGTACTTGACATTGAGGGCGACTAGAGTCTAGCAGGAAGTGCTCAGCAACTTGGGAATCGAGACCAGCAACCCACGTACGTGTGTGTGTGTGTGTGTGTGTGTGTGTGTGTGTGTGTGTGTGTGTATGCGTCTGTGTGCACACTAAGCGTCTAGCGTTTTATTTAAACGTGCAAAGCTGGAATGAGCACGCACTCTGGGCACGTGTCTTGCAAGAACTCCTGCCAGGGGAGCCCATTGGATCTTCTCTTGAGATGAGCTGCACCAAAAGTGAAGAAATAGGAGCTGCCCTCCATCTAGTCCAAGAAAGGGCCCTTTCTCTTGTACAGACATTCCCAAGCAACTCTGCACTTAATCATTTTCCAACTAAAGATACCTGCTGGAAATCAGGTACGTTCCCATAAAAGGGAGAGTGGAAGGGGCGGGAGGGAGAATTCTCTTGAATTCCGTCTGGTGAGAGCCGGTCTCGGCCAAATTACATAACGCCATTCACAACAGACACCTGTGCAACAAAGCTATAATGTACCAGGATCCGATTTTAATTTGCTAGTTCTGCGGGATAGATCTTCCGAAAAAGAAGAATGAACCATTTAAACAATTTGCCTGCGTGCATGCTAAGTGTAGTCTATATTTATATAAATTATACACACACACACTGTATATAGCATATAGGCATTTGTGTGAATATACCTATAGCTCGATGGTGATGTAGCAGATTTAGGTTTCACTTAGAAAACTTCACCACAAAGTGACATTGAAGAATCAAGGATCACGGTCAGAAAACAAAAAACGAGCATTTTCTACTCTGGGCTACGCTCCTTTTTGATTCTGACATCCGAGTGCCTCTTCCCCTTTATAAAGGTCCCGTAACCCGGAGATCAGTGTTTGCCCTCTCTGAGCCAAGTCACTCTTCTTCTTTGGGACAGAGCTAAACAATTATCCGTTAAAACAGGGACCCTAACCCCGTGACAACTTCCCACTTAATCTCCAGTAAATGCTTCCCACCAGATAAACCAGGGACAAAAGGAAACAGACCCAAGTAATCAACACTTTTATTCAAAAACTAAAATGCAGGGAAAGCCAGATTTATCCCTGTCTGCTAGGAGAGGAATACAAAGCTAAAGCAAAACAATGCATGTGCCTACCATTTTGTTAAACAGGTTTGGTAACAGCGGAAATAAATATGGTAAATTAAATGCATTTGTTAAATACAAACGACAGAGGTTCCTTTAAAAATGTCTAAATGATTTTTTTAAATATCAAGAGTAAGAGGTGGAACATCTCAAGGTCATGTCATGCTCAGTCCAAGAGGATTACTGTATATTCTCTAGAAAAAAGAAAAACACAATGGCCCAAACTTTATACTTCGTATGTAATCTGCGAATTTACTCCACTTTAACATTGCTGCTGAAATTTGTTTCCTTCAGAAATATTTATTGTCCCTAGAGAGGTAATCAAACTCAATAATACGTGTTAAATATACTTGTCTGTATCAAGCAAGCTAGATCACTGGATTTTTTATTCCAGTCTATGACTTAATTTACCTCTAGACCTCCCATATTTTCCCCCGGAGACCAGCAGTTGGTCTTGTTTCAAATCAACGTGGAAAATGCTTTTGGACATTCTTCTTACATGCTTTTGGAAACATTGGTATCAAACGAAATACAGATATTTAAAGACCTTTCGGGGATTCAGAAATAGGTACGCGACAGAACATAACAATAACAGAAAAGTAGACACCTATTGCTCCAATAAGTGTTATCACACATTTGTGTCTGGCCCCTTTGAATTATTTTACAGTAGGAATTAGAAGTCTTTTCGTTTTAGTGAGGTAAATCCCCGGCCCTTTGTTGTATTGATTTTACCCATCGAACTGAAAAACCAACGTTAAAACCTTTCCTCGTTTCCTTCTTTAATAAATGTTCCCCCTTTAGGTTGATTTCTGTTTCTTTTCAACACCTAGACGGGCAAATTCCTAACATCTTTTCTTAACTGAGGGCTAGGAGCACCATTGCATTTGTGTGCTGGCCAGCAGCCTCCCAGAGCCTGAGGAGGGGAGTGAAAACGCCAGTGATCCTGCACAGGAAGAAGAGATTTCACAGCAACTTAACAAGCAAGCAAGACAAAAAGTTAAAGAGTGATGGCACTATACCTTGCCCCCGGTCACTCAGCCGTGCGCTTCCCATTTTGTACATGATGAAGAGTTTTGGTAGGTGCTTTTTATATTTGCTTTTGTTTGCCTATATAAGATCGGCTCCTGTACTGTACAGAGAAACGCCCGTTGATGGACTACAGTGTTAATTAACGCAGTGCTAATTTGAGTAAGAGGAAATGGAGGTGGAACCAGGTGCAGCAAGACAGCGATGGGCCAGTGACCTCTAGTGGAGAATCAAGGACATACAGTCCGGATGAACTTTCACCGGAGAACAGACAGCATTTCCTCACACCATCTTCCTCTTCCCCTCCAGCAGTTTACTTGGGACAGAAGGGTCTGTGCGGTTCTTCAGTGGGGGAAAAGAAACTGTAAATCACCAGCGCGGAAGATGTGATTTATCTTAAGTGGCTTCATCTAGCTTCACCGTCAGTTAAAAAAATAACACCAGTCCACATTTCTGACGGACTTTTTCGGGGTTGGGGGAGCAGGGAGGATTTGGAACATATGAGGGAAATGCTCAAGACATTTGAGGTCACTGTTAACACAACCCAGGGTAATGCTGCAGCACCAGAAGCTACCCCCACCCAGATATCACTGTAGGGGAAACAAACAAACAAAAATGTCAGTCAGCAAATAGAGATTAGCAGTCAGGACTTTATTGTAAAGAGCATACTTGAATAAACAAGTAAAATGCAGGAAAATGATTACTTGTGTAAATAACAAAAGTGACTATCAAACATAACCCCCTTCCTTTTTCCCTTCCTCCCCCAAATTGAAACAATTGGAGTTATTAAAAAGTTAGGAAAATATTTGAATTGGGAATTATTTTAGCCACCAGCTAGTTACAGAGCATGTTAATTATAAAGGGCTTGAATACGAAAGGAGTTTGTGGATGCAACTACTTTGTAGCATATTTTAGAGCTTGAGCATACAGTGGAGTGTGTCTGCAAGACGAAACACGTCGTGTGTTAAACATAACCACGTATTTAATTCTTTACTTTAGTTTAGCCCAGTAACAACCAGAATGAAACTTTGAAAAGCGGGTAGAATCAGTTGAAATTATTATAAAAAAGCCATTAGCACACATTCCTGGTTGTGGCTTTTTGGAGATGCCTAATGCAGCATTCTGGTTTAGTTTAGTGTAGTTACATTTCAGAATACATCATGTATCAGGAAATGACAGCTGAAAAAAAGACCATTCACAATTAGTATTTTTAAGGTAATCTTTACAACGACCTTTACTGTAATCAGCCCTTTTGGAGTATGACCCTTTCTCCCACACCTTGCAATCTGGATCTTCGCACTTTTCTTGCCGCTGTAAGTAATAGTGTTAAGATTTGTAAAAGAAAGACAGACAGACAGAAACAAAATATATAAAATCCCACGCAGTGCAGTGGAAATATTAACCCCGTGTAAAGCGAATAGTCTTAAAACGCGAATATAAAAGAGCCCTTCTGTTAGTAAATTATTAGCAGGAAAAAAAGGAGAGATTTCTGCCGGGGCACGAGGAGGGACTCATGCATGTTAACTTACTACTAGATATGGGATTACTTAAAAGTTTTGTAATGTCTTGAAACTCTGCTCTGGAAAACAGAAGAACAGTAGTGCAGGGGCTCAAATTAATCAAGTAGAGAAAGGGAACATGTATAGGGAAAAACTTGCAAACCACACCAGTAAGGACGGAAGGTGTCCGATCGCTTCGGAGGGCGGAACACATTTCGGAAACCAAAAAGGGCAAGAATTCAGAGAGGTAGCCGTGTTAGTCTGGAATAGCAGAGGTAACCAAAAAAAAAAAAAAAAAAAAAAAAAAGCGAAACAAACGTGCTGTACGAAGAAGATGGGACAAAAGTCCCAACATTCGGTTAGCGTTTAGTTTCCAGGAAAAATATTGAGATGACAGAAATAGTTTGACACAAAAGTGACTGCGGATCTCGAATAAAAGTAGGGAATATATAGGGAAAATGAGAGAAACGAAAGCATTCCGTCAATTTCAGCGAAAAGAAATCACACACAAAGGGGTCTTGCTACAATTAAGCAAGTAAAAATGTTGAGATAATGGCATAGGTTAATAAAGAAAAGGGTGAAGAGAGAACGAGGGGAGGAAAGGGGAAGTCATCACTAGAAACCTTAAAATCTCTCAGCTAGGAGAAAAGAAGAGCTGCCCCATATTTTATTGATTGTTATCTTCTGTTTAACCCAGCAAGAGTTTATATTTGTCATGGCAGAAAATTGCCCTCTAGGTTCAATAGTTAAGCAGGGTCGTTTTGGTCCAGGTTAGAGATTAAGGACTATTATTAATATACAGTGTAATGAAGAGAGTGATCGAAATACCCAAGTAAGTTAGTGTGTGATCCTAAATCACTTTTTCAAAAAGTAAGTACAGTAGCCACACAGGTTTGATACATTTTCTAAGCTGTGACGGGCAAGAACTGGTTTTTGCTCTTAAATAAGGGAATTAATATGTAGGGGGGGGGGGGAGAAAACTACCCTCCGTAAAACAAGGAGACAAAATATATTAACTCCGCCCATACTCTGGATGATCACCACCAAGTAGGGAAAGATCCATATGGTTAGGTATCTTTCCCATATTAATAAAATCTGGTACTACCGCCAGGAGAGAGAACTAGTTTTGCCCCTAAAGATGTAACAATTCTAGACTTGTTGGGACGTGCACCCCAGCAGTGAACTGTGTGGTGTTTGAATCCTTATTTTTCTGACGCTGTAAAGAATTTTCTGAACAGCCTTTTCTTCCCCCCATTTAAAGGCAAATGGCATTAGGATGGATAAGAATCGCTGGCACATGAATTTTTCCGTGCACTAAATGAGAGCAGGAGAATAGATCAGAGATTCTTTAAAACATGCAAAGAGTAGGAGGTTAAAGCCTAATAATAATCTGCGATCTAGAATTAAAGATTTTAATAGTCACCATCCTCTAATTCAATCGACCGACAGAGTTCATCGTCCATGTTTTATTTATTAGAGAAATGCCTGTCAGGTTATCGTGGGGAAATCCACGTATTTTAACCAACAGCTTCAGTACAATGAATTTAGGACTGAATTATTCGCAATTTTCTTCCTTCCCCAAATTACTGGCACTCTGTGCAGAGATTTCAGGAGCACCAGTCAGCGGAAGGATTTTCGGAATATTTATCCCCTAACATAAGAATCCACTTCTCTAGAACTTCATACTATGTCTCAGGTTACTTTCCTAGCAGTGGACAATATTACTGACACACACAGCAAGTGTTTGAAGACGATTTATGAGCATTAAGATCCGCTCTCGCTTTTCCCTTCCATAAAAAAATCTCATTATTTTGGTGCCAGTACGTGAGAAGAAGGAAAGGGGACATTCCGCATCAACGAGTGAAATGCATTTGAAGAGTTCATGGGCTAACATTGAAAGAATTGCTAAAGCGCCACCTTCACATCATCATTATCCCTGCCTCGGTATTCCTTCTCTGTAGAAAGTTCAGAGACAAAAGCCAAATTTCTAATCCACTTTAAAATCAGAGGTCTCCATGCACTTGCAGGGTAGTTTAGATCTATGGAGTTGTATTTAGCAAAGTTCTCTCGAGTCGTCTTCAACAGTGGATCAAAAGGAATGATAGGACTGAATTGATCCTAACCTGGCTGCTCAGTTGCGAGATGCCCCAGTGGAAAAAACTTGAATTTCAGAAAGAGGTAGGTGGCCCATACCATGAAATACGACAATATCGCCTCACTTACAAGATATTTCCATTCATTTGTGTTTTCTCATACATTCTCATGCGGTCTGGAACAATTACACACAGTGTTGGCTATTTCTAATGTCCTAATGGCTTGTATTGATTTTTTTCTTACCATTGCTTTTAGGAAACTACATCGGAGTGCAATGGATCGTTTGGCTGGTGGAATCAAAGCCCACCTAAGAGTGACACAAGCCACTGGATATCCCTGAACGCTGGAGTTTGTACCTGGATCACGGATTTAGCCCCAAACCGTGTAAAAACTCACTGGGACTATTGTGTATACAGCTGAGCAGACTCATGCATCTTGTTTATTTAAGCAGGGAATGATTCAATTTGCTCTAAAGTTTCAGACAAAAGCAAGCAAACCACCATTAAGTTCCCAAACTTTATCAAACCTTTAATTAAAATCTTCCATCACAAGTGGATTAGTTAAACATATCTGCCTCTTACCAGACAGAAGTTATAGGTGTGAGTGGATGCTGCTGCTAAAACATTGCTAAAATAACCCCAAAGAAGTGGTGCTCCCGCTTGGGGTGCTATGCATGTGCTGACGAGAGAGGAGAATTGAGTCCTCAGTGTTGCGACATCACTGGATGACTCAAACAAAGGGAAGACACTGATCTTGGAGGAGGAGGTTATGCTCTGTGCACAGATGTTTTGGTAACTAGTATTAATCAATACACAATAAGAAAATATATGCGATAGCTTAATGCAAAATACTTGGGCTTAATTAAATAAGCCGTCTGTCTGTTTAACCCAGGATTTCCCGATTTTTTCCCCTTATGGACCTCATTTTATATAAGACGTTGTCTTGTGGACCAACTCCTTTCCTAATTTCAGTTGTTCAGATCCCCTCCTCTCCCATTGATGACTGGGACAACTACAATTTCTTAAAGGGGGAAAGTCATATTAGAAAGGTATAGAAGAAGGTCGTTTTCATCATCTTTTCATGTCATTTGGCAGATGGGAAGGAGAAGGAGAGTTCAGTCTCATGACCAGCCAGCTCACTGAAGAAGTAAGTGGTTTTATGGATCAGAATAAGAGTTACTGGTCTAATTCCCAAAGATATGGTTCCTATAGCACACATAGTATCTTAGAATCTTTGTGGGCCCTCCATTTATAAACAGGACTCCCCATCACAGACTATCAGGAGTTGTGTTTAAAATTCGATGGCAGGTTATAGCCCATACTGTTCACAGATTGCTTCTCTGGAATGGGGTTCTTCAACCACAAGAAGTGCAGAGGTAAATTGACACACACACCAGCAGGTGCCCTCTATTTCTGCTTCCTATTAGCCTGCACAGTTATGGGAGATCTCCCCCCACATCTCTGCCCTGCCACTGCCTCCTTTCCCTCTATTTTGAGCAAAAGAGAAAATCTAATTCCATCCGGAACTCGGAATATTTTAATGAATTGAGATTATCTATACTTCAGGGAACAAGTGCCTGTCAATTATAGGGCTCTCATCTGGTTTCTCCCCAGATTTTACCAATCTTTCCCCTTTTACAAGATTACATTGCCACTGAGAATAAACTTTGATTTTGTGGCCTTAGCAGAAAACTGCAAAGCCCTCTTTGGCCCTAGCCTGATTATAAACTACCCCTAATTCAAAATCAGCTTGTTTTAATTTTACACAGGTAAAATACACAAATCCTGATTCTGAATCCACCATTGTTTCTTACTATTGTTTGCAGTGTTGGAAGAATTGGTCCCAGGGTATTAGAGAGAGAAGGTGTAGGATGTGCTATCTTTTATTGCTATCCAGCTTGTGTTAGGCCTTGGTTACACTGGCACTTTATAGCGCTATAAAGCCTCCAGGAGTGCTATAACTCACTACCAGTCCAGACTGGCAAGGCACGTAGAGCGTTATAAGTCCACAGTTATACCACTCCTGGTAATCCTCCCTTCCCCGAGAATTAACAGCTATTGCGTATTCAGTGCTCCATATTATCTCAAGTGTGAATGGGTTTTAAGATTACAATGCTTTAAGTGATCTCTGGAGATGCTCCTGAGCCATTTAAGGCAATTGACGTCTCTTCCCTTTGCTTTGAACTCGGCTGGAGGAATGCGGAAGTACCTTTTCAGAGTTTCTCTCTTAACTCGACAGATAAGCAATGCAAATGTTTACGGAGGGAGCTGTGTGACAGAGAAAACTAGCAGGCTCTGTATTTCAAAGGAAACTTGCTGACAGGCTCTCAGCATGAAGAAAATCCACCCGCTCTCTCCCTCCGCATACACACAACACGTTCCCCCTCAGCCCCATCGTTTGAAAAGCATGTTGCACCCAGCTGAATGCTGGGATAGCTGCCCATAATGCACCACTCCCGTGCTGCTGCAAGTGCCACAAATGTGGCCACGCTATACCGCTGGTGGGTCTCAGTGTGGACACACTATAGCGCTATCCCTATAGCTGTATATGAGCACCGGTACAACCAAAACCACTATAAAGTTGTAAGTGAGAGAGATGACCTTTCCAGCTAGATAGAGCCCTTCTTCAGCCTTGCTCTGGCACAGGGAAGTTGGACCCCTTTTAATCATAGGGGCAAGCCACCCTGAGACAGTGATGCTGAGCGTCACTTAACAAATAATCACATCTACATAAACATATATTTATGGCCATGTTCTGTTTTTGATTGAAGGGGAAATATCCTATTGACAGCAGTGAGAGATTCACTGTGAATCCAGGGGAGTAGGTAGACTTAAATCTATACTCTGGTCCATGGATCATAAATGGAACTTGGCTTTCGGCGGAGAATGAGTTTGACACTCCTGAGCTATAGTTTCAGGCCTATAATTACTTTAACCTGTGGATTCAGGTGCAATAATCATTCTTGTTCACTGTATTGTATTTGAATTGTTATATATTCTAATGGGTTTAGAGAACAGGCTTAATGGTCCAGATCCTCAGCACAGCTCCACTGAACTAGACTGATGCTAGCTGAGAATTTGGCCCTCTCTATGCTTCTGCCAATCAGATAACAGAAGAGATAACAGAAAACTACATGAAAAAATCTCTGTTTATGAACAAGCTAGTTTCTCAGTGGCTGGAGCTCTACTTTATAAATTCCTACTAGTAATTTAGGTTCAGGGACACAGTAATTTGACTATGGAACAACATATCTAGCTATTTCTGGTGTGTTAACAACAGTGGTAGCGTAGGGTGTTCCATAGATGTGGAATTTTTGCATATTTATATGTTATAAAATGTGGCAGTTCCTCACTAGTAGATGGCTTCCTGGCTAGATTTGAGGATCTTGAAGTTTTTCAGGGGTTTACAGTTTGTCCAAAAATATCTGATAGCTGAAAATTAGAGATTGACACTCTTGTAAGAGCTACTGCAAACACATATATTTTACAAAGAACTCCAGTCAGGCATAAGATAAAAAAGTAAAGTTTATTGTTTCCATTTTTTTCATTAAAACTTGACATTTTAGATTATCTTATTTTCCCAGTCACTGATCAATAATGTGAGCTACATTTTTATTTTAAAATATTTTTTATATGAAACTTTGTGATGGGATCCCTGGAGTGCAACCTGGAACTGTGGCATCACTGTGCTTTGTGGGACCGTTTTGCTAGTGATAAGCAGTCAACCCCTCCAGGTGCTGTTACCACTCAGTACAACACCATGTACAACACCCCGCTAGATTGTAGGAACGCTCCTAGAGTAGCTCATGAATCCCAGAGAAAGGCATCAGACAAATCCCCTCCATCTCTCAGTCTTGCACTGCTCAGGACCCTTTCTTGAGCAATGCAAGTTTATTAATTGGTTCACCACTTCATCAATGGAAAGTGGATGTACACCCGCCTTTGTAAACCTGAGCAGATTTACTAAACACATCAGGCAAACTCACTGGTAAAGATAAACAGGAAGACAAGTTTATTGACTACAAAAGAGAGATTTGAAGTGATTTTAAGTGACAGGAAAAAAGTCAGAGTTAGTTACCAAAATAAAATAAAATAAAATAAAATAAAATAAAATATAAGCACACGGTCTAATCTCTCAACCCTATTGTCAGGGGAAGATTAATGGCCCATCTCTCCCCCTTACCTTTACACTCCGGATTGCTGTGACGGAGTTGAGGCAAGTAGCTCACAAGCTGTCAGAGACCATTGAAGAAACACACAACTCAACTTTGATCAAAGGGGAAACTGAGGCACCCTCCTCTCGGTCAAGAAAGGGGGTTAGCAGCAGCTCCGTTTATTATCAGTACCAAGCAGACTTTTATAGAGTATATTCAAAGGGGAGGGGGAATGGGTGGAGGGAGGGAAAGACCTACTTGACGCATGCGCATCAGCAAACCCTGACATCAGTCCTAGGTCAGTGCCCTCTTGAGGCACCTGGTGTGGGGACCTTGAGAAAGCTTACATGATGCCAACAAGCTTATGAATAAGAGTCTATTCGTTCTCTAGCAAAGTCGTTACATACATATAATGCAATCTGGAGATAGAACCACCTCATGTAGCATGGGTTTACAGACTGCTTATTGTCTGAGACAAGGTTACATTCCAGGGACTGAGAAGGTTACCACAACAACCAGGTGTCAAAGCAATATTTCACTGAGCCTCTAAGACTCAAGCGAATGCTTTTACAAGCCTTGGGAGTTTAACTATGTGATTGCTGGTGAGGAAGAATACAGGTGGGAAGGAGCGAGGGAAACTGAGTTAGCCCTAACACTGGGCGACTTCTAGATTAAGCAATTTTTCTCACCCCACTGGATATTGTAGTTCATAGTATGCAGGCTTCATCCTTGAAACTTGGGCCAGTCTCCTCTGTTGGAGTCTTCAGTCTTCTGAGCATCCTTGTTGCTTGAAACATTGGTGGTGGGAAGGAGAACAGCCTAAGCATGTGGCCCCTGTGTTCTGTTTTATATCCTTAGTCCATGTGCTTGGAGAACACAAGTTCAGGCACATGTCATGGACATTTCTAAGTCACTAGGTGAAGCAATATTCCCGGTGTGTCTATTGTGAGTGAGTCATTGAATTGTAACCAGGGGTGAAAGTAATATTAATTTCTTACCAGTACGGGGGCTGGCTCCTCGGGTGGAAGGGACAGGGCCTCGGGGTCAGCCTCCCACAGCCTGCCCATCTTCTCTACCTGACCCCAGCTGCCCGGTGCTCCGGAGGCAATTTAAAATGGCCCAGGACTCCGGCTGCTGCTGCAATAGTAGCACCGTCGGCCAGGACCCATCGGCCCTTTAAAATTGCCAGCCCCAGGGCAGCTGCCCCTTTTGCTCCTCCCCGTCAGTGGCCTGGGGGAGAGTGTGCAAAAGGGGTAATGACAAAGCACTGCCACAGCAGCACTTTACTATGGGCTGCGTACAGGCTGGTACTAGCTTCTTACTGATACACCGTACCAGCCCGTACCCACCCATTTTCACCCCCGATTGTAACTCCTATGCTGGACAATGGCTGGCTGGGTCTGTTCAGCACCCACCCGGGCTTTGGTTACCTCTTCCCTTGTCATAGTTTCTGAAGAGCTGGTATCTTCCCAAACTCACAGCATATTTTAGTGAAAACCATATGTGATGGTGAACCCTATAAGGCTTTATGGAAATATGCTTATGAATGTATATATATGTCATAACTAGAATATGTTTTATGCTACATATGCCATGTAACATATCTCTGTAAAGGTTATGATCTACTGAATCTATTGCTCATATTTGTATTTTTTGTGTGTGTTCGAAGTTATGACTATTGGCTATGTACTTGCTTGATTTCTAAGTAGCCTTAGTAAAGCATTTGATCATCTTCTTGAGAAAGGAAGATGCACGTTAAGAGCCCAATCAAGAAACATTTGACAAACAGTGGATCTTGGGAGGCTCCAATCCACATAAGAAGCCTACCTGAGGACATTCAAGGTAGCATATGAACAAAGGCTGCTACTTGTAAGTTCTGAGTCATGCATGGACGTGTGACTTGCCCATGTGACTCCAAATCTCCATTTTGTAGCTGGAGCGGGAGGGAGAGTGTTCACCCACAAGAGAAAAATCTTTTAAAACCCCTAGGAGACCTATCCATTTGGTCTTCAGCTGGCTTAAGAGATAGCCTCTCCACACCCAAGGATACCTGAAAGAAACTGGAACAAAGGACAGTAACTACAGGAGGTGTGAGTGATCGCTGGACCCAGACTAGAAGGAGACTAGTCTGTAAAAGGAAGCTTACTGAAACACCACTGAGGGTGAGGTTTTATCTGTATTCAGTTTTATTAGCGTATTAGGTTTAGACTTCAGTATTTTATTATATTTTACTTGGTAGTTCACTATGTTCTGTCTGCTATTACCTGGAAACACATAAATCCTACTTTCTGTATTTAATAAAATCACTTTCTACTTATTATTTAACCCAGAGTACGTATTAATACCTGGGGGGGCGAGGGGGAACAGCTTTTCATATCTCTCTATCAGTGTTATAGAGGGCGAACAATTTATGAGTTTACCCAATATAAGCTTTATACAAGATAAAATGGATTTATTTGGGGTTTGGACCCCATTGAGACTTGGACGTCTGAGTGGTAAAGACAGGAGCATTTATTAAACCGCTTTCAGTTAAGCTTGCAGTTTGTGGGACATGGTTCAGACCTGGGTCTGTGTTTGTGGCTGGCAAGTGTGGCTGGCACAACCAGGAGGGGTTCTGGAGTCCCAAGCTGGCAGTGAAAGCAGAGGCAGAAGTAGTCTTGGCATATCTGTTGTTAGCCCCAAGGGGATTTCTGTGATCCAACCCATCACACCATACACCACAATTCTTGTAAGTTTATATGCATTAATGATACACATATTTATATGGAACAATGGGTTTCAGCTCCCCTGATACCTCACATGGCATGCTTTATATGCAATATCACAATTATATGTACATGAGGGTGCTTCCCCAAGGCACAGAGTGTCAGAAATTCCCCTAGTATTGTGTACCAGTCCAGTACTGTAATTTTCTTATGCGTTATTATGTCAGCATCATAACAGTTTCACATTCTGACCTGGAGCTGATGTAGCAGGGTCAGTGCTCCTTCTGAGTACTGTGCGACCTACTGGTTTATGGCTTGATACTATCTCTTTAAGGTCAATGACAAGTCTTCCATTGATTTCACTAGGAGCAGGACTGGGCTTTAGCTCTTCCTGCACACCCCTTATAGATAGAAAATATAGAATAGATCATGATTTTGAAGGCGTTGTTACACAAACATTATAAACATTTACTATATTTTAAAATTATTTACACATACATATAGAAATCAATGTAATTTGCTTATTTTACAAAGTAGGGAGTTTGAAATGATAGCAGGATTTATTCTTTAAGAGCATATCTAATATGGGAGTGAAACTCTTCCAGTGGACTGATTGGCCACAAGTATTATAATTATTACAAATATTATAAAATATTCATTGATTTTTTTTTCTTCTGGCATTTATTGCAGTGGAACACATTGGTGTTGGTAATAAAGGTGTGACACACAGGAGTGCTGGTAAGAAACTGAATTCTATTTCCTGGTTGCAGGCACCTGACATGGATCAGGGTAACAAACATTTATTACCACTGCTACATGACAGGAATCAATATACAGTGTCTTCAGTGGTTGCCGATACTGTTACATTGGACAGGACAAAGATTTTGCTGTCAGGGTGATCTGGCTGTAGAACAAACTTTCAGGGGAGATTAGGTGAATCCAGAATCTGACTGTTTTTAGGAAGTGCTGCAAAACCTTTCTCTTCAAAAAGGCCTTTGCACCATAAGATGACACCCCTTCAATCCAAATAACCCAATCAACCCAAAAACCAACCAGAAAAGATTCTGAAACAAATAAACCTTAAAAACAATCAACAAAACTGAGCACAAAACAAAACAAACTGACTTCATGCAGATTTTTTACCAACAAAAGGGGAAAAATACCAGAGACTCCACAAGGGATTTCACTATTACTATTGGTTTTACATGGAGGATGCTCACATACTGCAGTGATAGATGGTGGTATAACACCCTAAATTAGACAGATAAAACTGAAGCAGTTATATAGGGTGGTTTTGCTATTTATTTGTTTTAAACAGGCACCAGTCCCTGTATTCAAACATGTTTTCTTTTCTTCTAAATATATTGTCCCTGTAGATTACCCTACATTTTGAAAAGTGAATTTAGTGTTAATGAAAAGTATTAAGTTAGGCAGCCTTGGAGGAAGTCCTTAATTTATCTACTGAACAAGTATAGCCTTGGCAGTGGGACAGCAAGCTTTCCCCACTGTGGATGGAATACAACCCTGAGCTGGAGGGATTGTCTCTAAGGATGGAGTGGGCTGGAATCTGTGTTCATGATTGACCTTTGCATTTGCTGCAACTGAGACTTGCCTTGTCAATTAATACCAGCTATAATGGAGAGGTATTGATTTAGGAGTGCAGGGCTTGAACTGTTTACCAGCAAAAATGAAATGACCATTCTGAGATGGGTGTGACACACATTTTTCCTGGTCTGTAAGAATTACTGACCATTTTGCACAATCATTTCTATAGCTGTCATATTATATCTTGATTTGGTTGTAAATTTCTTTGATAAAAACACCAAAAGATAGAAGTCTTGTTGATTGGCTCTATCCCCTTTTGACATACTTTTGGGCATTTCTGTACTTCTCAGCTGGTACTTGATGGTTGGGCTCTGTGATTAAGGCTGCTGATATCCACATATAAAATATTCTTTCTATCAGCATATTGTATTTGTGGTAAAGGCAGCTTTTTACCGCTTCCCACCATATTGTATCCAGTTTTAAAAAAACATTAAATTGTCCAAACATTGATTCTCATGTTTGCCACTGTCACTGTTAGGTTATCATAGCACATTATATTTGGCATTCTATAACAGCTTTTTCTGCTAGTTGCTCACAGCTTGTCTCAAAGGCAGAGGTGATGCAAACTTTGTTCTCCAAATAAACAGCTGAACACTTGCACTCTTTTCACTGCCCCTTTATCCTCTTGTATTAAATATCCTGCTTTCTGAGTGTGCCATCTACTGCTGTTGCCTCATCTTCTTCTCATCCAGCTTCCATCTGGACAACACTAATGAAGTTTACATCTGCCCTACTCCACTCTACTGAAACTGTCTTCACCAAAGTAACTGTCAGCTTTCTCCTCACCAAGTTTATGGCCTCTACCCTTGGCTTCTTGTTCTGTCACTGATACTACTGATGGCCTTCTTCTCATAGGCATAGTTTGACTTCTATATTGTATTTGGGGGGGCTTCTCCAGTGGGGCCACACATGGTGGGGCAAATTCCACGCCTGTCCCGGGCTTGCAGGTTTTTTGGGGGGGACATCCTCTGTGCCCTCAAACTACACCTGTGCTCCTTCTCCCCAGAATTCCCTTCAGCCTGGGCTTCAGGGATTCTGCCTTCTCCTGATTATTCTAGCTCAATGATCATTCCTTCAGCATTGCCTTCAGTGGATCCTTGTTTTCCCTCTCTTTTTCTGTAGGTGTTCTCTAAGTGTGTGGCCATGGTCCTTTATTCCCCCCACTCTAAATTTACCCCTTAGGTAAATTAATCTGCTCACACCCTTTCAGTTACCAGTTACCATGTTTGAGGTGAACTTTTCTCATGTCCACCTCTGTTCTTTCCTCCTCTTTCCAGAGCCTTTTTCAAAGTAGCATATACTCTAGGAAACCACAGTGGGGGTGAGGGAGTAGTAGTGATGGAAACAGTAACCGACTAAGTAATATTATGCAAATTAGCATTACGACATTGTCAGCATCTTTATGAAAGACCAGGAACTGCATGATGTCTAATGATTTACACAAGCAACCATCGTTGAAAGCCTAGTTGTCTTTCAAAGTGATTCAAAGTGATCTATTCTATTTTTAATTCATTTTTAGTGTCTTGAGTCAGTTATTTAGGTAAGCAAGGGTGGAAAAACAATGTTCCCCATTAGCTAGAGACCCGGAAAAAGCGGCACATTTTCTTAGCAATGTGTAGATACTGTGAAAAAAAATTGGGTCACATGGAGTCTGAGTTGTAGCAATAGCACTAGATATGGTATCCTTTCCCTGCTAGTGTCACTTCCTGCTGGTATCGAATAAAGATGATCAAATCTTCACTTCCAATCCTGGGTCCAGAGGCACATGGAGTAGTTTTAGTGTTTGGTAATTAGGGTCCATTCAGATAAAACATTTTAACACAGCTCAAAAGCAAAATCTAATATCTGCTGGCTGGCCTGCATGTCATGAAGTGCCCACGGCCCTGCAGCAGGAGCCAGGAGCACACCTCCTTCCCCTACAGCGGTCAGCCCAGACTGAGCCAGGCTACTCCCTCTTACACTGGTGCTGAACTTTGAGCAAGCCCAGTAGGGCCATGGGGGTGTGGCTTCCTCAGCCTACAGTGAGGGGTTAACCTCTGAAGTCCCAGTGGGGATCATACACACTCCTTCACACACACACCCTTTAAGAGGGTGTCTAGTGGTGGTCCCTTTTCTGCATCTTCTCCTCCTACCCAGGAAAAGAAATCTGCATTTGTGTGGGCCTTACTGGGTCGGTGGGCAACTTGAAAGTTGTGTGACTGGAGTGAAAGGTACCACCTCATGACTCTGGCATTGGTGTACTTCATACTGTTAATCCTTCAAAGTGGTGTGTGATCAGTGACCAAATGGAAGGAGTTCCCTAGCAAGTAGTACCTTAGGGCGTAGATTGCCCACTTAACTACCAGGGCCTCCTTCTCTATTGTCAAATACCTCTTAATTTGGGGGAACAACTTCCTACTCAAATAGAGGACTGGGTGCTCCTCTCCCTAGTCCTCCTGAGACAACACAGCTCCCAGTCCTACTTCTGATGTGTAAATAAATATAGATGTAAATAAATATAAAAGACCTGTCAAAGTCTGGGTGAAATAGAATTGTCTCCCTAATTAGCCAGTCCGTCAATTCCTGGAAGGCCTTCTCACACTCGGCTGACTACCTTGCTAGACTGCAAGCCCTTCGTTAGGTCCGACAAAGGTGTCAAGAGTATAGCAAAGCTCAGCACAAAGCGGTGGTAGTATCCTGCCAGCCGCAGGAATTGGTGTATCTGCCTTTTCGTTATAGGTGTTGGGAAGTCCTGTAAGGCTTGTACCTTGTCCACCTGAGGATGTAAAGTTCCTCAGCCCACTGTATACTGCAGATATGTTACCTCTTGCTGCCCAAGGTGGCACTTAGCTGGGTTGGCAGTCCGGCTTCTCCTAGGGCTTGCAAAACCGCTGTGAGGTGCTGAAGATGTCCTTCCCATGTGGGGCTGTACACCTCTATGTTATCTATATAGGCTGTTGTGTATGGGTGCTGGGGTTGTAACAGTCTGTCCATACGTCATTGGAACGTGGCCGCAATCCCATGCAGGCCAAAAGGCGTGGTGACAAAGTGGCACAGCCCAAACGGGGTAGAGAAGGCCATCTTCTATTGGGATGTGAGCATCAGGGGTATATGCTTCATGATTCCTCCACCATCCCCATGTACAGCATCATCATCCGGAGCGCCTTCTAGATCAACCCCTACATCTTCTTTCGCAGCGGCCGATGGCTTTTGCGGATGTTCTCACTAGGGAGGATGGCAACGTGGTGATTCACCAGCTCAGTCCACCCTGTGTGAGGCGACCATATGGTGGCAAAATCTAGCCACCACAACTCTTCCCGTTGCCCCGCATGCAGTCCTACTCCAATTGTGAGGGGAATGGGGTCCATGAGCTTGCCTGCCAGCCGGCCAAGTTTTGGTTCTGGGTGGTACGTGGTGATCAGTAAACCCTCCTGGGTCTTCCACTCCTTTAAGAGGTTTACATGATAAGTCCGGACTTCTTTCTGTCTCCCCGGCAGCCACATCTCATAGTCTATGGGCCCCACCTACCTAAAGTGTAGGAAAGTGTAGGTCCTCTACTTAGTGGGGAAGGAGGGCTAATAATATCAAGAAGGCTACAGTATTTAATGGCTGTTTTGCTCTATTCTTCACAAAAAAGGTCAGTGGTGACCACATACTCAACACAAGTAGTATTAACAAGGGTGAAGGAACAGAAGACATAACAGGGAAAAGGTTAAAGAATATTTAGATAAAATAGATGCATTCAGGTTGGCAGGGCCAGATTAAATTCATCCTAAACTACTTGAGGAACTAGCTGAAGCAATCTCAAAACCATTAGCAATTATCTACAAGAACTGGTGGAGGATGGGTGAGATCCCTGAGGACTGGAGATGGGCAAACATACTACCTGTCTTTAACGGGGGAAACAAAGATTTATAGAGCAATCGGCCTAACTTCAATATGTGTACAGGTATTGGAACAAATTATTAAACAATCAGTTTGGAAGCACCTAGAGGATAATCGGGTTATAGGGCATAGACAGAATAGATTTGTCAAGAAAAAAATCATGCCAAACCAACCTAATTTTTTTCTTTGACAGGGTTACTGACCTATCGGATAGAGGGGAAGCAATAGACATGATATATCTTGATTTTAGTAAGGCTTTTCAGACAGTCCCACATGACATTCTCATAAGCAAACTAGGGAAAGGTGGCCTAGACAAAAGTACTATACAGTGGGTGCACAACTGGTTGTGAGGGGTTGCAAGCACTTTGGAGGAAAGGATTAGAATTCAAAAATACCTTGATAAATTGGAAAATTGGTCTGAAATCAGCAAGATGAAATTCAACAAAGATAAGTGCAAAGTACTTCTACTAGGAAGCAAAAATCAAATGCACAAATAAAAAATGGGGAGTAACTGGCTAGTTGGTAGTACTGCTGTAAACGATCTGAAGGTTATAGTGGACCACAAATTGAATATGAGTCAACAGTGTGATGCAGTTGTCAAAAGGGCTAATACAATTCTAGAATATATTAACAGGAGTGTTGTACATAAGACGAAGAAGGCACTTGGCCCACTCTACTCAGCAGTGGTGAAGGCTCAGCTGGAGTACTGTGTCTAATTCTGGATATCATATTTTAAGAAAGATGTGGACATATTGGCGAGAGTACAGAAAGAGCAACACAAATTTTAAAAGATTTAAAAAACCTGACGTACAAGGAAAGGTAAAAAATACCTGGGTAAATTTAATCTTGAAAAAAGAAGACTGTATGGGGATCTGATAACAGTTATCATATATGTGAAGAGTTGCTATACAGTGGATGATGATCAATTGTTCTCCATGTCCACTGAAGGTAAGACAAGAAGTAATTAACTTAATCTGCAGCAAGGGAGATTTAGGTGGGATATTAGGAAAAATGTTTTAACTATAAGGGTAGTTAAGCTCTGGAATGGGCTTCCAAGGGAAGTTGTGGAATCCTCGTCATTGGAACTTTTAAGGACAGGTTGGACAAATACCAGTCAGGGATGCTCTAGATTTATTTTGTCCTGCCTCAGCTCAGAGGGCTGCACTTGATGACCTCCGGAGGTCCCTTCTAGCCCTCTATTTCTATGATTCTAAGATTCTATACTCTAATCATTATGCCAGCTCTAACATAACTTCCACCTAAAACATCTCCCCTCCCTACTTTCTTCATCTCCACTGACAGCTTCACAGTCACTCAAGTTTGCGACCTTGGAATTATTTTCAATTCTCAACCCTGTCCTTTTTCTTTCTTACCCAGGCTCGTCTCAAATCCTGACACTCCGTATACAATATGTGAGAGTGAGACCCTCAAAACTCATGAAAATGATTAGCATAGAAAAAATTCCATTGCAGTGTAGATAAATCAGGTTATTGTTGTGGTGTGACATAAAACCCTAACTTCACTTTTAATGAGCTCACACAGCCTTATGTTCTTACACATTTTACTTCTGGGGATGTTTGTTCACATTCTCTGTTGATTGTTTTATTTTATTACATAAAATTCTAAAACCAAGATGAGAATCTAGATGAATTTTTCATATGGCCTGTTTCCTATGAGGGGAGATATGGGCATGTTCTCTTAACATGGTGCCCTCACTAATACCACAATGATAAGAGAACAGACACTGGTCATAAACTTTTATCTCCTAGTGTTTTTACACAGAAGCAGAACTGTTATATTAAATTTATGCCTGCTCATAAACATTTATATTTCTGGTTTTTGAATGTGTGTTATGAAGTAATAAAGATACTTAATATGCATTATTTATTATTATACCTGGTGCCTTCTGTAGAATATTTGCTATAAAGCCATTATGTACAAACCCAGATTTAATTATTATCGATCCCCAAAATCTTTTCAAAGCAAAGCACAGAAAAGCAAGAATCTCTTTTTAAGAGGGAATATAATCCATAAAATATCATTAGGTTTCCATTCATAGATTTTTAAGGTCAGAAGGGACGATTTTGATCACTTAGGCAGACTTTCTTATACCCCAGAAATTTCACACAGTGAAATGATGGGAGCTATCTGTTTACTAAAAACACATTACTTCAACTACCAGAGCAACAGTGGCCACTTCTGTAGCTGTTCTGCCCAATTGGAGCGGTACCCACATATGCGAGGGCAGAATTGGCCCCATAAAGACTATTACTAAGCTCGGGTTTTACTTGCAGATCTATCAAAACACATGGTTATTAAGGTAACCACACACAGAGAGAAAAGCACATGATTGCACTCAAACCTGGCATTGTACTTCAAGCAATGCTAAACTTGGGAACTAAAGATCATACAAACAGTGGGATAGTGTCACAACACACATCGTACCCCTCCCCCACTTTGACAGGTACCTGCTGCAGGAGAAGAAAAGGCGCTCCTGCTGCTTATCTGAGAGTTGGAAATGGGATTGTGAAAGAGGGAAGCAATACTAAGCTCCCACTAGGGGCATGCACCACAAGAAGCTTTCAAATCACTGTTAAATTACTTTGTCATTTTTCCTTTGTGCAACTCATGTGTCAGGAGCAGGGATTAGCAGGCTAAGGGGTAGATCATGCCTCTCAGGCACAGTCTATATTAAGGGGTGCTGCAGAGTTTCATCAGCCCAGAGGAAGAACTGGGAGCTGGTGTGCAGGGGATCTAGTGCAGGCTTTACTGAGTATATTTGCCCTTCCTTTGCACGGTCAGCCAGCATCCTGAACCAGTAGAGAGGGAAACAAGAACATGGCTTTGACTTCTTTCTGGCCATTTTAGGGGCCAATACATCTGCAGGGGACAAGAGAGAAGGAGCAGTCCATGCATTCCCTTGACCACACAAGCCCTGATCCAAAGCTGATGGGAATCTTCAATGAGCTTTGGTTAAGGCTCAGATGCTGGAGCTTCACCTCACTCATACGTATGATTCACAAGGATTGTGTGTGCGTGGGAGGAGAGCCATACACCTTGTATGCTCCTCCCTCCTCTGCACCCATGTGAGGGCCATGCAGATCCTCTCCCTAAGGGAAGGTACCTATCCAGGGAAATACTGAAAAAGACCTGGGTGTAGCTCAAAAGTTTTGTCTCATTTACCAACAGAAGTTTGTCCAGTAAAAGATATTACCTCACCCACCCATTCAGTACAATGAATACATTTGAAAATGGGATGAATACTGTTGCTGGAAATGTTTTCTATAAAGTATGTCAGGTAAATGCATGGTGTGGTAGAAAGGACTCAGTGGGGAAGGCTGCATTACCTGAGATCCAAAACCATGAGTGGGAGATGCAGTCATCCCAAACAGGTGCTGATAAAATCTTTACACACCACAGGGATTTCTCACACTCATACAGCCACCCATCACCTCCATAGTATCCGAGTGGCTCAAGCCACAGTCATGTATTCTATATATGCCTCATCCTGTGACAGATAAGCTATTTTAGAAATGTTTTAAAAGCTTTTATTGGCACTGTGTCTTCTACCCCTCTGCCTGCAAATCCAGGTTGGATTAGTTCCACAAACTGAATCCCTTGTGGGGAGAAAGGAACTGGCTCCAAATGCAGACATGGTCCCCCCTCTCAGATCATGAGGATTCCTCTTCCCAGCATGTAAGCTTGGCCAAGTCACCAATTTCCCCCACACATAAATGGGGATGCTCATTTGTATCCACCATTGCCAATCTTGGGATCTACAAATGAAAATGTGCCCAACTGTATTATTAGATACATTTCACAGTGGAAAAGTTGAGACACAGATATTCTGAATGCCTTGTCAGGATGTATTTGTGGTGTATTTAATTATATGGTTTTAAATAATAATTAAGAAAATAAAGTTGCTTATAGAAGACTCTAGGCACCCTAACACATAATTCAGAACAAAATAAAATCCCAGAAAAAAATGTCATCATTTCAAACAGGAACTTCACCAGCCAGCATTATATAAAACTCCTTTCCACCCCTCCATCATTCTGGGAAGAATATCTTATATGTGAATTTATATGTTAAAAATACTGTAAGCACTTATGACTAATGAGAGGCTCATGCAGGTATTGCTGCAAACAAAGGAGGAGACAGGGCAAAAATCAAGACCTGGATTAACTGGTTCCCTTCTGAATCACACACACCAGGAATCTGATGCCAAACTCCTCTAGAGACCTGGGAAAGAATTCTGTGAAGCTCAAAAAGATTGTCTCTTTCACCAACAGAACTTGGTCCAATAAAAGATATTACATCACCAGCCTCGTCTCTCATCCTGGGACCAACACAGCTGCAAACTACAGCACTGTGGCACACAATTGGTATGTCTTCTTTGAATTGCCGTCATTTCAAATGCCAGCACTTCCAAGAATGCCAATACATTCCCCCATGCTAGTCCCTTGTGCAAATTCTAAATAAATAAGCATTGCACAGGGGGATTAAGTGGGGGGCTGGTTTGAAAGAATATTCTCCTCTCTCCCAATAGAAGCTGGAGAGCACCAGTGCATATACTTTGTGCGTGATATTACAGGCTCTGGGTGACAAGAGTGTCTGCACTTGTTTCCTTACCATTGCATCAGGCACTGTGTCACTGGACTTGCGTAGATACAGGCCGTGTCTCCAACGTTTCTCTTCCCTGTTCCCTGTCCACATGTGAACTAATGTGGAGCATGCTCCCTGTGGTACTGCTCCAGAGCGGGAAGTGTGAGAAGTCATTTGCATGACCACTCCATCGTGTACTCCCCTGTACAACAGAACCATGTTGTCCTCCTATTTTTTGGGCCCAATGGGAAAGAGAGTGTATGTATGGGAAGAGAGACTTTGGCCCACATATTGTAATAACAAGCAATAGAGAAGGATTTACATTGTAAATTAATCTTGCATTTTGATTGGTTAAATTTATCCTGGCCTAACTTGTGCATTTGGTGCCTGCAAAACAGGGCAGAAAAAATATCCAGGAGAGTCTGGCAATTCTTCCCTATTTGGCAAAATTTGCTTCCTCATACTCTACCAGGAGAGAGATCTGCAACCTCCTTAGAGGATGGAAAGAGAAAGGATCTGACTAATACTCTCTCTTCAGCAGCTATTCATAGCCCTCCTGAGGATGACTGACGTTAGCAGTCTCAGAAATTGAGCTCAGGTACATGGCCTGACCTCAGGTGGCAGAATAACTATAGAAGTTTTCTTAGAAACAGTAGTTGGTCTGTTTATCTTAGGTAGAGGAAATCGATGTGAGCTTATACTCATACTCTCGTATCTACAAAAGCCTTCATGATTAAAGGCTAGGTCAGGGAGGAAAGATGGAGGGAGAGTTACAGTGGCAACTGAACAAGTAGACCTAGACTAACAAAGGTTTACTGCCTCTTCCATAGACTTCAGTTCAGCTGAAAAAGGTTAGTTAAAACTGTTGAAGGTGGATGGCCCAGGTGCAACTAGGGAGGCAAATAGACCAAGCAGTTAAGAATCGAAGTGGTTCTCCAGAGGTTAACCATTTCTTGTCCCTTTATCCCATTTTATCTTCCTTTTGACTCATGTGAGTAATCTCTCAGTTAGAAAAGAATAAGAATGTGCTTCTATAAATTACAGTTCTGCATATTAAGGCAGTGAGAAACTAAGGACTCCGAGAGAGATGTAGACTCTTGATGCAAAAGCTTTTGGCACAGTTTGATTGGTGCTTTTTCAATCACTCACATAGTCACAACAAATGTTCCTAAAGCTTCAGACTCCAGTTATAGTAGCTAAAGTTGAGAGCCCAGTATGAAATCCAATCAATAGAGGAATCATTGATCTTACTCAGCAGAGAGGTTTTATCCAATAAAAGTTATAAAGTCTCTAGAGCTATAAGTGAACCAGTAAATCACAATTTCAGTGACCTTTTTTTCTCTGTCCGCTGCATATTTCTACTGAGGTGGGAAAAATCCTCAAGTTCGCACTTCGTTTTAAGTCAACCCCTGATTTTCAGTGGGAGTTCTCCTGTTTATAGCATAAGTAAAAAAAAACCCCAAACCAGATAGATTATTACAGCCTTTACTGAGTTTACTGGGGGTAAGTCTTCCCCTCCCCTCTCCTCCCAGGCTCAGATTGTGTGTGTTGTAGGGAAAGCGGAGCCTACTCACTCATACTCCCCACTGTGAGCAAGTGGGAAAGAGAGGGTTGGGGGGATGGGAGGAGTACTGGATCTGCCTCTCCTACTTGCAAGCTAGAGTATCTGGCTGGGAGCACAGTGCAGTGTAAATTGTTCCACCAAAAGGGGTGAATTAATTTATTCATTCCCAAAGCAAAGGGGAAGAGGGAAGGAATTGTGAGGTGAGTCTCAATTTGTTTTCTGATCAGCTCTTGGGGTAATGCAGCTGCACACCACACCTAACCAAGTGCACACTGTAAAATTGAAGTTAAGCTCTAAGGGAGGACCTGAGGACGTGGCCCTCTGTCAATAATCACTGTGATACCGGAGAGGCATTCTAGTTGGTATTAAGCATGGTGGAAAATATTACGTGCTTGCTGGATTGAGTATTCTCTATTGGTCATATATGCTACTGCTGAGTCTTGTTTAGAGCTAATGTGTTAATGAATTTTATATGTATTTGAAGAACTTCAGAGACATTGCATAATTTTACTCTGTCAATACCTAGAGACATGACAAAATATTATTTCCCCAATCAGTATAAATCTCTCTACAATACACATGCCAGAAACGATGAGCACTGAGCAAACAAAGTTAATAAATCCAATCCAATTTCCATTGAGCAGTTCAATGGGAGATGGAGCGGGCCTTTAGTTCTGTGGAATTCCCCTTATACTGGTATATAGTATTCTGCACATGCTCACAAACCCTTTCCTCCATGGTGAAGCTTCTTAAACATGTAAAGTGACATTTGAGCAGCACTCTGTAGAATGCCTTCACTAATTCTCAGTTTAATTTTTTTAATTAAAATGATTTTGCACTGGAAATCTATTAACCACTCTCTCTTGCTAACATAATAGCATCTGCCTTCTGCTCCACAGTCTAGGCTATGTAAAAATATCATCTGAAAAATGAAAAAAGGAAAGAGTAGCTTCTCATCTTCATGGAATATTCAAAAAAGAAAAACCATGACAAGTTAGGTAAAATTTTCTGACATCATGTTGCATGCAGAAAGCAATTTAAAACTTAATAAAAATATGCCAGTATAATGAAATGTCCCCATGTTTCAGTATGTGTGTGGAGGAATATGTGATCAGACTGGCGGTGGAGAGGCAACTGCAGAGGTCCTGAAAAAGAAGGGGAAGGAGGAGTTATGCTTGGCTGCTCCTGAGCCTACTCTCTCCTAAGGCAGCGTGCATATGGATGTATGCCTGTGTGAAGAGGGAAGAGGGTTATGGAGGGTAGAGGGTTCCCCTCCATCGGCTGCTGTCCATTAACCAAGGTGTAGTAGATGGGGAAAGTTAACTATATCTCATGTTGTTCCCCTTGCTGTATCTGAAGTTCTCAGGGCATGCAGTAACCATTCTGGTTGATGTTCCACTTTTCTTGCCCTATATGGGAGGTATAGTTTGCCCTACATTTCCAAGATGCGGTGGGTCTGACTGAATAGCAGTGTTTGGTATCAGGAAGGGATTTTTTTCTCTGGGCAAGATTGACAAGGTGTCTGGCAGGTTTTTATACTTTCCTTGTTGCATATTGGAGAGCTGATTTTGGTTAAAAGGAGTAAGGACAAACATTTAAAAGCTGAGCATTTAATAGGTGGAGTTTGTAATTTCATGGCAATGTGCAGCCACTCTTCAGAGCAAGTGAGTCTTAAAGGGTCCACGTCCCAGAGGTAAACAATAGAGAGAGACCTAGGAGTTAACTGGTGGATCCTATTAGCCGGGAGGAAGAAGGGGAAACTGTAAATCTTCACAGACTGAGGTATCTCTCATGTGTACCCACATTTCCCTTTACAGGAGGAGGGTATAGACCAGCAGTATCCAGTATGTTCGTCACTAGCCACAGGAGGCTATAGGCTATTAATTGTGGCTAATGCAAGTGGCTTTTTTATAATGTGGCTTAATATGGCTTTTTTATAATGTGGCTAATAAGAAAAATTCAAAACCACAAGTGTGGCTAGCATTGAATTTCTATTGGACACCGCAGATATAGACACTTCAGGACTGGGATTAGGCTGAAGGGAGTCTGCCATGAATATTGGTTCTATGGGATGGAGGCAATTTACTGTACTGATCTCAAGTAAATGACTGGCAATTTTTTTTGGAGGGGAGGGGCAGTGTTAGCTCCCAACATTAAAATTAAAAATAAATAGTAGCGGCCTGATGCTTTAAAATTCATCCCTCTGTCATTATTAGACTCCTGCTTGTCCTGATCAACCCACACCATCGTTGTTGGTTTGAGAAATTGTAAACCAAGAAGCCATGCTCCATCTTTCCTGAAAAGGGGATGTAAGGGTATGATTATGTAAAGTTCATAAACCAGAGACGGATTACAGTTACTGACATTTCTGAATAACTGTCAGCCATTTAGACTTGTGAGCCACTCTGATACTGTGGTGATGCAGGCTAGAGGTTTATAAGTGTCTAGTTCGACAGACCGACAGCAGTTTATAACTGCTCAGGTTTGTTCCTTTTTCACAATTTAGATTTAGAACTGCTTAGGGAGAAAACAGAGTTTTAAAAAAATCCATGGAACGGATGGTCCTGGTCCTGCAGATTCATGAACCTGCTTCATTTTACTTACTGTGACTAGTTCCATCAAAGCCAGTGGACTACTCATGCAGTGTGTAAAATGAAACAGGTGCATAAGCCTTTGCAGGATCAAGGCCTATATGTTTGTACAGTGACGAGCACAACAGGGCCTAAATCTCAGCTAACCTCTAGGCACTATGGTAATACAAATTTAGACTGCTGATTTATTCTTTTATTTATTTCTCTGTCCTGGCCATATTTCATGTGTTTCTAAGTTGCCTTCAGTTTATAAATTATCACTGATTTCATGGTTAGAAAATTAGCGATATGAGCATCATTACTCATTACTGTGAACTCATCATGATAACAGTTTCTGAGAAAATCATAACATACCACAGCAAACATTCGTAGATCTTAAAGCCAGAAGGGACCGTCATGACTAGAAGCTGAAGCAAGACAAATTCAGACAGGAAAAGAAGGCGTTAATTTTTACCAGTGAGAGTAATTAACCATTGGAACAATTTACCAAGGGTTGTGGTGGCTTCTCCATCACTGACAATTTTTAAATCAAGATTGGATGTTTTTCTGAACACTCTGCTCTAAGAATTATACCCCCTCCTGTCCCCAACATCCTGCCCCAGACCAGAGTCCCCATCCACACTCCGAACCCCTCGGCTCCACCCCCAGCCTGGAGACCCCTCCTGCAACCCAAACCCCTCATACCTGGCCCCACCCAAAACCCCTCATCCCCTCCCACACCCCAACTTCCTGGCCCAGACAAGTGAAAATGAGCAAGTGAGTGAGGGTCAGGGAGAGGGAACGGGGATGGCGTGAGTGGGGGGGTGGAGCCTCAGGGAAGGGGCAATGGGTGGGGCAAGGGTGTTCAGTTTTCTGCAACTGGAAAGTTGGCAACCCCATGGTCAGACTAAATGATCACAACACAGTGATCCCTTAGAATCTATGATCATCTAGTCTGTGTGATCTGCATAACACAAGCCATACTACCACACCCAGTAATTCTTGTGATTGACCTACAATGAATCTTTTGATATAAAAACTCCAAGGCATGGAGAATCCAACTACATCCTTTTATAAACTATTCCAATGGAATGTTGGTAAAAATAATCAAATGCCCCCAGACCTGAACATTTTTAAAGAGGTTTATTTATAAAGATGTTTTTGGGGTCTCTCACTTGGCCACTAATCAAATTCTCCTTTTATGTCATAGTGCCTGTTTTAAAATTTGATGTTTTAGGGCCCAATCCTGCATATATTTAGTAATTGTGCTCATGATGTATGCAGTTCCAGTGAGTCAGTGGGCACTTTGTTGATACCCCTAATTTGGCCTTTGTGCTCTGCCCTGGTGGTTTAGTAGGGCAGCGGTGTGTGCTATTATATCCCTGGGTCTAGCTCTGTCACCTTTCTGTTACTGCTCCAACCCCCACACTTACTCACACATTGATATTGTCTCATTCTCCTACATGCACATTAATTCTATCAATCACTCGTCCTTAAATGCACTCATGCATCTGTAATTTATGCAGTTATTCATTTTTACTTGCTCTTTCAGAATGGGTAAGCAGGTGCATGTTTATAGTTAGGTCGACTGGGTGTGCCTCAAAATATTAAACTTCTGGCAGAGCAGTCGTATGCTAAACAGAAAAGCTTGACATTCTTAGCTCCTGGCTTATTACCTTTCGTATGCATATGGACGTTCTCATGTGTATTGATTCACACCTATTGTAGAGATGCTGAACAACCAATAAATGCAATGTTAAAAAACAGGATTAAAAGAAAAAAAAGTGATGGATGCGCTCTGTGATTGCTGGACAAGTGTGGTGAGTCATGCAAAGTGATGAGATTTGCAGAGGGGCTATAAATATTGGGGTACCTCTTTTCACTAATGTGTCTGTCTGTATGTGACACATGCCAGTTAATTGCTACCTCTCTCCCAGATATTAATGAGAGATTCATGAGTGAAGCACCTACTTGAGAATATGCTCTCCATTTGAAGGCCTGCTTCTCTCCTCAGATAATGTTAGGAAAAAATATGTGAAGAGAGGCATACTTGGTTTGAGTGGCGGCTCGGGTAGGAATGATATGATAGGAATGTACATGCATGGGTGCTTAAAGTTAAATGGCTAAAATCCATAATGAAAGATCTAAATAAAAGAGGCCTGATTTCCAGAGCCCCATCAATTGCCTTTTAGTTCAGTGAGATTGTGAGTGTTTGTACTTCTGAAAATCAGGCTACTTCTATTTATGTGCCTAAATATGATTTTAACTGCCTAATTTAAGCACCCCAGCTTGCTTATTTTGGCCTCAGGCTCTCAGCTGGAAATTCATTGTAGCTTTGCCATATACACTTGTATATAAAGCAGTAAATTATAATCACAGGAAGCAGCTCTTGTCCAATAAGCACCTGAGTTTTTATTATAGGTAGAAAATGCCAATGGAAAACAAAATAGTTCTATTTCAAATAAATCAGGCCCAGCTTGGAAAACCTTGTTAGTCTTGTATCCAAATACTTAGCCACATAAAATTGGGAATTAGGGTTTTTCCCAGAAGCTGGTTCCTTTGTGATTGCCTCATCACCACTTAGGGTGACCAGATGGGAAAAGTGAAAGATCGGGACACTCGGGGGGGGGGGGGAAGGGTTGGAGAAGCAGGGGGCGGGGCCCAAGCGGGGAGGGAGGGGGGAGCAGGGGCAGCGTCTGGAGGCTCTCTGTCTCTGCGGGGGCGGGGGGGCAGTGGGCTCTCTGCCTCCTCCTCCCCTGCAGCATGCTTCCTGGAGGCAGAGAGAGCTCTCCTGGCCGTTGCCGTGGCCCGCCCCCTACCCAATGCTGTCTCTGCCGGGGGAGGTGCCAAGGGGGGGAGCAGTGGCCTATCTGCTGCTGCCCCCCTCACCCCCCTCTGCCTGCCGGCGCTGGTTGCATGCAGGGAGGCTCCACTCCCCGCCCGCCCTGCATGTTCCACTGCCGCCAGTCTCTGCCGGCCGGAGGGGGGGGGGGGGAGGACAGGGAAAGACGGGAGTGGGCTGGGCTCTCTGCCCCGCCCCCGCTCCCCTCTGCCGGCCGGCACTCGCAAGCAGGGAGCAGCAGGTCACCCGCCCCTAACACCATGTGGCTGCCTGGCTCTAGGGCAGTGGGTGGGGCCGTGCTGCCTGAATGAGCCCTGCACACGCAGGGCTCATCTGGAAGGTCCGGAAATCGGGACAAATGGCGTCCCGACCAAAGTGTGGTCGGGACGCGGGACAAATGGACCAAAATCGGGACTGTCCCGATAAAATCGGGACATCTGGTCACCCTATCACCACTAAACTTCTCATCACGGATTCACCCTTTTATAGAACACTTTCCCAGCATGCTTTTCTGGTAGCTGGCAGTGGTTTGAGGGGCAGTCAACAAGCATGTGGACAAGGGGGATCCAATGGATATATTGTGCTTAGATCTTCAGAAAGCCTTTAACAAGGTCCTTCACCAAAGGCTCTTAAGCAAAGTAAGGTCCTCACATGGATCAGTAACTGGTTAAAAGATAGGAAACAAAGAGTAGGAATAAATGGTCAGTTTTCAAAATGGAGAGAGGTGAATAGTGGTGTCCCCAAGGGTCTCTGCTTGGACCAGTACTATTCAACATATTCATAAATGATCTGGAAAAAGGGGTAAACAGTAAGGTGGCAATATTTGCGGATGTTACAAAACTACTCACAATTAGTAAGTCAAAGCAGACTGCAAAGAGTTTCAAAGGGATATCACAAAACTGGCTGGCTGGGTAACAAAATGCCAGATGAAATTTAATGTTGATAAATGCAAAGTAATGCACATTGGAAAACATAATCCTAACTATACATATAAAATGATGGGGTCTAAGTTAATTTTCAAAAAAAGACCTTGGAGTTATTGTGAATAGTATGAAAACATCCAGTCAATGTGCACCGGCATTCAAAAAGGCTAGATAATAAGACAGAAAATATCATATGGACTCTACATAAATCCATGGTACGCCCACATCTTGAATACTGTGTGCAAGTGTGGTCATCCCACCTCAAAAAAGATATATTGGAATTGGAAAATATTCAGAAAAGGGCAACAAAATGATTATGGGTATGGAATAGCTGCTGTAGAGGACAAATTAATAAGACTGGGACTTTTCATCTCGGAAAAGAGATGACTAAGGGGATATATCATAGAGGTCTATAAAATCATGACTAGTATGAAGAAAGTAAATAAGGAAGTGATATTTACTCCTTATGACACAAAAATTAGGGGGTCGCAAAATGAAATTAATAGGCAGCAGATTTAAAACAAACAAAAGGAAGTATTTTTTCACACAGTGCAGTTAACCTGTGGAACTCCTTACCAGAGGATGTTGTGAAGGACAAGACTATAAATGGGTTCAAAAAAGAACTAAATAAATTCATGGATGATAGGTCCATCAATGGCTGTTAGCCAGGATGGGAAGGGCTGGTGTTCCTAGCCTCTGTTTGCCAGAAGCTGGGAATGGGTGAGAGGATAGATCACTTGATGATTGCCTGTTCTGTTCATTCCTTCTGGGGTACTTGGCATTGGCCACTGTTGAAAGGCAGGATACTGGACTAGATGAACCTTTGGTCTGACCCAGTATGCCATTCTTATGTTTTTAAGTTCTCACATTTTATTGGTTCACGTACTATCTTCTTAAAAAATTATGTTTGAAGTACCACATGCAAATTTCTTTTTGTGCACATTTATTTTAAGCTTCTATAGGCTTAAGTTTTTTTATGCTTGACAGTGAAATAAAGCCTAAAATGTCTGATTATAACATGCTTTTTAAACACCTCAGGTTTTTAGGCTGTGAATCAAAAAGTGACACAACAAAGTATCCATTATTATTTATGTCTTTGGTGTTACAAGAAACAATTAAATACGTCATAAATAACATCTTGGCAACATTTTGATATGTTGCCAAACTACGTCAATGGTTTGACTTTTTAACTTGTCTAATTGAATTCTGAATTTCCTGCTAATTCTTATCTGGATTAGTGTTGAATTGAAGCCAAAGTTCACTTTGCTTACCTTTTTACAAAACTGAAATAAAGAAAAATGCAAAACATTTTGAGTAACTGTCATAGAAAACAAAGAAGATGCCATTAATGAGAAGAATATCATTAATCTAGTTTTACAGGACAATAGTTGTGTTATGTCAGGTGAGATATTGGTGAACTTCAGCCAAAAGTCTGGTAATGCATTGAGATTCAGCCAGTACTTGTTTTTTAATGGCTATCAGGTTAGAAAAAAATATCTGACAGAAACATGTAGTGCTGAAAGATGTACAAAATTTCAAAGTGCTGTCTGATATCAGGCTAAACTCCTCTCTCTTTCTCAGATAATGTCACTGAGCTGAACTTTGCTGAATTCAAGCTTGAGTCCTCCATCACATGACAGTTCAATCAACTCTTCCCTTTCCTTTGCCAAGAAGCCATCTGGCAGGGTGTCTTCTTCTATTGAAAATGGGTCCTTGATCTAATTCTCATTTGTCACGCTGGCAGGAAAGTAAGTATGCATTAAACTTGGTGACCAAATTCAGGCAATGTTCTCTTATGTTAGCAATGAGGCCAGGAAGAATTTTCAATTCATTTTCAATAAGGAATTTTTCCAAGACTGGGAATGATTTGCAATTTCCCTTTTCTCCGCCTTGTGCTATGAACTGCAGTTTCTTTATCATTGCCCTTTGTTTTTTCATGAGAAAGCACAGTGTTTAGTCCCTGTAAATGGGCATTCAGTTCATTAAGACATGTGAAAAAGTCAGCCCCGTAGGCTAATCTTGACAGCTATACCTCAGCTGCAAAGCTATCAGCATATTCAAAACTAAAATCACTAAAGAAAATGTGTACCTCCAAATGGAGTTCAGAAATGAGTCAACACTTTCCAATGTGATAGATATCTCACTTCTGTAGAGAGAAGATTTTAATGATCACTTCCCATTTCATTGCATAAAACTGAAAACAACCCTGTTTTCATCAAATTGACCACCCTTATGGCCTGATCCAGAATTACTTATAGATTGACCTGCCTAGGAAGGGGCAGGTCAATCTATAAGTGGAGGAAGGGGGCAGAACTAGTGCCTCACGGTGAATAGTACAGTGAGTGAACTTAATATTAGGCACCATTTATTTAATTTTTGCCAAATATCACCAAATTTCCCAGTCATTGCCAGTGTGCCATTTGAGCATGTACTGATGCAGTTCTCCACTCTATACCATTTATGGTGATAAAAGCATTCTGTTTATTAAAGATTTCTGCTGCCATTGTATGTCTTGATAGAGTGTCACAAAAAGAAAACTCTCCTTTAATTGTCATTTCTGATTCAAACCTTACATACGTAAGAAACTGAGCAAAATAAGTGATATTAGTACTTTTGTCTAATTGTAATGAAAATATTTTACTCATTGTGTGAGCTCATCTTCTTGAGAAGACATGGCTTGAATTCTTCTTGATACACCATTAAGGAAATGACATCAAGCTGTTTTGCAGCTTTATCCCCAAGAATCAGCAACAGGTAATATGAGAGTCTCACCAATTGTATTCCCAGTTTGAGCAATGGTCAAGCTTACATGGTGTGATGCTTCTAGGGCCTTCACATTAATGCCACGGATAGATTTTTTTTTAGCTGTTTTAAAAACACTTAGCTTTCTCTTGAAAAATTCGAGATGTTTGTCTTTTAAACGGCTGTGCTTTATATCAAAGTGACATTGAAGTAGGGTAGGTTTAATTGAATGACTGAATAACTGTTTATAGCAAATGACCCATTGGTTCATTTTCTTCACCACTTAACGTAAATGCAAATGATAAGTAGCTGGGTGGAATCATACTTTTTAACTATCTTGTACTGTTTATTGCTTGTCTCAGGAAGTTTACCAGCAGTGCCTGAAATCTCTTCCGTTTTGTTCCTCCAGTGTTGACCCACTCTACTGTCTGTGTCATCAACAGGCCTTTCCTGTATTTCCTTATGTTTCCTTTTGCAGCTGCTGCTAGTTAGCTGTTTCTACATGAGGTCCACACTTATAAATACAAGACAATTTCCACAACATCAGGCAAATGAACAAAAGTGACACCAAAGCACTCAGACAAGCAGTTCAAAGGAGGACGAGGATTTCTGAATATTCACAAATTGTTTTTGTTGAACGAAGGCTTAGGCCACCTTCCTGGAATGTGCAGACCCATTTAAAGGTGTCTGGCTGGGAAGATCTCTCCCCTACACTCAGCAGGGCCCTTGGATGCCTGAAAACTGCACAAGGGCTACTTCTTCTTGGAGGATTTTCAAATTCCAGCCAGCAGGCTGCTCTGCAGCTAAAGAGCAAAGAAGTTCTTAATCTTGTAGCCAGGCTTTAATCCACTGGACCTGACTGACCACCTACCATGACCCCAACTCCCCTATGGAGACAGCAGGAATTCCCCATTTATCCCCTGCCTTCCAGCCCTGCAGGGGCTAGGCTCAGCCTCTGCAAGGCAGGAGGTGCAAAGGGAGCTTTTGCTCTGAGGTGGCTTCCTGTGTGTGTTTGTGTGTGTGTGTTCTTTGATCTTTGTGCTCCCTGCAGCTGCAGGCTTTATAGGCCCTCTGAATCAGCCCTGTATGTGTGAACTTTTTTGAGTGAGAGGAGCTTTGGCCATGTAACTTCATCAGTTCATCTCGGTAGCTCGAGCTGTGTGCTATAGCACAAATTGAGGGCTTGGTCTAGCAGCCAGCCAGCCATCAGCACAGTTCCCAGTGCACTGCAATTTAAAACTACTATGCTGGTCTTGCTGGCAAGTGTTATTCGCTCTTATGGCTGAAAGTGGCCAGGAGAGGGCATTTTGCTTCTTGGGGGGTTTCTGGCACATGGCAATGTATGTGATACCTGTTCATTTGTGCTGGGAAGATATATTTAAAAGACCTTTTGGCATCCAACTTCCAACCAGCTTACATGTACCAAAGCTCAGAACCCCTGGACTGTAGTTTAGGAAAGACAAACAATTGCATCTATACGGTGGCCATTTTTCACCTGGTAGCTGATCCTCCCTTCCAGCTGGCAACTATGTTGTACTTCTATTGTGTTTTCCTTTCATTTCCTTCTCCTCTGAATCCTGAGTAGTCTTCACACACAGGAATCAAAGAAAACTGTAAATCCAAGGAATACACATCCACTGTGATACCAGTGATGACTAGTCTCTGGAGCCCAGATGAATAGCTCCTCCAGATACAGAAAATGAATTGGCTATATCAAGTGCAATATGTTTGTGTAACAGGGTGGCGCCTCACCCCTGCGGCGCCTCCTGCTGGTCTGTCTAGGAATTAGCTTACCAGCGTCTGGAGCGCCCTCTGCAGGCCAATGTCCTGCTTCTGCTCAGGCCCCGTGTCCCTCCCGGACCCCGGTGCCTTCTTACTGAGGGTGCTGCACCCCTGCAGAACCCCCTCAAGTCTAAGGGTCTCCCCTCCCTTCCCTTGCCTCAGACTGGGCAACTGCCAGTCACCACTTGCCCCCGCTCACTGAGGCAGACTGCAGTATCATTGCCATTCATCACTGGCAAGGGGGGTTGGCCTGCTGCTTCTATTTCAGCCATGGGCTGCCCCCTGCAATCCCAGTACCCCTGGGTGGGGCCTCCTTCCAGGCCCTACAGCCTGAGGCTCCCAGGCTAGCACTTCCCCAGCTCCTCGTGCCTAGCCCCAGCCCTGCGTCACCCGGGACACTACTCAGGCTCCCAGCAGCTAGGTCTGTCTGCCTTCCCCCTAGAGGAGACTCTCTCTGTCTCCCTGCCTCGCAGCCTTTTTATATGGCCTGCGAGTGTTTGGGGCGTGGCCACCCAACTGAGCCTACTTCCTAATCAAGCTGGGCATTTCCTGTGTCCCGGCCACAACCCCCTTCCTGGGCTGTTTCAAGCCCCTTCAGCCAGGGAGTGGGTGGTCACCCCGCTACAGTCTGACAGCAGGATTGTGTTTCTTTTGACCAAATGGGCTTGTCATGCAAACATGGCACTTTTATGTTCTATGTTCTAAGGAGCGGACCACTTCATCTAGTGGAGATGCAGAGAAACAAACAAACAAACAAAAATTATCCAATTTACACAGTCCCCCCTCCCACAGCAATGGACAGATCATCGGCCAAACAAGTAATAACAAAGACTTTAATGAAAACTAAATGGAAAGTTCCAGGCAGGGGCAGAAACATAAGTGTACGTGAATGAGAGAACTATAACTCTAAACGTCACTTACTTTTTTGAATCAGGACTTCTTGAACCAAAGCACAACAATGTATGGCAGAAACTTTGAATACATTTTTGTAGTCCATTGCCATCTTCATTGATAAGAGCAATGTCATCAGCAAAGTCTAGATCAGATAGCCTTGAATTGTTCCATTTTAGGCCATATGTATCACTGTTGAATTGTTTTAATGGTTGATGACTTGCATAAACAAAAAAGGAGACAGGATGCACCCCTGCTTTACACCTGTCTTGGTGCTGAATGGCTTACTCAATCCATTTTATAGTCTGGACCAAATTCTGCCTTTTCTTATACCTCATGTAACTCAACTCATTTCAGGGCAGAATGTGGCCTAGTATTTTAATCTAGTTACTAGAAATAATTAGCCCACCTCGTCACCACCCCTATAATACTCGCTGAGTGTCAGGCAATGATCTTGATCAGATCTCATACACTAAGCAGCATTGGGAATGCATAGGCGGCCTTCAAGAAAAACCCATGGGGCCTGCAAGAAGAGATGATGAGGTATCACTGATTTGCACTCTTCCTTATGAGTCAGAGCTGAGTCAATATCCCAGCATGGTTTAGACAGTGCTGTGCTGCTTATGTAACTCACACACTTTCTGGGTGTGGTGTTCTGTCCCATCAAGTGCCACCAAGACCACTTAAAGAGAGCAATAAAATGAGTCTGCTCTACAGCATAAGATAAAAGCCACTTGCTCTTAACTAAGTTCCAGAGGTCCCAGGTTCAATCCTGACCAGTGTCTATTGGTGTTACAAGTCAGGGCTTGTGCAGGATTTCAAGTGAGAAGTCTCTGAAATATGGGATGTTCTTCCTCAGCTAGGGCAAGTATATAAGCACTTCACACTCCCTCCCACACCCCAAATCCCTGGCCCAGCCCTGAGCCCACTCCTGCACCCAAACTCCCTCCCAGAACCTGCCCCCTTCCCTCAACTCCCTGCACCAAGCTCAGCCCAGAGTCTGCTCCCATAGGAGCAGGACAGGGACATGGCCTCAGGCAAGGGGTGGGTCATGGCCTCGGGCAAAGTGTGGGGCAAGGGTATTTGGGTTTGTGGGATTAGACAGATGGCAACCTTACATGTACCAGAAGGGACTCCTGGACATCTAAGGATATGTCTACATTGCAGTTAAAAGCCTGTCTGGCCCATGTCACCTGACTTGAGCTCATTGGCATGGGCGGCATATGAACCTCTGGCTGGGGGAGGCTAGTCCCCAGCCTTGCCCCACCCCACCCCTTCCGCCTGAGAACTCACCCTTTCTGCACTCCCTGCTGGAGCCCAGATCCCTCCCCCACCCCAGGCTAGTTCAGATCACTGTGGGGGCCGGCGGTGCACAACTGGAACGTCCTCATCCCTGGAGCACTGGGAGGGCCAGCGCCATGGTCCCAGTGTCAGAAGGGCCAGAGGCGTAGCTGCAGCCCTCCCAGCCCCAAAATGCTGGGAGGGCAGGCAGCGCATGGCCACACCCCTTCCCCTCCTGAGCTGAGGCCACCGCACAGGGCGATTGGAGCTGCTGCACACAGAGGGGTAGGGGAGCAGAACATGGGTGGGGCTACGTCTGTCTGAGGAGGCACAGCCTCCCCCAGCCTATGCTACCCATGCTCATTGGGCTCAGGCTGTGGGGCTGTTTAATTGCAGTGTGGACATCCAGGCTTGGACTGCAGCTGAAGCTCTGGGACCCTTCCACCTTGCAGGGTCCTAGAGCCGACGGTCCAGCCCAAGTCCAGTCTACGCTGCAATTAAATAGGCCATGAGCCAAGCCCTATGAGACCAAGTCAACTGGCACAGGTCAGCTGAGGGTATCTAACTGCAGTGCAGACATACTCTAAAAGCACACAGATCTAGCATGATTGGACCCAAACACTGCAATCTGGTGAATTTAAATAACTTGTGGTCATCAGAGATTCCATAACCCTTGCAAAAAAAAGTTAATTAGTCCTGGTGTCCTGGCCTAACTCCAGTGTGAGTAATTACATTGTAGTAGACAGTTACAGTTACAAGTTACTTTACAATCACAGTTGTGCTTCTTTTAATTAGAATACCATCTTTATCATTTCTGTCTTACAATATTATGTAGTTTTATGCACCGTTAAACAGACATGTTCCTCACTGGAGGTAAATTTTTATGGTGTCCACTGTGCTTTTTGGAGAGCCAATGGAACTAGAACTTTAGGACTGGGCTTTATTTATTTATTTTTGGTGGTTTGCTTTAAGATTCTTAAGGATGAAAAACAATACATAAATGCAAAATATTGCCAGGAATGGTGCAGAGATTAAGTTTTGCAGTTTATATGAACTAGATATGATTTAATTTTTCTAGGTATGTAGTGTGAGGCAAATAGTGCTAGTTAAAACTGCATTTAGATGCTATGATGATGAGTGCTACTGAAAAAACCTGAGTGAATCAGAGCTTGGATGTTAAAGGTGAGAGGTTTAGTTATTCTATACCCTTTACTTAGGAGTTGTGATACAAAGTCACGGTTCCACTATGAATTTAAGAAAAGGAGGCTTAGTAAGAGGAGTAAAGTGATTTTTTCTAATTCCTTCTCAAGATGTAGATTTTATAATTTTATTTTTTTTAATCCCTGAAATTTAAAGCAAGTGAATCACAGTTTTTTTACTCTTGGGGTGAAAGAAAAAGAAATCTGTTTTTTAAATAACAGCCTTCTTTCTTTTCTACCCATTGATAATAGGTTTCAGAGTGGTAGCCGTGTCTGTCTGTATCAGCAAAAACAACGAGGAGTCCTTATGGCACCTTAGATACTAACATATTTATTTGGGCAAAAGCTTTCCTGGAATAGTACCCACTTTATCAGATACATGGAGTGGAAAATACCTTTTCATGTATTTATACCTGCTCCTGTATTTTCCATTCCATGCATCTGATGAAGTGGGTTCTAGCCCACGAAATCTTATACCCAGATAAATTTGTTAGTTTCTAAGGTTCCACAAGAACTCCTTGTTGTTTTTTCCATTGATAATATTTCACTACCAATCAAATGTATAGGAATCTGACTACAGGAGAAAGGTCATAAATCTGACCTCTCTGTCCAAAGATTACAAAAATATTACACACACTCTTCCATGCTCAGATGAATTGTGCAGAAGTCTTGTTAGCCCTGCAGGTAAAGTAATGCTTTAGTTGAGCATGACCAACACACATGCACATGATACAACACAAATAATGCCCTTTCACTTTAGCACCTAATTGTTTATGTCAGGGCCAAACTCACCAATACTAAAAACATTTCTGTTAAAAAAGCAATTGTCACTTAATGCACAGGCAGCCCCAGAATTTTTCCCATGGTACACCCCAGGGCTCGCCACTGCTCCTTTCCTGGCTGTCTCCCCAGTGCAGCTCCTAGAGGCAGTCACTGAGCAAGTCCTACACACTGTGCGTAGGAGTGCGGGGGCAGCTGACTAAATGCAACGGTAATTAACGGCATGGCTGTTTTCTTTCACCAATAGATTTAGAATCTAGGTCTTCTAATGTTATTTTTGAAATTGTCACATTCACCAAGCACCTTAAACTATTAATAATTTGTCTATCTCTAACATTAAAGTATGTCTTGCTGAAAGAAACTGAGGTTTCTATTCACAGACTCTAAAATCATAAGTGTAATGTGAAAAGGGGCCCGCAGCAATAAATAGGTTACTCTTCCTTCTGCCTGCCACAACTGTTAAAAGAATGTCACCCAGGGAATATGTTAAGCCAAAAAATAAAAATGCACTTCATGTCGAGAATAGTCTTGTCGTTAAAACACTGTGCTAGTACTCAAGAGACCTGAGTGATTTGATCTTGGGCAAGTAATTTAGGGGGCCAAATTCAGATACGCTTATACACTCTAAATAGCATCAGCTCCATGAGTGGTCCCATTGAAATCAAAAGGACCAGTGCAGAGTAAGGAACTATACTCAGTGGATGAAATCCACGTCGTGCTGACTTCAATGGGACAAGATTTCACCATAAATGAATACAGGTATCAGAGTCTGGTGTAATCTCTCTGTGCTTCAACTTCCTATCTGTAAGGGGGAGGGGGGAATGATAATTTCCCTGCCTCACAGGGATGACGTGAAGGTAAATTCATCAACATTTGTGAGGCCCTGAGATACTGTGGTGAAGGGGCCCCTATAAGCATATATATTTGTCATGGACATTTTACCCCATTAGGAATCAAATATAGAAAACACTGACAACCGTTGCAATGGTTTGTTGCAGTGTTGTTTTTAAAAGTACTACAATGGCATATAATTAAACAACAAAACACGTAATCAATAAAAAATGCACCACAGACACTGTATCACTAAGAAAGCCAGTAACTTTACTGATTTGTCTGCAAAATACAAATTATACCTTATTTCCAGCAGGAGAAACTTGTGAAATTTTCCCATTTTTGTTCACTACAGACAGCTGAATTAAGTCCCTTGAGATACACAGATGTGGTTTAACTTAGTTATAACATCTTGTCATCTAGTGGCGACAAAGTCCAGCTTATGCCGCTGTGAGCCTCTATTTTAATACTTGTTGCAAATGCTTGTATATGCCCCCCATTTACAAGCGTACTTTTTAATTACCATTGTTTAATGGAAACAACTCCCCAGAAAAAGAAGAAGCAGGAAACAAAAAGGATACAACAAACCATCTGAAGCAATCCAAGTATAATGCCTAAGGTAACTCAGGTTTTACATTATTTACTCCACAAAGGACACAGGTACTGCATTTTTTATTTGTCGTTGAACTGACCTCTTTGAATCAAACTGAGGTATGGATCAGTCTGAGGTATGAGCAGGGAAGGGAAAATGCAACACCTGATTACGAAAATAATCAAATGGAAAATTTTGAGCAGAAGGTGTGGCTCAAAGCTTGGATTGCTCCACATCTTTGGTTAAAATATATTAACAAAAGCCTTTGATTACATCTACAGTCTGAAGCATTCTAACAAACACCAATGTTCCATCAGTCCTTCAAGAGATCTGTAGTGGCAGGAAATTAATGCCATATAAGTGACGACATCACAGCAGATGGCATAAACAGGAACAGATGAAGTATGCCATGTTTAGGCAACAGCCTTTATTGAGGTTTCAAGTGGCTTTTAAAAAATTACAAAGCATTTACTTTCTAAGAGAAGAAGAGGAAAAAGAAAACAAAACAGCATTGGTATGTCTATAGTTAAAAGATGGGTATATAGGATAATACATACAATACAAAAGGATTGACATTCTTGAAAACAGTATCTTGAGTTGTTTTATTCTCACTTTAGCTTTACCTGAAAAAGAGCTGAGAACAACAAATATTTTTATATTATTCATTAAAAACCATTCAGTTCCACTTTTGGGAAAAATATAATCCATTTTGTTATAAAACACAACTTTTGAAAAACAGTGAAATGATAAAAGCTCCATTGTGAAAGGCAACAATGCATACAATATGCAGATTGTGCAACTGTGTATATATCATATCATTGTTGCCAGCAATTGGGCTAACTGAAAACACCTTTTAAAAGAAGGATTAGTTTAGCTACAATAATATTTGGAGGTGTACAAAATGCCACTTAAGGTATTTGAACTTGCAATTAAGAATGTTGCCTAAAACATTATATAGAATGGATTAATGTAAAGTAAATGTTAATACTCTTTTAGGGCTCTGCCCCAAACTCCTTAAATACAAAGGAATCAAACGATAAACCCAAATTACCTTTGCAAACACAATACATGATAAGTTACAGATAAAGGAACAGGTAAAAGTAGACAGTTATAGTTTACAGAAAGTTACTTCACAATCAAAGTTGTGCTTCTTTTAATTAGATCAGTTTACAAATATGTATTATCCCCCACTATCTTGCCACTATACTTTCGTTGAGCTCAGTAGCAGGAACAAAAGGGACGACTGACATCCGTATTTATGTGATTCGATTTGTGTTTGTATAAAACCATGGTTAGAATTACTAAAAATTGCCACGGCAATACCTTTCATGCTTCTTTCTGCTAGTTACTTAAGGTAATGTATGTTATACCACTACTGTCTTAGAATCAAATTTCCTTTTTCTTGTGTTGCTGAGGCAAATTGTAAGGTAAACTATTAATATGGCTATTCTTCATATTTCAATAGACTGACTCCCCTGTCCCCACTGACAAGTTATTACTAACAATACTGATAAACCTAAGTTTTTTGAAATGGCAAGGTACATTTGTGATATATTTGCATATTTTAGACGCATTAAAAAATCTCAGGCTCAGAATATGAGAATAGATTCATTTTAAGGTGATGAAATGTATTTTGAAAAAGAGTTTTGGGTTTTAAAAAACTGATTATGGGCTCTAGTCTCACTTTCTGTTATGCACATGTATCTCTTTTCTGATTCCACAGATTGCTCTGTGACCCAGGATGGATGCATTAGCAACATGTTGTTCTGCTTAGAGAGCAAACAAAACATGTAGCAATGCACTGGCCTCTGTATGACCGAGTGTGCACTTGTAGTCAAGTTGCATACAAAGGAAGAGCCCATGTCATAATGCACAATGTACACTATACACCTTTTGCTACCACAGAGAGGTAGACATTATCAATGAGTGGAGCACAGCAACTGTGTGTATAGAGGGGAAATACAGGGTATGTTTCTCATGACATAACCTCTCCATGTTGATACTTAGCCAGCTATTGCAGCTAGATTCCTTACTGTGTCAATGCATCTAAGTGGGAGACAGAACTACTCTTGAAAAGAAGAAACATTATCAATTGTACAATGGCACTAAAATTTTATAGGGGAATTGCGACCAAAAAAAAAAAAAAGCCAACAAATCCCACCCAACATAAATGCTGAACTAAAAATCCTGTATCCCACCATTTTCCTGTAATAGTACATGAGGGACAAAGAGGAACTAAAATGAATGGGATTTCTGTCTAAACAATTTTAATTAAAGAAAAATATATGGTAGGAGAAAATGGTGGATGCCCTATGCAAAATCTGTTTGGGTGAAATACACAGGAGACATTGTTCAACAACATTCCCTCTGTGTGATAATGTGACCAATAAGAGTTGCGAGAATGATGGTGATCTGTTGGCTAAGTATTGGTTGTACAAAATAAATCTGCTTTTGAATGCTTCTTTTATTGACCACCCAAATCTCTCTAAGATTTCTAAAACTCTATAATGTGTTTCTGTGCCAAGTCCTCACTTTTGGCTCCTTTCTCCACTAGTTGTGGAGCTCTTCACCTGCACTCAATTACCTGGCAGCCTTAAAAGATGCACATCCAATTCTAGCAAGCAGAATATTAGCTTCATTTAATTTATGAGAAAGGGCCAAGTTATGCCACTTTGTCATTTAATTGTGGAAAACTACAAGATATGTAGTTTTAATAAGTAATAAGTAATATCAGGGCCCTGAACTTGTTACAATGCACAAAACAGCATGAAAGAACTAATCAGTATATACAATGGGTCTCAGTTCACCCAATGGTTTGTAAATGTTGTATTAAAATGATTTAGGTTGTTGTTACATCTTGGGCAAATTCTAACCTTCTACAGATTAGTTTTTTGACAGCTGACTTTGAATCTGTAAAATGTACGCAGAGTAAAAGAAAACCAAAAGAAAATAGTTACTTAAATGTGCAACTGCACAAATATAATCCCCCCACTATTAAGATAACAAAAAAATTTGCTATTACCATAATTATTATATATATTAGAAAGCTATACACAAGCATGTTAATTTCACAGATTTTTTTAAAAGATTCTTAATATTTTATATAATTAGAAATACACATTTCAAAAACAAAACTTCTGCAAAGAGAAAACAGTTATCTTGGTTAGCAAAGCATGGAGTTCTTCATGGCTTAGGGTAGTGCTTTCTATACAAAAAGTCCTCTGTTTGTTTTCTTCAGGACTGTTTAAATATTAGCGAAGCTATCAAGAAAAAAAACACACATTTTGGCTTAAGGAAACTACAAAAAGCCACAAATGCTTTGCAAACTCTGTCTTACTTTTTAATATGAAAATAAGCAAAATGTAATGTACATATTTTTCTATTTTTCATTTAATAAGTAATGCAGACCCAGAATTTTTAAAATTAAATATGTTAGCCCTCAAACGCAACAAGTATGGTCCTCTTTTACATGTCTTTGATCCTTTTAACTGAGTACCATACTCCAATGATATGCCTGCATGTTTGTGAGCATTTTAAGTATGGAAAGGTGACCCAGACTCTTTCTAACATTTATTCATGGCCACCCATTGCTGGGTCTGTCAAAACATCTGTACATTTTCTATATGTTGCATAACAGCTGCTTTCTCTCTCAGTAAAGTCTGCCACTTTCTGGCAAATGTTTCCTTTTGTCTATTTACATGTAAATAACGTTGAACCTGCAACATGACACTATCTATTGTAACATACATTTTGCAAGGGAGCACAACAGTGAAAAGAAGTTAGCCTTAAAATCTATTTTGTACAAGTGTTCTGTTGTACAACTCAAGTGCTAAGCTTATCTCAGCATTTCTGTTTATCCTTATACTGTATCACTGAGGCAATTTAAAAGTACTTTTACAAAACAGAGTACCTGACTTTTTTTTTTCCACACACGGCACATATAATGCATATCGACCCCCCCACCCCCATTAAGGTATAGCACACACACACTGCAAGAAAAAAACTAATAGGTAATAATGTTATCATGTTGCCCATCCTTCAGAGAGCCGCATGCGCTTGACAGAGGGGCTTTCCCTTTCGTCCGGCGAAGGTCTGGTGAGTCCAATGGGGGAGTGGAATTCGTTCCGATGATCCTCTCGGTCGCTTCCATCATATGAGCTGCTACAGCTGCTCAAGCTGTCAACAGGAGATCTCCCCGCCTCGTGGCGCGTGTGCTGTGGGTATCTCGAGGGTGTGGTGGTACGGTCTCTAGGAGGAGAAACAGGTTCTGACTTGATGTTGAGGCTTTGAGTAGAAGGCAGGGAGAGATTTGTACTCTGAGATAAATGAGTGCTAGTGCAAGCTCTGTAGGAGGAAAGGAAACCCAGTTACAGACGGAGGAGGCATGGAGCCCCCAGAAACATACAAACACTTGCCCAAAACATCAGGTTAAAGACTCTTATGGATAACAGTGCATGCCAGGAATGTGAAATATATTGTTTAAAAATATTGAGACCCAGTGAAAGGTGAGGGAGGCATCACAACAGACATGACCCTCTTGAATGGCTCTATGGTATACCCTATAAAGAAATTCTAGTTTTTTTGTAAGTGCTATGATAAATGTTGGTTGCTGAGCCTTTGCACTGTTGAAGCCACTAGAGTTTTCTTTATAAGTGATGAACATAAGGATTGCATTACTTCGTCAGACCAATGGTCCATCTAGCCCAGTGTCCTGTCTTACGCAGTGGTCAGTGCCAGACACTTCAGAGGGAATGAACAGAACAGGGCAATTATCAAGTGATCCGTCTCATCATCGAGTCCCAGTGTCTAGTAGTCAGAGGTTTAGGGAAATCCAGAGCAAGGAGTTGCATCTCTGCCCATCTTGGCTAATCACCACTGATGGACCCATTTTCCATTAATTTAGCTAATTCTTTTTTTAACCCAATTATACTTCTGGCCTTCATAACATCCCCTGTTAATAAATTCTATATATTCACTGTGCACTGTGTGAAGAAGTATGTTTGTTTTAAACCTATTGCCTATTAATTTCATTGGATGATCCCTGGTTCTTGTTATATGAAGTAGTAAATAACACTTTCCTCTTCACTTTCTCCACCCCTTATATATAGATGTCCCCCTTAGTCGCCTCTTTTCTAAGATGCACAGTCCCAGTTTTTTAAATCTCTTCTCATGTGGAAGCTAATTTTTGGTGCCCTTCTCTGTACTTTTTCCAATTATATCTTTTTTTGAGATGGGTTGACCAGAACTTCATGCAGTATTGAAGGTGTGTGAATAAAATGGATTTATATAGAGGCATTACAATATTTTCTGTCTAATTATCTTTCCCTTTCTTAATAGTTCCTATTCTGTTAGCTTTTATGACTGCTGATGCACATGAAGCTTATGTTTTCAGAGAACTACCCATGATGATTCCAAGATCTCTTACTGAGCGGTAATAGCTAATTTAAACGTCATCATTTTGCATGTATAGTTAGGATTATGTTTTCCAATGTGCATTTCTTTTGCATTCATCAACATTGAATTTCATCTGCCATTTTGTTGCCCAGTCACAGTTTTGTGTGATCCCTTTGCAACTCTTCGCAGTCAGCTTTGGACTTAACTGTCTTGAGTAGTTTTGAATCTTCTGCAAATTTTGCCACCTCACTGTGTACACCTTTTTATAGATCATTTATGAATATGTTGAACAGCACTGGACTCAGTACAGATCCTTGGGGGACCTCACTATTTACCTCTCTCCACTGTGAAAACTGACCATTTATTCCTACCATTTTCTCCCTGTCTTAACCAGTTACTCATCCATATGCATATGTGTATGCACACATGCACAGGTGCTGACAGGGGAAGCAAGGAGTTTCTGTTGAGATCAATAAGATTAGTTCAGATGCACAAAAGTATTGTTACCATCAGTCACACTGATGCGTAGCAATGTACAAGATAACACAGACTGTGTAAGTTTTTTAACTTCAAAAATGAAGACTTGAAATTAGCTGAAATTTGAAAGGGATTAATATTAAAAAAAATATTCTATGCAGTTTAGTCTTTGGCATATTATTCTATGCTACAGATTTAAGAATCCTAAATTCAAAATATTATTTGTGTCTTATAACCAATAAGCTATCAGAGACTTTTAGTGGAAATGTAATTGAGGATATCAGTGTAATATATTACTTTGCATGTGGACACACCCAACTCAAACAAAGAGTGTCATAAATACCAACAAAAGCTATAGTTCTCACTGTGTTATTTTTAAAAGAAGAAAGAAAGTATGCTAAATGCTTATTCTAACTTGATTTTTTGTTTATATATTTGTGTGTGCAGGTTATTGGCAGTTGGAAGCTGTAATGTATGGGAGGGAGAGAAAATAGGAAAAATGTTCATTATTCTAAAATAAGGGAGAAATGATATCACTTGCTTTTGAAGAATGTTTTGTACAAAAGCACCACCTACTGGCGAAAAGTGAATTTCCTTGTTTTATTATACATATCTCAAAAGTATCTTTCTTTGTGTGTAATTCTTATTATATTCTGAGGCATGGTTCCAGTTTAGAACCACGAATCAGGCTGAAGTTAGAGTCCCCAAACACATAATTTCAATGGTTTTAAGAGTGAGGGAATATTTGGGGTGGGGGAGATTTTTCTTATGCAATATCTACTGTAACTCCAGTGAAAGGCAAAACAGTATTTTGTCTCATTTTGGCAGATTTATACTTGAAATGATTTGGCTTCTCAACTGAAATTATATCAAACGCTTTTGTCACAATGTTTAATAATGGATGGCTATTGTTAGACAACAAAGACAGAACAAAGTGCTCCAACACTGATTGCTTTCATCTACCCTGCATTCATTTAGAACAGTTTGTCAAAATTTGCCATTGTACTCTCCCCCAAGCATATTGCAGGGATCATTGATGAAAATGTTTTAAAAGGTGCAGTGAGGTGCACAATTTCTTCCCTCATGCACTCCCAAATACATCCTGAAGGAAAATGGGGTACTCTCTGTTGCATTTTGGAAATATGTGTTAAATGTGCGGAGAGAAAAGTTTGTTAATTTCAGATGTGGTCATTTCTACTTACTCAACGGAATATTCTACTTTTGCTGAGACCTTGATGAAAAAAATCCAGCAAGAAATAAAAATACACTCCTGATTTTTTTTCATTTTTCTATGGATTTAATCTTGTATCCCCTTAAGAGAAATTCGGGTTTTGCCTGGGATAGTAGGCTGGCAGTTTAATAAATATTTTAGACTAGAGGTGGCTGTGGATACAACCTTGGCTCTGTATCTGCAATTCCTCAACATATGCGGTGTTGGGACCTGGAGATTTGTTTTGGGACTGCCTGTGATAGAGACCCCTGATATATAGCTCTGTAGAGATTGTGACACACTTAAAACTCAGGAATATAATTCTTCAATCCGGGGTAAGGCAAGTATATCAGTGAAATTTTCTCACATAATTTGATGAAACACACTGATTTGAATCTCTCTTCATACATTGTACTTTATTATATATTACAGTCTCCGTAGGCAGCAAGTTTCTGAAAGACAGGTAGGATGAGTGCAACTCTTGAGAAATACAGATGGCATAACTGTAATCTAGTGTGCATTATTCTTGGTACAGAGGTTCAGGAACCAGTGTGAAAATTTGCCTCTTTAGTCTTCATTAGCCAAAACTTTGTGAGTCATAAGCTGATGTGGTTCATTATAAGTGAACCACCTCTGTATGGATATACATAGCAAGTGTGAGTAAGACTTAGAATGCAAGGCAGGAGACTGCAACTATATGAAGGACTGGTCTGATTTCTTCATTATAAAAGGGTAGGACATAGGTGCTTTTCACTACTAAATCCACATTCTGCATGGGGTAAATACCTGGTTTTGCCTTTACATGTTAATGGAGCAAATATCAATGTCCATTCTACACAAATGCTTATTTTACCTTCATATAAAATGCATTACATAGACCCAGGCTAATATTATCTTTGCCTTTTGAACAACACAGCAACCTCCCTGAACCATAAATGTGGTTTAATGTAGAAAATCCAAAGGGCAAAAGAAAATGATATAATTTTAAAGAATTCTATACAATTACTAAACATCAATTATTCATCTGATAACACCAGCAAATTGGTTAAAACTATAGTAAAGAGCTGAATTATCAGGCACACAGATAAACACAGTATGTTGATGAAGAGTCAATAAGGCAATCATGCCTCACCAATCTGTTAGAATTCTTTGAGTGTGTCAACAAACATGTGGACAAGGGTGAGTCAGTCAATACAGCATACTTGGACTTTCAGAATACCTTTGACAAGGTCCCTCACCAATGGCTCATAAGCAATCACAGGATAAGAGGGAAGGTCCTGTCATGGATTAGTAACTGGTTAAAAGATACGAAATAAAGGGTAGGAATAAGTGGTCAGTTTCCACAGTGAGAGAGATAAATAGCAAGGCCCCCCAAGGATCTGAATTGGAACCTGTGCTCATCAACATATTCATAAATGATCTGGGAAAAGGAGTAAACAGTGAGGTGGCAAAGTCTGCAGACAACACAAAACTACTCTTGATAGTTAAGGCCAAAGCTGACTGCAAAGCATTACAAAAACATCTCACAAAACTGGGTGACTGGTCAAAACAATTGCAGATGAATTTTTGTGTTGATAAATGCAAATTAATGCACAATGAAAAACATAATCCCAACTATACACACAAGATGATAGGGTTTTAGTTATCACTCAAGACAAAGATCCTGGAGTCATTGTGGATAGTTCTCTGAAAACATCTGCTCAATGTCTAGTGGCAGTCAAAAAAGCTAACGGAATGTTAGAAACCATTACGAAAGGGACAGATAATAAGGCAGAAAATATAATGCCACTATATAAATTCATAGTACCTTGAATACTGCATGCAGTTCTGGTCGACCCATCTAAAAAAGACATATGAAAATTGTCAAAAGTACAGAGAAGGGTAACAAAAATGAGTGGAACAGCTTCCATATGAGGAGAGATTAAAAAGAGGGGGTCTGTTCAGTTTAGAAAAGAGACTAAGGGCGCATATGACAGTCTATAAAATTGTGACTGCTGTGGAGAAAGTGAAAAAGGAAGGATTGTTCATCCCCTCTCATAATACAAGATTCAATGGTCCCCCAATAAAATTAATAGGTAGCAGGTTTAAAACAAACAGAAAGAAGTACTTCTTCACACAACATGCAGTCAATCAGTGGGACTCATTGACAGGGAATGCTGTGAAGGTCATAAGTCTAACTGGGTTCAAAAAGAATTAGCTACATTTATTGAGGATAGATCCATCAAAGGTTCTTAGCCAAGATGGTCAAGGATTCAGCCCTATGCATTGGATGTCCCTAAACCTCTGACTTCCAGAAGCTGGGTTGAGAGGAGAGGGGATAGATCACTTGATAATTGTCCTGTTCATTCCCTCTGAAGCATCTGGCACTGGCTGCTGTCAGAGGACAGGATAATGGGCTAGATGGACCATTGGCTTGACTCAGTATGGCCATTCTTATGTTCTTATAATCCACTCACACTGACATTAATGTGGTCATCTTTTTTCATACATTGCACAGAAAACATTTAATTTCATAGGAATAATAAAAGAAATATACCTCAAATATTAAACCTCAATTCACATTCAAATCAATATGAGTGGCACACAGAGAATATTTGATGTACATTGGCTGGGGCAAATATGATTCCTTCTTTGGGTATGAAAGGTTCATTAGGAAGTAGAATTAGCATGGTTTTTCTGTACAGGGCTTAGAAAATGTCAGGATGCAAGGAATCTGCAAAGGGAGCTTTGGCCTTGTATGCCAGTGAGGTATATTCTGTATGGGTCTCCATCTGTTCTAGCCTCCAGCTGGAATTTGAGTAAGGGTGGGTTTGGGAAGAGGCTTGGGTATTACTGGTGAATCTATGACCACAGAGCCTTTGACAACACAGATTTTCATGGAGAGGGAAAGATGGCAATATACAGGGAGAGGAGAGCATCCCATATAACATTTTCTTTTCTCTCATGCCCTACCTCCCAGGGCTTTGTCGCTGGTTTTGCTTTCCTCCTTGCCACAGAATACACTTATTTGTACATCCGTGTGAGTGAGGGCACCTAGGTCTTAGCACTGGGTAATAACCAAGACCTTGAGAATTTACAGTTATAACTACTAACTATTTGGTCTGTTAGTCAAGAATCCTGGAGCAAGCTTATGAATCTGAGCCAATCCTTTGTTCCATAGAGTTGAGAAAGGATGGAGATGTGTCCATCATTTTATAAATAACCATCAATGTAAAAAATTCTTTTGAATAAATATTGTGGTTGAGTATTTAAGCCTGCATTTTTATTTATGAAACCCATTCTTTTGCTCGTAGCTATCACTCAAAGCAGAAAATGTGCTGTCTTAGATTGATAATTATGCACCAGGAAGAATGTATGCCATGTAGGGGAGTAACGTGGCTCAAGAAATTGGCAACTGTATACAGAACCTTTCACTTGTAGATTAGAGCTCAAACCCACTTCAGGTCAGTAGTGACCAACAACTCATGGCATTTGTTGATAATCTAAAATAGGTAGCTCATAGAGGAAAGGTGTTAAAACCAGGAACACCTTTACATGAAAAAATGATCCTTTTTATTAATAAAAATTTCAAATGTATTTTTTTCTGATCAGCTATAGAGCTGGTAAAGAAAAAAGACTGAAAATGGAGCAGACATGGAGTCTGTACTGTGATGCCCTAAGAAATTATCCCTCCAACACTGCTAAAGAACATGGACACTAGTACTGCTGCCAGTCAGTGACTGGACCAAGATGAAGAGCAATGGTTCTTCTGCACTCGTCTTAGAACCTGTTCAGACAATTCTGCCAAAACATCAGCTGTTGAGGTGCACAGATTCATGGGGGCCCAGGCCACCTGGGACAAGCTATAATACTACCTGTGCTCCTGTGCCATGTGGAGTGGAACATGAGCTTCTTTGTATTGCTGAAGGGACTGGTGACAGAGCCCCTGGAGAATCTGCATGCTTCCTCTATTAACTGCCCTGTCTGAGGCACATCATAGGTCTTTCCCAAAGCTTGTTTAACAGAAATACACATTCATTGTTCTGTTAAACATATTAGTTCTGAACATATTAACCTATTTCTCCTACCTTTTCATTCCCCGGAACTCCCCTCCCTCAGCTAGTTATAGTATAGGAATTTGGAGGCAAGTCAACCCCATTTTCAATTTGTTTGCTCAAATGTCTGAGAATGGCTAAGGGGTTTGAGTACCTAGGATTCTTACAGAGAGTGGGGCATTTCTTTATATTTTTGGAAGTTCTAGTTAGCAGCTAATTCTTCTGCTCATGTAGGCTGTGTTTGTTCTTATACATTTATGTTTGAACTGTGCATTTTAAAGAAATTGTTAAATCACCCAAAGCTTCGGATAGGTGCTTTTATATATACGGTAAATCTCAATACACAAAATAAAACAAAGAAATCATGCTTATTTTCTGCATAAGTGGAAGACTCCTCTGGGACTGTCAATGAAGCAGTTTTCATAATACTAACTTCACTTGAAAATTATTGAAAAAATAGTTTTAAAGCCGGCAGCCCAGAGCATGTTCTACTAGGCACAGCCATTAATTTTCAACATTTTTTGTGATATGAATTAGAAACATATGATGATGTGTGACATATTTAAAAAGGCATGCTATGGGTTTAGGATTTAATTTGTACGTTGTTTGGTTAACCAAATAGTCTCATTATGGTAAACCAATGAAAACAATCAACTTTATAGTAAGTTATACATTGATAGCTAACATGTGAGTTTTCAATTTCTTTGGGATTTTTTATCCCTAGAAGTACAGTTAACATGTTTACCCCAAAACAGTACATGCCTCAAAAAGAAAAGCAATAAGGAAGTAATAATGAAGATGTATGAAGACTATTTTTTCTAAATCAGCACATTTTTGGTTGCATGTAGTTAATATCTGTGACTATGTAACTCTATTTTTATAGAAGTGGTGGTCAAAGAGTATATGTTTCTTCTAAACCTTTGTTTAGCTATTCCTCTAAAAACCCAAGCCAATGGTGATCAAGGGGTCAGATAAATTACAAAGAGAATTTTGAAGTTTAAACCACATTTACAATGTTAAATACTTTCAGATTATGGCAGCAGTCTTGCAAAAAAAATTAAAGCTTATGTGTAACATTTGTCTTTTTGAAAAAGGTTGATTTAATACTTTAAAATGCCAGCGAACTAAAACTTCACTAGCTGATATATTCAATCACTTTTAATGTGTACTTTTGTCAATGAACAACTTTCAATTCAAGCGTGTCTGGACATATCTTCAGCTATAATGTTTGCAATACCAGCATATACCTAGGACCTGGCTCACTAGGATTTGTAGGATTTCAGCATCTCTGAAAATCAGGCCCTTAAAGTTTATTTCAATCAGTCAATAGTTTTGTTTGTTTGTTAAATGAATTATGTTGTTTTTCTCTTGTGAATTTCACATTTTTAAACTATTTAAACCATACAGGACTATTTTATTGTAGGCTTCACATCTACTGGAGAAATATCTTGAAAATGCCACTAGAGGGCATGAATACATATTCTCTTAGATACAGGCAAACCAAAATTAGGTTTATCTGCTGCCAGATTCTTAGTCACAATTATGTTATACTTCTATAAAGCAGTTCCAAATAAACGAAACTTGCAAGTCACAGCTGAGCAGATGGAAGTATGTGATTATCAGACACGGTTATGGATTCATCTCAGGTCAACTCATGCCATTCTTATTTATCAATGATTTAAAAATATGTAAAATTTGCAAATTTTATTTGACTCCATGGAATCAAAAAACTTAAGAGAAACAAAAAGCAAAAGAAGTATAATTATGAGTGTACTGTTTTGTCCTTCTGTGTTGGAAATAAAATATCACTTAGACAAATGAAGGATTAGATAAACAACAGTACGCTTTCCTACAATACTGATAAAGAGTTAGGAAATAGAAGACTGTAGTTTAGCTACCAGTCAAGCTTCTGAAGCAATACCAATTTTCAAATTTTGGATTTTGAAAATGGAGCTGTTACACATAGTAGACTTTTGTTGATATGTGATCTCATTTATGATTTGGGATTAACTGGGTTATAGAAGTCATTGTTTTTCATGCAGTGTTAAGTAACGTCAAATCATAAGATAATCTAAGGAATATTGCTTACCCCAGTTGACTGAGAGCAGATGGAGGCATGTTATGTAGGTGCTGCTGTTGCCAGCCAGTTACTGAACCAAGATGAAGAGCACTGGCTGTGTTAAACCCAGAGAGAGATGATAAATCTGCACTACTCAGTGAGTATTCTAGATGTGAAAACAGAACAGATAATAGCTAAATTAAGTGGCAAATAATTAAACAATAAGTAGCACCACAATTTAAATTTTCATCCATAATGTAATCAGCCTTTTTATCTTCATGATGCCAGTCGTATTAAATTGCACTAACAAAACCAGAGCCTTTTCTTAAGCCAATGAATCAGTTTGGGAACAAATAATGCACTAACACGCTCTAATTTATAGAGGCATTTCTGGACATAAAGATCCAGAAATGTTCTTGAACCATACAGTCTTCATTGCCATGCATAAATAGTCATAGATTCATAGTCTTTAAGCCCAGAAGGGAGCATTAAATCATCTAGTCTGGATAGTGCAAGCCACAGAAGTTCATCATTATCTCTGTATTGAGCCCAAGAGCTTGTGTTTGACTACACAGTGTATCTTCCAGAAAAGTATTCCGTCTATGTATCCATCTAATCTATGCAGTACTGGTGTGACGTGATTTTCTGTAATGCTTAGCTGTGTGAACCAAAAAGTGCCCCTTTTAAGATACACTGTTTAGCAAAAGTCTTTGGGAAAAGGCTTTATAGAGCAGTTTTCCATTATAACAATACAGTTGCTTCTTGAATCCCTGTTTGTCTTAAGTCATTTATAGACTCAGAGTAAGCTTATGAGGCTTTCAATCACTTAAAGTAATACAGACTACAAATTCCTCTCTTTGGTCCAACATACATAAAGGAATTTCATTACTGTTGAACCACTGCATAGGTCAGTATCTTGCTCTCCCCTACTATTCACGTCTTACATTGATACTTACCGGTACCATATGTTGTTGAAATGGCTGATGGGTATCCTCCCATCCCTTGCCCTGGCAAAGTAGGAGTTGCTACGGAAACCACGGGGGTAGCCAATGACTGAGCAGACTGGGAGTTATTTATCCTCTGATTCTTTTAAAGTAAGTAAAATAAACAAATTATTGACAGGTATAAATCAGTTAAATGTATTGAATTTCAGGGATTCGTTTTGTGCATGAGATACAACTTAATACAGATTTCATTAAATTAATAATTTAACATGTGGCTTTTATGAACTCTGCCAACCCTATCATTTACAATCCTTTAAGAGATTAGTTGTCACCATAGTAACCCATTACATCAGTATCTCCTAGGAAACCAAACTTGTAACAAGTAAGATTGCTTTATTGTGGGTAGAAAAGAGACCACGTGAAAAACTGATGAAATATTTAAATTCAACTTCCATTGTTTTGCTTTTCATTCAAATGCAAAAATTTTATTAAAATCAGCAATAATTGATTTTATGTTTAATTCAGTAAGCAATATTGTGGCAGTGCTGCATAATAAACTCTCTCCAGCAGATGGTGCTCTGGCTACTTCATTCTTTCTCACAGTAAAACAAACTTCAAAAATATTACCTAGTACAGCAGTTATACATTTGTCTTTTATTCTTTGGCACTGGATTTTTCAATGCATAAATTGCACCAAGGAATTCAAAAGGATAAAATGTCCAGAGAACCACTTAAAAAAAACTCTAATAAGGTGTTCCACTTACAAAAAAAGTAGTCTACTTTTAGCATGCTAGCAAAATACTAATAAGTGGCTAAGCTTTCTTCTCAAAGGCTTATTTTTAACATGCATAGGTTGAAGAATATAAGTAACAATTTCATTTGTCACCTATGTTATATACCAAAATGATAATACCGGGAATGCTTAATTTTATTTCAACCACTAACTCCATGTAAAAAGCAGACAAAACAATTGTTTTTGTATTATTAGGATGAGCATCGCTACCACTTACCAAAAGCAGATCAACATCCTCAGACTGAGAGCATAGAAAAGGAGTGTTAATAATTAGTAAACGTAAATATTTACCAGCAGACAGCTTTGAAGCACAATGAATAGCTTCATCTGATAGGCATAACAGGTTAAATAATTTTTGAACACTGTCTACAAAAATAACATTTCATAAAGCCATTTTTGTCCTCCTAATGAGATATTTGTCTCAATTGTGAAGACAATCTATCCAGTTTTCAGTACACGGCTTTGTCTCACTATTCATTATTTCTCTCCAGCCACAGTGGCTGCAAAGATTGTATAGTAGCACCTTGTTGCCAGAGACCTGACCAGTCAAAGAATCCCTTGGAAAGTATCAGTTTTAAGGTCCTTGGAATAAATCATTTCATGGAGACAGCTTGTCACAGCTCTGGTCTACTTGAGTGTAGCTTCATAGGAAACTGTATTTATTACTCCTCATCTTTTAAGAAGAGAGCGTCACATTTCTGGGGTTTTAGTTTGATATTCAAAGTAAATTTATAATGCATCAGGCTAAAGTAGCTAACTTGCAAGCTGTTTTAATAGCTTGTCTGTTACATAACGAAAAATGTGTTTACAGCACTATCAGGATCCTTTTTTAATCATCCTCACTTTTAATGTTACATCGCTCATGAAAGATTTACTCTTTTGTAGGGAATAGAAAGACACTAACATGAAACGCTTGATGACTCAACCTTATATCATAGTCCTCTGCTTCAGCTTTGTTAACACAGACAGGAGATGCATAGCTCCCAGGTTAGACGCTTTCACTTTTTCCTACTACATCTAAGGAATAATTACTGCTTGTTCCCAGCACGACAGATTTCCAACTCATTTGTTTCTGGTTATTCTGTCATTTGCTGAGGCTCTGGTTGTGTGGAAACTAAACCAAAGTTGTTAATTGCAGGCCATTTATAGGACTAAGTTCAATCTTGTAACAAATCTAGGAGAGGATTCTCCAGTCACTAGGAAGGAGCGCTAATAAGTTGAGCGTGTGCAGAAAACAGCTACCATTTTTCTAACTGAACAGAAAAGAGGAGGAAGTAAAAATGACTTCATAAAAATATAAATAGACATGGAACCAGTCTACAGCCAGAGCGGACTGGACAATGTCAGAAAGTAGGGCCTGATCCAATGCCCATGGAAGTGAATGGGAGTCTACACAGAGAAACAGCCATAGTTTGAAGGGAAAGAAGAAATGCCTAAGGAATGCATTACCACTGATGGCATCGTATTTTTGCTGCCGGGTGGAATAAGCACTCGGAGATCTGGTTTACGGTTGTTCATTCCCAAATTCATTGGGGGCGGAGATTTTGCTTGCATATTCTTGTTCAAGTTGCCAGGTGAGACCAGCAGACCTGGTGAATTTCGGGGGTTGCCATACCCATTCCCTATTATTTTTTGGAAAAACAGAACAAAATGTTAAGAAGAGGAGCAGAGATTCAAACACATTTCCTAAGGCTGTACATGAAAATTAAAGCTTGATATTACCAAGACCAGCATATAAAGCTTACTCTAGATGCAGTGTAAGTGCCCATGTGTGAAAATATAACCCATCTGGTATTTGGAACAATTGGTTTTGAGACACTTTCCCTCATGGCAGTTGACCTTTCAATGATGCAGTGAAGTAAAATGTAATTATTTGACACTATTGCTATACTGTTGAGTATTGTGAACTCAGACCAGCCAAAATCTAACTTTTGTTACAAAGAAGAGTCAGGAAAAGTCAGACAATCTTATGATTGAAAAAAATGCAGAAAACTGTGCTGTGCTTTCATGGACAAATACAAGAGGATTGTGACTTGGCTGACTCACTCCTTTCCAGTTCATGGTTTTGTTTTGTTTTTAGACAAAGAACAAGTATAGCAAGGCTATAATTTCCAGAAAAAGCCGGGGGAGGAATAGGAAGACTCTTAAATGCTTTTCTACTCTCTTCCCCTGACTTTTAGGACCTGATCTTGTCAACAATAAATTCAATGGGAGAAGGAGCATGTCCTTATTTGGAAAATGCCCCTGATATCTTTCCTCCTGCCTTCCTCAAATCCTTGAAACAATCCTGACAGGCAAATGCTTTGTATTGTGTTAATTTGGAAGCAGTTTCTCCTCTATAACTGAAATAATACTAGTGCTTGAATACCAATGCAATTAATGTCTTGCCAGCCTACCAAAAACAAGACCTTTCCCCTCTCACCCATGGGCCACCCCCTCCCCACACACTCGCAGATAAAGTCTGGGAAAAGAGATGGCTTTTTAATGTGCTCTCCAAATTCTGGCTCTGTGTGATCAAAGGAGGTAGAGACAATGTACAACCCAACTGAAGTAAATAATATTAAATCTTTAATGCAGACAGAAATGGAACTCTCATATATGAATATCAAGAAAAAAATACTAATCAAAATATTCCATTCCGGGCTCATGTTTAGTTTAGAATTAGCAGACTAAGATGTGTTTTTAAAAACAATAACAAGGAAATATAGGCTAGTAAGCAAGGCACCAAATTGGAAAACTTGAGTTCTGTTCTTACTACTGACACCAACGTCTTTCATGATCATGGACAAGTAATCTAATGGGCCTCAGTTTCTCCATCTTTAAAATGGGGATGATTGCTGTACCTTTCAGGGGTGTGTTTGAGGCTAAATTTGTAGGGTGCACCATAGGAGTACCGAAAAAAGAAAGAATGCATCCTCTTGGTTTAATGTAGCCTGTCGATTTGTGTAATTAAAGTGTGTCTGAGTATTAAGAATATTAAATCATAATTTTAATCTGCAAATACATTAGGCTAAATGTATTCATTAGTTCAAATATAATGCTCTTCTGGATACTTGGTAGAAAAAATTAAGATAAAGACTTTAAAGCATCAAAATGAGAGGATATATTTAAAATTTTTAAAAGTCTTGTTTTTAGTTGTTTCTTTTTTCAACAGCATCCTACAGGTAGCAAGATAGAATATGTATTAATTAAAAAGTGGATTTTACACTCATCAAAACTGAAGTAACAGAGCAGTTGCAAGAATTTTTCATTTAGTATCATACAGGTTTTTTAATGAACAATTATTTTGAATGTGTATTTGCTATATTTTTAGCCTTAATTAATGCTCTGGGTTATTAGAGAGATGGTGATTGAAAGGAGGACATTTTAAGGATGGCATTTTTCTAGAAGCTATGCAGTGCTTTTTTCTTAAGTTGAAGTTCAGTTTGACAAACACAACATATGCTTTACTCACATGAGATCTGGTTTAAACAAAAATCAAATGGAAAATTATCTTGGTAATTGCAAAAAAATGAAGCAGCAGCAGCATTAAAAAAACTGTTAAGAAGTGTGGTGAAGTGATCTACAGAAGAAGTTGAAGCATAGGCAAGGCTTTCTCTGATACTGGTTTTCATATAGGAGCTATTTTGTTAAAAGGAAGTAAAACCGCCCTGTGAAATGTGTTGTAATATGATATGACAAGCATTTGTTCCATGTGTGAAAATGAAGCTGTTTCATAAAAACTGTATGCTTGTGTTTTTTTTTGTAATATTCTATAATAAACTTTCTGCGATAATCCAGCAAAGGCCATATACCACAGTGGATTTTTTCTGCTTCTGATTTTTGGATAAAAGAAATGTTTAAAACAAAAACAGTACAATTTTCCACAAAAGATTTTTATCAACCTAATAAAAGTATTTCATTTATTTAATTAAAAGAATTTAACATCAGGTATATGTTTCTATCATTTAGAAATTATGCCATTCAAAAACATTAGGTTTTTTATATGTATTTACCTACTGATATAAAATATTTTGAACACTGATGACATTTCTTAGGTTTATATTTTTAGAACATCAAATTATTTTTAAAAACTACTGCAATCTTCTCTTTACCAGTGGATTTCTGCTGTTCTTGGCATATTATGCCAGCTAGCATTTTGGAGCCATATAATGACCATTCATCTTTCCAGCCACCAAATTGTTTTTCTTTTGGCATAATGTGGAATCAGGAATGTAAGACTGTGGACTCTAAACCAATGATATTAGAACCCATCATTTGAAAATCAATGATGAATACGTGCATGCGGTTTACAGCGAAGAAGAGCCTGCATTTAAACCAGCTCTCTAAACCGCATCCTCCTTCTTACTCACAAAGTTGTGGCCTGCTCTGAGGCAGCTGTCCCACCTTCAGATAAATCCACCAAAGAGAATGGTCTAATTTACATTCAGAGGGAAAAAAAAACCTGTATAAGCCTTCTAATATACAGATTAAACCTTTCTTCATCCTATACTTTAAAATTACACTCCGCCTGGAGAATTATCAATTTAGATGTGACTGTATGCAGAACATCACATTCCACAACCCACTAGAAAGCACAAAAATTATATGTCAGATATGAATGGATTTCCTGATTATAGATTATAAGAAAATGAAGAACAGATGGATTTTAGAGCAAGTTTGCTTTACATTTGTATTTGGTTAAAAGCCATATTTTCATTGGAATAGAATATTTTTAAACATTATGGATATAATTTGTAATGCAAAGTGAAAATAAAAACAGTAGATGTACAAATTTTAAAGGGCATATGTCAGAACGTGTGAATTTACAGAAATTTCAATTCAAGAAACTTTAAGCACAAATTGTTTTTTTCATTTTTTTGTTTATTTTTGCTTTGTTGACTTTAAAGAGAGAAAATTTTTTGCATATAAAAATTAATTGTTTATCGCGAAGTAAAATAGCGGAGCAGCACAACGCTACTAAATGTAGTGCCAGACTTTGAATTTGGATTAACTGCACAAAATAAAAAAAAATATTTTGGAGTATAGACTCCTTTTCTTTGGCATGTTCCTTTGCCCATCAATCAGAGAAAACTCCCACTGACTTCTGAGAGAATATTGCTTAAGTAAAGGTTGCAGGATTGAGCCTTATGTATCACCTTTTAAACTCCGTCAGATCCAAGAAAGAAATTTCTATGTAGCAGGGGCTAGTTAATCAGTAATAATTAATACAAAATGTTAGTCCATTAAAAGAGAGATATTACGTTTAATATTAATATTAAAATATTAATTTTAATTGTTCACTGCTATGCTGTAAGAACTTTAAGATGGATTTTCAAAAGTGCCTAGCAAACAAAGTTAGGCAAATGCTGAGTACTTTTCAAAGTTTCACCTTTAGTAGTCAGTAAACAGCATTTAAGACCGGATGCTGCATCCCTCACTCAGATTAAGGTTATATCAGTAAGGACAGCAGGATTTGGTGCATTTTTAAAATTCTAAAATGGCACTGTAAAGAATTTTGGGCTCAAAGTTAACCAAGTTGGAAAGTGATTCCTGTCTAGATTTCTGAAAGTTTTGATTAGTTTCATTTCATCATTACAAATGCAAGGAAATAAAAATAATAAACGAAAAACAACAAAAGAAGACGACAAAGAAGGAGAAATACTTGTCACATAGGCTGAGGTTTCCAAAGCTGTCTTGGAGCTTTTGATGCCTAGTTCCCATTCATTTTAATCACAATGGAGTGCCAAATCCTTGAGGCAAGTTTGAAAATCTCAGTGATAATTTCAAGTTACCAGCATTACTTACAGAGTTACTTTTCCATAATTCTTCTGAGAAAAGTATACAGATTCTGTTTTATAAGTGGTCCCTGTCCCTACCTAGACATGTATAGTCATTTGTATAATAACCCGGCTTTGTGTGACCAGCAAACCTCTGAAAATATCTGTGAAATTCAGAACGACACTGTAAAAAGGAGAGGGCCACCTACACTGTATTTTACCTTGAAATTTATAATACACAAAAAGTGAGAAGAGAATTCAAAAAGTAACAGAAATCTTGCTAATTTTACACCCAATTTTACACTCTTTCCTCAGCTTAATCTCCCATTGACTACAAAAGAAATTTTGCATGAATAAGGAGTAATTAAATGCTGATATATAGGCCTCTAAGGATTTAGGTGTCTCTTCTCCTCTTAGTCCATGCATCTAGTTCTTATTTCCTTTAATTCACATACACCGATGGTAGAACAGAGCTTATAGTTTACCACTGAAACACAATGGATACCAACCCCAAAAGCACAGGAAATCATGCTAGTGCTCATCTACAACATAATTCCTGAAGGAGCTAATGACTGAAGGTTTTTACTCACGTTGCATCTGCTAATCATTTCACAGTACATTACCTTGGTTAACTGCAAGCAATAGAAGAAAACTGAAGTGGAAATATGTTCTCTGAGAAGAAGAAAATCTTTACATTAAAGTACCTGCCCATTCCCACACTATTACACTAATGGACCTTCTCTACTGAATTACAGAGAGCAGACCAAGATAGATGTGGTGTATAAAATCTACTGACTTTGAATGAAAAGTATTCTGTGGCATCTCATGAAATGTCAGCTGCTTTTGCGCTGAAGTGGAGAAGGCTACAGGGGATAAATAAATGTTGTTAGGAAAGCAGAGAAAAATAGCTCAACAAGTCTGTTCTTTTAAAGATTTTTAAAGAAATAATCATTCCTTAAAAAGTGACTGTAAATTTAGAGATAAAAAAGCCTGTATGATGTGATGTGAGATTATATTATATCCCTGTGAAGCAGCTGAAAGACCATTAATGAGAAATTGTTGCCCTTTCCTCTATAGGTAACTATATAGGATCCTAGCTGCAGTCCAGTTCTGCTGTGTAAGAGAGAGGGAATGATTTAGGGGCTGTGCAGGTATGATGATGATGAGAGAGGTAGAAACAATTTAGAACCTGGCTGTGGCTGAGGGTGTGCAAAATGGGAGGGTGCAATTACCCTTTCCTACAGTCTAAAGGGCAAATGCCTAGTGGAGCTCCCCTAGGGCTGTGCAGTTTCCCACTGTTGCTGCCGCAAGACTATGATCAAATCTTTGGATAGACAAAGAACCTACCAACGATCTTCCAATGAAACAAGTAAAATTTAAAAACAAAACTAAGAAGAAATGTGTGAATGCATTTGATAAACCAGTCACACACAATATTGGTAAGACAGATGATGGCTAGGGAAGTGGGTGGGGAGGATCTGCTCCTCAGGGAACATGATGATTTCCATGAGGAGAAAATCATATGTCAGCCCTCTTCCAGACACTGGAATAGGGGTGTCCCAGGGAATAGAGAGAGGCATGCTTTGGCTATTCTAGGTGGGTGGGCAGAGCTTTGGGGAACTTTTACGCCAAGGTTACACCAGGGTCTGAACAGCCATGTACTTCCACTCCCCTGTTTGTCTGTCTCCTTGTCTCTTGTCTTAGAGGTCGTTTGTAAGCCCCATGAGGTAGGGATCATCCTTTTGTTCTGTTTGTACAGCACCTAACCTAACATGGTCCTAGTCAATGACAGAGCCATACACATAATAAATAATAAGAATACTGGGAGCACACTAGTTACTTCGATCCAGTTTTGCCCTCTCCACCCAGCTAAAAGCAGAAATGGAGCAAGACATAATCAGAACCCTTGTGCAGACTTCCCATCCCCCACAACGTAGCTCCTATTGTCAATATTATCATCAGTTCTCATATTGACTGTTCATTGGTCCATACCATTTGCATTGTTTGGTAATTCCTAACCATCCAATTTAGGGACTTTAGGAATATATTCCTCTAACACAGGAAAACATTGTGTTTCCTATTTTGTTACCTTTAATTGTATTGACTAACATGTTTTCACTTCAGCAAAACTGTTTTGCTCTTTGGTTTATATATCACATTATCTAATTTGGCCTGCAGTTTCACTTGATCAACTCAGCAACTACAGGTTAATTAACAAGCAAAACCATTTAAGACTATTACATGCTGATCTTTACATTTGCACTAATTTATAGTACTTTGTAGCTTAAAAAGTCTGGGACAGTTCAGGGAATAAGAGATCTGTAGCTTTACACTATGGGCTCTTCAAGTGTTTAAAGCTAGAGCCCTTGTTGGATAACGGGGGTCAGATGGTCATGGTGGGGTGCCCGGCCCTGGCTGAGATAGCCAGCATGCCTTTGGGGTTGTGGGAGACAAAGTGAGAATTAGACACACTACAGCATGTGTTGCTCCCTCTTCATTGGTCATTCTCCCCTTTTTGGAGTCAGCGCTAGATATATCTAATTCTTGTACACTAGAGGCCAGAACTTCAAAGTTGCTCAGCACCCAAAATCAGGGCTGGATTTCCAGAAAAGTTCAGCTCCATTCAGCCAGCATGCCAGCTCTTCTGAAAATTGGGCCTTCACTGTCACACTGGGTACGTCTAGACTGCAATAAAAAGACCTAAGGCAGCAAATCTCACAGTCCAGGTCTATTTAACTTGGGTTCAGGCTGCTGGGGCTAAACATAGCAAAGTAGATGTTCCTGCTCAGGCTAGAGCCTGGGCTCTGAAACCAAGGGACGGTGAATCTCAGAGCTTAGACTCCAGCCTGAGTGAGAACTTCTGCACTCCTAGTTTTATCCCCACAGTCCAAACCCAACAAGCCCAAGTCAGTTGACCCAGTCCCTGAGACTCAGTGCCGTGTTTTTTTCTTTGCAGTATACATGTATCCACAAGGAGCTGCTGGGTGTTCAGCACTTCTGAAAATCTGTCCCTTATCTAAGTGCTTAAAAGGGAGATGAGATCTTTTGAAAATCTGGTCCCAATTGTGGCTGCTGAGCACTTGACAATCTGGCCCAGAGCTCTTTCAAAATCTTGTTTTAGAGTTTCATGGATTTGTATTGCCCAATGCCCATTGGAAATTAATGCCTAGTCCCAGGGAAGTGATTAAACACATGCATACTTTAGTATATGATTAGTTCATCTCCCCACCTTGGGCATTCAAAGATGGACAGCCACAATCTAGCCTTTTGTATGCAAATAAACTACATTTTCTTTTTGAATGAACTGCCCTTGAGTGTTAAATCATAAGAGTAAAGAAGCTTATATAATGGGGAAAACACATTATTGGAAAATATAACCCTTTTTTGAAGGTATAAAGGGAAAATGTTTTGAATCTGGAGAAAATATTTTAGTATATATCCCCACTTTACTCTTTGAAAACCTTTTTAAAACACAGGGCAATTCATTTACTTCTTCAGCTGTTCTAAATCAATGATCTTTTGGGAAAATATCACTATATATTTTAAGGAAAGTATTTCAAGATAGGAATTAACTCCAAATGTAAATGACTGTAGAATTAAAAAAACTTAATTTTTAGCTTCCCCCAAGGAAATTTTAGAAATATTGGTTACTGTTTCTTTTTCATAAACAGTGATAAGTGGTATATTTGTTAATTACATATTTCTTCTTACACACATAAGTTCCGCAGAAATGAAGAACACATGGTTTCAAATTTATGCTAAAAAAAACCCTGGTTTTCGATATTCGATACACAAATCACACATCCCTAAATCTCCATCCTGTCTATGTTATTAAACTAGATCTTTTCAGAAAAGGGCAGCATGTGAGGTAAATTTGCATATATTATATAAAGATAAAATAAAACTTTTAAGATCAGTTCTGTGCAAGCAGCTGTAAACACAAGACAAAATCAGAGTTACTGCCCCTGCCCTGTCTCCTCTTATTTTGCTCTTTTAGTTTGAGCAACAGTTCCAGCTATTATCAGGGGACAAATCAGTTTGCAAAAGATGTGGACAACAACTGGAGTGTATGGCTTGAATACTTTAATTGGGGAATCATGCTGAAAGTTAATGGGCAAGAGGCACATTAACTCAGTATTGCCCGGAGCTTCTGAGTGCTGCTTTGCTGCAAAATCTGTATTCCCAGCTCCAAGGGTTAAATCCATTTCTTGCTTTTCTTCCCTTCTCGGAGCAAACCCATAGCTGCATTACAAGATCTAGGAGACATCAACTATCTCTTTTAGTACGCATGAAATCCAGATGTTTGCTGATATGCAACACTTCCTTATATTCTCTCTTTCTCTAAACAAAGATACAGATTGCACAGCAAAAAAAGACAGCATGTTATTTCCTAAGAAGATATGTAACCAAAATATAATGGGTAAAACCCTACCCTCACTACGTGAATTGACTTCACTGGGGCCAGGATTTTACTCAATAACTCCATGTTACTGTTTGAGCATGGATTTTCTAAAGGAATATTTTAATTGCTTGTCATAAAAATAAAAATGAAATTGATCATGCTTGTCTTTAAAATCCTACTTATCGAGAACTACAGCTTGTATGACTCACTTAATTGTTCACTACTTCTGATCTTAGGGCTTTCTCCTTAGGAGAGATGTGAGGGTGTTCTCATTATTGACTCAGTCATTTATCCTTTCATTCTATCTTTTTATAAATACAAATATTGAGACACTACAAATTAGAGACAAGAGAATAACTCAAAGATCATTCTGTTAACACTTCCACAACTGCTGGAAACCCAGTAAAGGGCCACATATTCATAAAGGACAGGCTCAGTTAACACTTGTATGTGCAATTACAGGTTAGCATGAGATTCTGATTTTTGTGCATGGACTGCAGCCTCCGCTCTTGAAAATCTGTTCTCCAAAGGTTTGACTGGGTTCAGTTCTCCTCAGCACCAGATCTACATACCATTTCAGTCATTCAGAGCACAAGTGGGACTTAAATGGGACACAGGCCTTCTGCCTGCCCTCTGCAATGGTGTGAATTTCAGCCATTGAGAAAAACAATGTTTTCAACATACCATATATTATATTTGATAGGCAAGATCCAGTGCTGCCAACTGTCGAAAAATACCATAATGCCATTACCTAAATCCATGGTGCATCCGCACCTGAAATTCTATGTCCAGTTCTAGCCACCCATCTAAAAAAGGAACTGAAAATGGTTCAGAGAAGGGCAACAAAGATGATCAAAAAGTATGAAATGACTTCCAGAAAGGAGAGATTAAAAAAAGCTAGGGCTGCTCAACTTAGAAAAGAGACTATTAATGAGGAGGGACACAAGAAAAGTCTATATAATAGTGAATGGTATGGAAAACGTGAATAGAGGTGTTATTTGCCTTTCTCCACAACACAGAAAACGAAGGGTCACCCAATGAAATTAATAGGCAACGGGTTTAATATAAACAAGAGGAAGTATTTTTTTCCCTCACAACATGCAAGCAATCTGTGGAACTCATTGCCATGGGATGTTGTGATGGCCAAAAGAATAGCTGGGTTCAAAAAATAACTAGATGAGTGAATTCATGGAGGACAGGTCCACTAATGGCTATTAGCCAAAATGGCCAGGGAGGGTTTAGGGACAACCCTAAACCTCTGCCAGAGGAAGAGAGAGATGGTTTTCTCCAAAATTGCCTTGCTCTACATTGTCTCCCTGAAACTCTGGTACTAGAGATAGGATACTGGACTAGATGGACCATTGGTATGAACCAATATGGCAGTCCTTATGTTCTTGTAAACTCTATGGGGCAAGTACTGTTGTTTACAATACATTTGTACAGCATGTACCACAGAGAGGTTTCTATCTGATGGGAGCTTCCGCATAATAAATAGTTATGTTAACAATACTAGTTTTTAATTCATTTCTTTATTTAACATATTCCACATTTATGACCTAGGAAATATTTTCCCACTGACATTCACCAAATCACAACTGTAGGCAAAGAATAAGAATTCACATGCAATCTTTTAATCTGTTTCCTTGAGAATTAGGTTTCTTGTTTCAGTTTGGACTTTCACCAGAGCCTAAGGGAGTTAGGCGCCTTCCAAAATTCCAACCTGATTGTTTTTTCTCCTGCTCACAAGCTTATTTGGGAACATTGCTTTTTTAAAACTAAATCTTTGTTTTCATTAAAAATTTTTAAAAGGTGTTGCCCAAAAATCTTCCAGCCCGAGGGCTCAGAAATTAAAAATAACTATTACACACACTTCTATTTGGTATGAAATAGTAATAGAATACCTAATCCATTTGTACACAGTCAATGCATGACTAGGGGAAACAAAATCAGTAGTGTAGCACTAGTGAGTTCTGATACTGGCCGAGAGAGACCCTATCCAAGACCCTATCTGGCAAAAACTGAGATGGCCTCTGGTATGTTGTACTTAATTTTTGGAAGAGGGGTTTTTATCACATTCCCCCCTTAAGTACTCCCTGCTTGTCTGCCTGCCAATTCATGGATTAATATGGTATTGGATTTTTAAAAAGTACCAGGAAAAGGTTTTCAGAAATGACTAGTGATTTCTGGGGGCCCAACTTGAGTGACCACAAAGAGGCTGGATTTATGGAGGAGAGCGCAGTACTATCTGAAAATCAGTCCCCATTAAGGTGTTTTTGACACCCAAAATTGCTAGTTACTTTTTGAATTGCGTATCCCTTTTCTTTTGATATTGGCTTTAAGAAGGAGAAAGTGAGGACACATGAATGAGAAAAAGAAATTACAAAAAAAGAAAGAGAAGAAAAGAAACAGTTAAAATGTTTTTTGTTGAAAATACTGCTAACCTTACCCCTTTGGAGAATCTCAGGTTGGATTTAAAGGTTCAGGATCAAATACTGCTCTTATTTCATTATTATTTACAGTGATGTAAACCTGAAATAACTCTGTTGGCATCTGTGGACTTATTCCATATTCACACCTGTGTAACAGAGCAGAACTTGTCCCACAATATTTTTCTATTTATGTTCAATGGAAAAATTAAAAATAACATAAAACATGCTCCTTATGTGAAGACCCAATAGTGGTCTGAAATGAAAAATCTAACTTTAGATGTAGTGAAAACCAGGATATCAAAACATAAGGCAAAGAAAGGTCTCAAAAGTCAATTGTAGCACTAAGTTTTTAAAGAGCAGTCAACAATTATTTGAAAGCTTCATTCTCTGTCAGGCTTTCAACAATGTTAAACCACTACATGAAATTATAGCTCACACAATGTACAGCAATAAAAACACTTAGGCCTCATTATTAGCTTCTTGTCAAGTTCCCCAGAACTTAAATGGTGTATGTCTAAGGATAAATGTGCTCCCTAAAAATGAAAACAACACTGCATACTTTACTATGTAAACAGGTAGCATGTCACTTGATTAAGCGGTTATGATGAAAGGTGAAACTCTAAAGGCGTTTTACAACATACTGGTTTAGGTGCAAAGAGTTCTTGTTCTTTTCTTTCACTCAAAAATCTCTAGTTTAAGAGAATGGCACCAATGACATTGATATATTTATAATTTAGAAGCTATAATAAATGGGAAGTTCACTCTAATTTTGCTGACAGTTGTTCCTTTCACATAGAATTATAGAAGAATCATAGAATCATAGAAGATTAGCATTGGAAGAGACCTCAGCAGGTCTCAAAGCAGGACCAACCCCAACTAAATCATCCCAAGCAACACTTTGTCAAGCCAGACTTTAAAAACTTCTAAGGATGGAGATTCCACCACCTCCCATGACATGACATAAACTGTCCCACTAGAGTTTGACTAAGAACAAATTTATTCTAAGAAACCTACAGTAATCTTGATTTTAGTTTAAAAATACCACTATTGGTATTTAATTGTGTAGAATCATAAAAATGTAGTCAGCTTTCTTAAGTTTATGTCTTGGGTTGACTCCCAAGGTAAAACTGTGGATGATTTTAAGGTTATCACATATAACAATCCAAACCAACAAAATAACATAGTTTTCAAAACATGGATGTAACTAACTTAAGTAGCTAGAATCATGCCAGAAACTTGTGCCCTTTTGTTGGCAATCAAAAATAGTTTCATTTTGTAGTGATTGAAATTAAACTTCTGAACAACTTAGCTCTTCTTCTTGGAGTGCATTATTTTGAATATATGCTATTTTTGGATGGTGCAGAAAAAATGCAAATTCATAAAGTTATAATTTGGCAAGAAATAGGAACCCTAACAAATTAAACCACATGATCATGCCATCAGCTTCTAAGATGCCAAATAGAAAAAAACACTGGGGTCTGTGTTCACCATTTTTTCAGAAAAAACAAAGAGAACTTTTGATGTTTATTCTTCTGTACCCTTATGAGAGAGAAGGCTCTCCAAAACAGTGCCATTGTTGAATGAAGCTACTGAGGTAGACGATTCAACCATATATGACCTCTCATTGTCCTTTGGCCCTGTATCAATTCCCTCCTACTGCTTTGCATTTAGGACATGAAGAACACATATCTGTACTGGTGTTTTTGGCTCTTATTGCCAGAAAAAGAACAAAGACTATTCATACAATTAAATATTTATAAGGCGTTCCTGGTAACGTCCCTCATACAGCATTAAATCAATTGACCAGCCCACGATACATTGCTTGAAAGCCAAGTATGTAATAATAGAATAAGAAATCTATATTCTCAAAGGGTCATTCTGTCCTCTTTATTATACCTAACTTAAAATAAAAATATACATTAAAAAAGCATGGTCCCTATACTTAGTGTGTTGAGTGTGTCTTCTTTAGACAGTAAAATGTGTATAGATTTTAATGATCACCAAGAATGGCAAAGCCAACTAGACATTTAGAACAGCAATCATTTTAGTAGACAAACATTTTTTTAGAATGAAACACTGCTCTCCTTATAGCTTCCCTGCACCTTTATAAGAATGAAAAGAACAGGCAAACAAATGATGGTGCTACCATGACATGTCTTAACAGGCCAGTAGAGGGAGCTCATTAATAGGGCAATCAAACTTCCTTTCCTCGTTTCATGGCTGTGGTGCCTGAAGCTTCAATCATGTACATAGTCAAAAAAGGGTATGACATGAAACCATCAAACATCACCAGAATTAATCTTTTTTAACTGCATTTATGTGAAGAACAACAGATAATAAGATAACTGTAATTTTCTAGCATGATTTTTGTGAGAATAGGAGAGACTAATGGCTAAAAGCCATATGTCCATGTGTTTTGCATGCTGTAGTCATACAGTAATACAAAACAACCTCTCCAAGCTGCAGTGCCAGTTGAAAATGCCTCCTGGGTCCACTGCTGTGCTTTTTCAATTTCACAACATATCCAGCATGCAAGATCTGTGATTTATTTGCATGTATCAAAATAAAACATGAAAAAAAAGGAGTGGTCTGAGGCAAGTTGGGAGGAGTCAGGGAAAAAAAGAAATATTATATATAGTACCCTGGGTAAGTACCCTTATGATATATGTAAGAGAGCAGAGCTTCACAAGATGTGTCACCAATTATTGCCACCTCTGGTATATGGTAAACAGAGTGGATCTCCACACTACTCCTCCATATCGCTCCTATCAGCCAGCAGTTAACAGGGTTCCACTGCATGTTCTACTGCTTGGCTTTTTTCTGGAACATTCTAGTATTTTGTCATCTGCATTTGGGATAATGCAGCATCACTGTCCAGGTAGTATACTGCAGCATTTACTGAGCCCGGGAGCAGTTCCCACAACATAAAAGCAACATCACTCTGTTATTGCAGTCCTTACCAGGAATAGCTCCAATTTAAATCAATTGGATCCAATATTTTTCTATGCCTGGCTCTCCTAAAATCTTTTGAAAATTCCTTGTCTGTTAGTCTTTGATTCCATAAAGTAATTAAGTAAATGTTTAAAGTTAAATACTACTGGTGTTTCATTGCAATTTTTGTAGCTCAAATTCAGTACAAATGGCAAGTGCTTAATTTAGTACATGCTGAAGTGTTTTTCTGATTAGGGGTGGAGTTAAGCATATGATTAAAATGAAACATGTGCTTAAGTGAATCAAGGCCCTGATAAGAGACCCAGTCCTACAGACATTACTCAAGTTTATATTCACTGGGCAAAATCTTGGCCCATTGAAGTGAATGGCAAAACTCCCATTGATTTCAATAGGATTGGGCTTTCACCCATTGACTTCAAAGGGAGATTTGGCAGAATGAGGGCTGTGTGATTGGGCCTAAAGAATTTTACAGGAAGGCTTTAGGTTAAAAGGAAAAGCTTGAGAACCCTTTGTACATGGAAATCGATTAAGGGTGTGGTTTCCTAAGGTGCTCATCGTTGGCCTAATTTTGCTCCCATTGAAACTGATGGTAGAATTCCCACTGACTTGGCAGAGCTGAGCTCTTTTGAAAATCCTCTTCTAAGCATACAGTTATTTTAAGACCAAGCCTATGGTAATGATCTGTTGTGGTGCATAATATAAAATAATATTACGCAACATAAAATGCTCTTCTCTTTACCTGCACTGGTGCCTGCACCGGTTGTGAGGTCCCCACCCATCAGGCCACCTAGGAGTTCAAATAAAATAGTCAAAAGGATAATGGTGAAAATAAACCGCAAAGGTCAAACATTTTAAACAATATTAACATGTTTTCTCTAAGATGACCCGTTCCAATGTCCACTGAAGTTCCCAGACCGCTTTTAATTGACTTCAGTGGACATCGGATCAAGCCCATAATCTTAAAACTGCAAAATGCCCTTTGGAAGGTTTTACAGCTAACAATATTTGTGTCATGATGGCATGACACATAAAAATACATGAACATAAAAATATGTGGAGTAGCTGACACTTTATAGACGCTGACACGTCTCCGATTTTTTTTTCAAGTTGACAGTCTAAGATGCATCTTTATATTTTAAAAAAATCGGACCTGGTCTGATTATACTGGATTATTTGAAAAAAATAATAATTATTTCATTGTTAATTGCATTACAAAAGCCAAAGGTGATAATTCTGCATCGGTTTGGTAGTAGACAATGACATATTGCAAGTAGTTCTACGAACAAATTAATGGTAAAGAATGATTATAACACATTTGTGTAATTGTTGATTATAAAATTCGTGATCCTTTTGCAGATGTACATTCTATAGATTTATTTATTTCCTTTTTTCCTTGGGCTGGAGACCTTGTATGCTTCTTTGAACTCTGAATGCTTAAGGCTGAGGTTGCTTCAGCCAGACTGAGTGAATGATCCTAATCCCCATTTATCCTGCTCAGAGGTGACCCTGAATCATCACCAGAATGGAAAGCAACCTTTTGTTTATACATTTCGGCTTAGAGGTGGCCTACCATTTACCAATCAATAAGCTTGTGAATACATACAGAAGCACAAATGTCATATTTAGCCTCTCAATTGATGTTTAAGTAATTAGAGGCCTATTTTACTTTCGAAGATAAGGTTGCACTGATCACATTTAATTTTTCAAGCTTATGAAAAACAGTGTAGTGGCTTTTTGGATGACACAAGTAGATGAGCTGCCTTTTTATGTAACAGCAAATTGTCTGCCTTTCATCTTTTATTCACTTCCTTCATTCTTAGCCAATACTCAGATGTTTCCAGAGCATTATTTTCAGGGCTTTATTGTATTTTATATATCTGGGTTAGAAACCTCGTAGACTTTTTCTTTGACTTTTTAACACGGCAATTTGGGGCAAACTGTTATGACTGGTAAAAGAGAATCCTGCTTCTCTGAGTACAGTTTAAAGTGACAGAAGATGCACTGGTATTCGGATAATAAAGAACACTGAAAGAAATTGAATTTAACAGAGCCTACCTGTGTTTCCTGCACTCGGAGGCCGATGTGTCACACCAGGAGACATGCTATTTCTCTGCAAAGGAGGGTGGGCCAATGGCAAAAGGTTGGGGTTACCCAGTGAGCTGACTGGGTTACTGTATACCAAACTGTTGTGGTTGGACACTGGGATAGAAACTGGCATCTCAAAGTTGGGTGGCGGAACAGCCTGTACAAGCAAAAAAGGGAAACAAAGACAAGAATAGTACAGAAGCACAACAGTCTTCAAGTACAGTTACTCTATATTTAGTTCAAATATTTTGTAACTGGTGGTTAAAACATTAAGAAAAAAACCCACCCTAACAATCAAGAGAAGAATTTAAGGCACTAAGAAAGGCTTTTACAAATGGCTTTACAAATCATGATTCAATATTCCTTTCCTGCAGCTTGTACATCTCCGTTGTGAGTATTGGAAGGTTTTTTTTTCACTTTGTTTAAAACAAAACCCCACTTCATTAGGCTTCATTTTCCTTCTCTTCCATTCAGTGAAGTCATAATTGTTCATCTGTGATATCTTAATCTGGTGTCACAGATGACTGTAAGATCAAAGGTACATGATTATGATGACTTCATTGCATGGAGAAAAATGAGAAGGGATGGAATGCAAGGGAGAAAGCTTTAGTTTCAGCATGCGTTGCTTTAGCAACCGGAATCATGTTAAAGGCACAAACAACTGAATTACTTTTTAAAAAAAGTTTTCCCTTAGTCTGGAATGGGCTTTAAAGAAACAAAGTGCTCCCCAAGGACATATCAAAGCATAGTGTAAAATATATATATCCAGGATCCTTAACTGACAGTTCTTTTTTGTAGTGCCTTTTCATTATGCTTTTATCTTCATTTAAAATAACATCTTCTTTATCTATCTATCTATCTATCTAGTTATTTTCATCCTGAAGGATCCCTTTAACTGAAGCAAATTGGGCCACATTCTGCCTCTAATGACTCTAAACAGCATGGAAGAAGGAGAGAAGGTGCCGTGCCTGAGTGGCAGTGCCAAGAGGCATTTATTAGACATTTAAAAGGCACAATCTTGTGTTGCCAAGTCTCATGATTTTCTCATGAGTCTTGCTTGTTTTCTTAAAGCCTAAGGTTCTGGAATGATGTGAACATGTGAGAATTCCAGCTTGTGTTTCTTAAAAAGTAGCAAGTTTTCAGTCCTCTTGGTTGCAGAGAAAAACTTGAAAATGGGACCTGAGTGCACCTGAAAGGTTAAAAAACTAGAAGCAACTAAAAGGAACTCCAAATGTATTTTTTTTAAATCTCAAAAATGTCTTTCATTTGCAGGGAAGGGGAGGGTCTGACTCAAGATATTAGAATGTTTGGGGCTGGTAATACAGACCTGGGACCTGGAGTCACCATGATGAGAGATGTCCACAGTGCAACAATCCAGTTGTGCTGGACAGAGGATATATAGACTTGCCCATGTCTCACCCACAAATACATCCTCTGGGGCTGGCTATTCAGTTCTGCAGGCAGTGCTAGCTAAATGCCCTGCTTTGTGTACCGGAGAAGCAGTCAAATGATGGCTGCCTTAAGCTCCCTTTGCCATTGTCACATCTCTCAGGGAAAGTATAATTCAGCCCTAAATATACAGGAATAATTTCACTTATCACTGAAATGCAGCAAGTGAATAATAGTGCACAGCAAGATTTCAATTCAGGGCAGGATGCAAAGGACATGTTCCATGAGTACCTCCAGACTCCAGGTATAATTTAAGGTGTTCATTTTGTTCTCTAATGCTGTCTGCGGCTAGGGTCCTGGCTTTAAAAAGATGGTCTCTCTCTCCTCATGCTGCCATGACAGCTGAGGGCAGCTGGGGTACTCGAGTTAACTGACCCCAGATTAAGTGTCTAGGGCCAGCTGGCAGGGCATTCTCAGTGGAGAGCCCTTGACACTGGAACTAACTTGCCCTTTGCTACAACAGAGCTGAAGTCTGTTGTCCCTAATGGTCAATTTTCTGAAAGAGTTTGTTCAAGGAGGTGGTTTAAATCTGTGGGGGAAGAGAGAACTATTTTGAGGAATATACTTCTTTTGTTTAGTGGGAAAGAAGCAAAACTGTATGTTTACATTCTGTATCTGGCCCCTGAATTGTATTAGATAGCTTGTATTTCATAGATAGATATAAAGCAAATAAATACATGCTGAAAACAATAATGGATAAATACCAGTAGAATGCTCTGCATCACTTTTAGGGACAAGGTGCTTTCTGTGTGAAGCATCCTAACCTGAATTGTTATGTTAATAAGCAAAACTTTGCCTACATGTAGAATTTTTCCTGCAAAAGAAAGTTTACAACACACACCACACAGATTAGCATCTCAGAGTGTGTTATGACTGTAGGCCTGATTTCTTGGAAATACATAAATAGTAGGCAATTCAAAACAGTCTATAAGTAGGTAGATAAATTTAGAAACACAATGGGTGAAATTCATACCTCCTGGCACAAAGCCCAAATAACAGTGATTTGGGAGGGGAACTCCCTAGGATGGAATCCACCCTCCACAGCACAGAGGCAGGCCATTAGGTTGCAAGATTAGCCCTTCTTCACAGTTATCTCAGCCTATGTGTTGCATTGATGGCTTCTGTCTTTCCAAAAATGATTTGCCTTCTGAATCCATGTCAAGGTGGATCCATTAGCTACACTTTCAGCCTACTTCTAATGAGCTGACTAGGAGCTCCCTAGCCTGGAGGCATGTTCAGGAGGTATGGCAATTCCTTTACAGGCTCAATCTGCCCACTTTTCCAGCTCTGTAGGGTCCAGGCAACACTTAAGGGCTTACATGTGCCCTCCCTCAATTCAGAATTTTGCCCACTGAGTATGCAAAATGATCCTGTCTGCTTCCCCTTTGCTATGAGGCAGACAAAGCCCAGACTGCTGATCATGGCTACACAGCTAATGAGTAGTATCCATTCCTCTTCCTCTTTTTTCCTTTACTACTCCCCCTAATCTCTACCTCTGCTCCCAATTAAAATAAACACCCAACTAGAAATATGACTAACAATGCTATGCCAATTCTTCACCAGATTAATTTGCTTGTATCCTCATCTCCTGCTCTTTGTCTATTTGTGTCTTTAGACTGCAAGCCCCTCAAGGCAGGGATTGTCCCTGTTCTGCACAATGTGTCCCCAATCCTGAGTGCTGCTATTACGACTGCCACTATGCTACTTGTACAGACTAATTATCACTGAAACATGAGCATTGCCAAAGCAATTATTAGGTCCTCTTTTGTCATTCTCTAAAGGCATTCTTAGTTGAGCTGCAGAATTCATATCCCTCATTACTGGATGTACATATTGTGGCTGGCCTAGCATGCTTTTATGTAGTTTGGATACTGTAGGGCTAGTTTACAGCTTACTTTGCATGCACTTTGGCTCTGGTTAGGTTGTTTACTCCGTGCTTTTATATGCAGTTTGGCTATGTTAATTCTGGGATTTTGTTTTATTCCTTCTGCAGTCAAAATATATGGGCCATAAAAACCAGTAATCAGTTGGGTAAACTGTGGGGTCCTCCTGGGCATCAAGCCTGGCTGCATAATGCTACACGGCAGAACCAACAACAACCAGCTGCAAATTTGCTTCTCTGGTTCTGGCTGCCCAAAACTTTTGCCTACAGTCACACATTTCCTTGGCAGGGGTGTGCAGGGTACAGATCCCCACGCCACTTCTGGAGGTGAAACAAGGTGCAAACATTCCAGGATATCATTATTTCAGCCTGAACTGATGTGCATCTGTGCAAATGATATACTCCAAACATGTGGGTCGTCTTGCCCGGTTGTCTTTCCATAATCAAATTGTGTGTTAATTTGATGTGAAATTTCAAATGGGTGAAATCGCACAACACTGAGCTAGAAATTATGGTCACAATTTCTTGTGCTAAATTTCGCTAATGTTTTTTGCCAATTTCATCCAGGTCTTACCACTACATACATTCAGAGAGAGATAGAGAGAGATATTCATAGCTCCTTTCTAGTGGACTATTTCTGTCCCATATGCTTTCAGCACTCTTCTAATAACTACAAATAAATATATAATTATCATCAGATATTTCAGAATCATATAAATATGCATCCCCAAAATATTCTGTGGAAATATTAGTTAAGGCCTTTTTCATTAAGAGGAAAAGCCAAATTTCTTTTCATCTGCACTATTTTTGTTTAATTACAAGTCCAGGAGCAGGCCTAACCTTTGCCTTACATTTTTTTCTAAGCCATGATTAAACTGTTTGACTGGTTTTCACTCCCCTTCCATCCCCCTCCCCCTGTTTTGCTCCTTTTCCCACCATCCTGCCTGCCTTTTGAAGGCCACTCCCTCAGTTGATAGAAATTTCTGGAGCTCCACTGAATTCACTGGAACTTATGCTGATTTACACCATCTGAAGATCTGGCCTTATATTTACAAATCGCTGTTATGGATTGGCTATGAACTTCATCAGGCCTATTAGACACTGGTTTTCACTGGGAGGGATGGCACTTCCCACTGCACAAATGGAGATGGTCTGTTGCTATTTTGTTTCAGAGGATGTGTCTACTGCAACCTGGTCCTGCTCTGCAGACCAGTGTGGAGGGTGAGAACTGAACCATTTTTGGAGAGGGGATGTCCTTCGTGTTCATAGAGGGAGACATCCTTGGGCTTGTAGGATTGCAACTGTGTCAGATCTTTGGGTAGTGCATGGACTGGAGGAGTGAGACTCCTTATGGGCCTTTCTGCTGTGCATCCACATCAGGGTATGCCAGAATCCTGACATATACATAATCGTGGTAACACTTGCGATTCTACAGCGCCTTTCCTCAGAGCATCTCAAAGCCATTTCACACAATCTAATAAATGACACCTCACAACATCTTTGGGGGGTAGGTAAGTAATATTAGAACCAACATGCAGTTTAGGAAACTGCAGCAGAAAGAAGCCAAAGAAGTAGTCAGTAGCAGAGCTGGGACTTTAATGCAGGAGGAGAGCTGGTGGTAAAATTTTTCTTCAAAATTTTGAATTTTGATGGAAAAAATAGACAACATTTTTGTGACACTTTTGTGAGAAAATATTGTCCTGTGTTTTTAACTGCTCTATTGAGGATCTCTCTTCATCACTGTTGCCTACTCTTGTAGAGAGTTAAAAAGCTGACAGGATCGATGCCCAGTCAAGAGTGATTTTTTTTAGGATTTCAAAACTTTTAACAGTTACAGAGATATGGTGCTTTGGAATAACAAAACCAAGTGGTACATGAGATCACAGCCTCTCGAGGAGCATGTGAAACTCAATTCTGCACATGAGGAATTAATAACTTAAGGTATTTTGACAAAGAGTCTTGTCACTTCTGCTATTCCAGACTAACACGGCTACCTCTCTGATTCTTGAGGTAATTTGTTTCTGGACTCAAATCCCATTTGATCAAGGCCTCTATCACCTGGGGGTTTGATCAACCAATATCCATCATTTGAAAGTGGAAAGGGACTGCAGTGCGCAGGATTTTTACCAGGTAAAGGACTAGAGATCTGAGTTAATAACTGAATCAATAAAGTTGCAGCCATTGCTTTATCAGAAAGATCTGTGTTTAGCAAAATCATGGTGGCATTTTCAAAGCTCTCTTGCTGACAAATAGAATTAGACAGAGGAGAGGAAATAGGAAGGTGGAGGAGGAGGGAAGGAAATATGTGTGTGTATGTATTCAATTAAATGTTGCATACACATGTTAAGCATTTTTAACTTTGTGTTCTAAATGAATATTTGTGCAATTTAAACCTATTCTGGTTTCTTGAATAAATATTTATTTTCCAAAGATTTGCCAAAATATGATTTTACCAGACACATCAGAACAGCTCATTCAAGTTTTCCTTAACTCATATGAAAAAATATGTATCCAAGAATAAGTTGAAACAATATTTAAATTGTGAAAGAAGAATCAGAAAATTCTTAAGGACAAATGTTCGGCCATCAGCTTTTGCATGTGCAATGGATTAGGACTGCAAAAGCGGCCTGTGCTTTGGGGGACATAAAAAGGTCTTTGCATTCAGCCTTCCAATTTGCATGTACCCATTTAGGTTTTGCACATGCAAGATGGCTGCATGCTCACTTCTGGAGGTGCACTCAACAGTATGTGAAAACAGTGATGTGCAAATTCAGATGCTTGCTTGAAACTGGCTAAGAATGTGTCTGTACATGAAGTTAAATACTCTTTTATTCTGTTTATCCAGCTTGCTTCTCTTTCCTATACAAGGCCTGTTGGATTTAATCATGAATTTCTGAGCTTTTGTCAGTTTGTATCACAAATGTAATGTTATTAAACAGGTACAATACTTACTTTTTTTCTGTATGTGTATACAAACAAAATAGCACATGCAGAGTTATTTCTCTTACGCATCTGGCAAGGCATCTGACTGATTGTTAGAAATTTTGACTTGGTTAAAACAAAATTTAGCTCATGTTAAAGCATTAAAATAAATGCTGATGAGGTCAAAGCAAATCCTCTGATAAAGCTGTAAAATCACCCCAGCACACAAACATGTCTGAATCCTACCATTAGGCTCTCATGCAGGCTGTTTCTCTGCAGCGAGCAATTAGCTGTAACCCTTCAGTGCTGTAACTGAATTTAGCATTGAGGCTTAAGAACTGAAGTGACATGTACAAAATGCATTAGCTACTATATATAAAAGAATTTCAGTTCTACATCAGTTTTTCTATATCACCACAGAAAGTATTCTGTGGGTTTGTTAGCCTATCCACAAAGAAAGATTTTCATCATTATTTTCTAGATATAATTTGGGCAAGTGGTGTGGTAAACGGTTCTGTAAATCAAGTGAATATAATGTATATATGTATATTTCACTTCCTTCCGTAGGTTTCACCTATAGGAGGTTGTGACTATGTGTCAAATGCAGAGAATTTAAGAGAAGAAATATGTTTGTGATTTTTTTCTATTTGATTCTGTGGGAGGGCCATTAAAGCCTGTTTCTAGCTTAAATGCTCTCAATAAGAATTCAGAACTGAAAGGGTTAAGGTATGTTACTGCAGCAGTTATCAGCAGACAGCCATCTAACCTTTGGTACTTACAGGTATTTTATGGCTCTTGATCATATTATCAAATTCTTCATTAATTTTTTTGTATTTTTCTTCAGTGCGTGGGGTGAGAGCGTAAGAGGAGTCAGGATCGGGGCTTTCACAGCCTTTGTTTTCTTTCTTGTTCAATGCCTGCCAGGTTCAGAGAAATATCAAAAAGTAAAAAAAAAATGAAAGGAGCTCAGAGTACTTACACACAATCTTTGCCTGCTGATCATTAGATCAATATCTTCATTAAGTTTCCTGTACTTGTCCTCAGACTCAGGGCTGTGACCTACTGAATCGTCTGCATCGGGGTCTGGACTGTCACAGCCATTAAGTCCTTTCTTTCTCAACGTCTGAAATACATAATTTGGAAAGTTCAAACCTTGACACAGGCTGCAAGAGAGATTCAGGGGTGTTACAGTGCTGCAAACTGCCTCATGGTTGGAGGCTGCTACATTTGATATTTGACAAAGAAAGTGAATACAGATCCGCTAGGTCATTTCTATAGGGTTCTCCTTGCCAGTGACAAATGGGTGATCATTCTGACCTCTTCCTTCTGAAATTAAGATCAGTCAATAAGCTATGGGAGTAAGCAATCTGAAAAAGTGTCTTGTGCCACAATACAGTGAAACCTCGATATAACGGACTAATTCGGGCGAGGGGGTGTCCGTTAAAGCCGAAAGTCCGTTATTTAATAATTTTTTAAAATAATTACATAACAGGACTTTTGGCTTTAATGGACACCCCCCTCACCCGAATTAGTCCGTTATATAGATGTTTTACTGATCACGGCCTGGAGCCGTGAGTCAGCCCGCCCAGCGGCAGCCAGCAGCCTGCCCGCCCGGGACCCCGGCTACTGGGACCCGGGCGGGAGCCGTCAACCACCCGCCCGGATCCCCGCTGCGGGGAGCCGGGCGGGAGCCGTCAACCTGCCCGCCCGGATCCCCACTGCGGGGAGCCGGGCGGGAGCCGTCAACCCCCCCGCCCGGCTCCCCGCTGCGGCAGCCAGCCAGCCAGCCCGCCTGCAGGCGGGAGCCAGCAGCCAGCCAGCCCACCCGCACGCGGGAGCCAGCAGCCAGCCAGCCCGCCGGTAGGTGGGACCCGGGCGGGAGCCGGCAGCCCCCGAATAACGGATTTCGGATGCATCGGAAATTTTGTCCGTTGCATCCGAAGTCCGTTAAATCGGGGTCCGTTAAATCGAGGGTTTACTGTACATACTTCCTACTGTAACTGATCATGTTTAAGATGTTTATGTGCAATTAGTTTCAACACAATCTATTTATGCATTTCAGATGTATGACTAGAGACATCAAAACAAGAGTATATTTAAATTGGAGTATTGCAATGTCCCCACTCTCACTCCCCCCAGAAAGAACAGAAGGAAGAAATGCAAACATTGCATGTGGATTTGAGAATCTATGATCTTGACAGAAGGAGGAAGAACATTTACATTAAATCCTTGATTTGAATTTGACATAAAGGATGACACTAATGGTGCCCTGCCACTCATTACTCTTGATAGGACAAAGGAGAAGAGGACATTGCTTATACTGCTCTGATTAAGAGCTTCTAGGCATCATGTTTGTTTTTTGTTGACTCTAATTACAGTGCCACTGATATGAAGTGTTGAAATTTAATATACAGGGAAATACACTGTTAAAACAGATGCTGACTGAAAAGTCAAAACATATGAGTTTAAGGTTCAGCAGCTCCAGGCAACCTTCATAACTCTGAACATCATCAATGAGCTAAGTAATGGAGACAAAAGCCATCAAAAATTACTCAAACAAGTCAGCAACTTTAACATGAACACTTTGCCTCAAAAATTCTTTGTTAATTGGTCGACCTGGATGGATCATGAGGTCTTGGTCTTTTTGACTATGGCAGTGACCTGGTGCATTATGAACTTTTGTATTTCTCTCAGCTATCAGAATTGTTCATTATTTTATATTTTGGTTCTCATGATAATTATATCCCAGTCTTAGAAGGTCAGAGTTCTTTTGCTGCATTTTAGCAGACCTACAGCCATTTCTAGCTCCATCAAACCAGCAACTTATCAGTGACAAGAAGCTGAGCCATGTCAATGCAAAGGCAAAGGACTGACTAAAAACTGAAATATATGTTGTTTGCTGTGTTTAATATAAATAACTAGAAACATTAAGGGTGAAATTCTCCTTCCTGAGTGGAATAGTGAGTCTTGACTATGCCCTTCATATAAAACAGGAATTCTCTATACATGTGCAATGTACTGGTGACGTGATCCACTACAAGGATCTTAGGATAGAATTTTTTGCACCAAGTGTGAAATTCATCTCTATGCACATTGCACAAAGCCTATGTGAACAGATTTCGGGCCTGATTCAAAGCCTGTACATCTACCAGCCCACACCTCTCATGATCTCTGGAAGAGGGCCCATCTATCTTACTCCAATTCTTGCATCTCCCAACCAGTCTCCTAGTGAGGAACTGCTCTAGATTCCATGTAAGCTTCTCTTCTCCAGTCTCCACTATGTCACATGCTCTCTGCTATTGCTTGACCTGAGTATGGGGGCTGAGAAAAGACATACCAAAAAGAGAGACCGAAAATGGGAAGATAGTTCTCAACATGGGATAATTGGGGCCATTAGGGATTCACAGCAGGCCAGAGGCATGACATGACACAGCCTTTCAGTGGCCAGGTACCTTCCCTCTTGCTCTCTCACCATGTTAATCCCTATTATCCTTCACCAAACCCTGGAGCATCTCCCATTGTCTCAAGCTCCTATGACATCATCCCGGAGATTGGCTAGTTTGCACAAGTTTAATGGCCATTTAGGGAATTTGTGTAGGATGAAATTAAACAATTGTTGATTGGATTATATTATGGAGAATTCCAAACTAAATTATAAATTATTTAAGAAAAGAAAATGTCATTTTGTGCTATGGAAGAACCATTTTTCCCCAAGCAATTAACATCTCTTTTAGTTTGTTCCAATAATCCAAAAAATAGCCAAGGCCTTTTAACAAGAAAACTGTTAAAGGAAATCTTCCTTGGCTGAAATCTCATATGCCAACAATTTAGTCTAAACCCTGCACTATAAACTTCTGAAAAGGGAAGTGCTGACATTGTGCTAACTACCATGCTGTGAATATGGCACAAACAGTTTTACCTTCAATACATTACAAGTTTACAGCTGTTTCAAAAAATACTGTACTATCAGCCAGTTCTTACTCTACCAGGACAGCATATAGTCACTACAACCTAAAAGCTTATAAAGCAACCTGCTAGCAGGGAAGATTCTGCAGTAGCATTAATTTATCTGGAAGGGGAAGAGGAGAAGGCCAGAATAGTGAGTTGTGGATTTATGTGCATGAGTTCCCTTTCTTCAGCCAGCCAGTGGACTGACTTTTCTTCTCAAGACAGTGTGCTGGGGAGCCAGTATCCACAGGGCTTGAGATGCTGCAGATATGGTCATTCAGGAGAGAGCCATGCTCTACTTGCTATGTCAACTATGCAACTTGCAGAGAAAACACTTTACATGAAAGATAGGGACATTCTATGAGGATGAAAAGTATCATGGCCTGGTTTATGAAACAAACAATTCAGCTTTTCCATATAGATTCAGCAGATTTCTTTGCTCTGGTCCCAGTGACCTACTAAGCTACTACTGGACCAGCAACCCCATTCCTTTGAATGATATTGAGGACTGTGCTCCCTGATGGACTCTTCCCGGGTAAGGACTTAGACCCTCATATAAGCAAAACTCCTTGAATGGCCAAACTTAGAACCCACCAATTCCCAATCCTGTGATAGATTCTGGAAGGAACCCCACTCACAGGGTTCCTTATCTGATACTCCCCATACCAAACCAGGACTACCCATCCAGTTGTAATTCTGGTAAATTACACTGAGCAGTCAGAAAAAAACAACAGCCCGAGTGCTCTCCACCCCCCCACCCCACCCCCCGGTTTCCTGTATGTGGCTATGGGAAACCTTCAAGCTATCAGCAACGAGTGGTTTGAACCCCCTTCTGCTCCTGATGGCTATGTACTCTACCTGGAGAGGCAGACAGTAATCAGTTGTAATGCTTTCATATTTTGAACTGCCCTATTGAAACAGCCATTTTAAAAAGGCTAATTACATTTATGGAGGCCTTGGAAAGAACAGGACATACATATTTAAACCTTATGCTAGATTCATCTGAACATCTATTGAAACAAGCATTAAAGTCAGGAAATGTAAAGTGAAGTCAACCTTCACTCAGTTCCCTTGCTCATATACATTATGATGACATTTTTGATACCATACGACTTGTGGTGCAATCATGTAATGAAAGACATTAGTGAAATGATAAGCACAAAGAGAAAGGGTTAAGGTTGCTATGGGAACTGTCCATATGAATTCCCCAACTTCTGTGCAAATAAAATCTCAAATTTTATGTTCCATTTACATAGGGTTTTTTTTTTTTTTCATTTAATAATGAACAGAAACTAGTATGCTGGCACTAATGTATTTTAATTGTATGTTTCGGAGCATCAAATAGCACATTGTTATTCTTACTGTTACCTAATCTGCTCCAGACAAACAACTTTATACAAACCCCCAAAATGGAAAATTTCTCACCTTTGTGGTATAAATTATAAAATGCTTGTGTGGTTTAAGTCTCTTTGAAACAAGTTACAGAGCTATGCAAATATAGCTGTATTTCAATAACCACACATTAAACTCTTACTATGTTATTTTCACCTACGTGCCAAAGACAAACCATTGTCTAGTCTTTTACGTACATCCTCTGTCCTCTTCTTTTAAACTAATGCATGCGAGCATTCTTTTCATAGCAATACACCAACCACCTACGCTTGGAACTGCCTCCCACTTTTGTGTGCCAAGTGATTACCCTCTCCTCCTCCGCATACCTATTCTAATCTCACTTTTTGTGGAACCAAATAATATGGTCAACCTTGCCAATAGTATCTGTTCCTCTTGGCTTTTGAACTACCAACTGCCGTCAGGTCTACATGCACATTGGATTGTTAGCTCCTCAGGGCAGGTGGTTTCTACATGTTTGTAATGTACTGTGTACCCTGTTCTATTCTATTCAGGTTCTTGTAATGTGCCAATCAAATAAACAAGGGCTATCCAACCAAAATGAAGCATGGCATTTTGACACATCACAGGCACAGCCAGGTGATATTATTTAGGCACTGGCCCATGTTGTCGGTGATGAAGCGTCACAAAGCCCCAGGGGAACTCAGTAAGGGTCTGTGTTGTAGGAGACAATTCCTCATCCAGGTCCATGGAGTGCATGGGAATCAACACTCTTAGGATGATGCAGCTTGCTCATTCCAGTTGGTGGTAGAGCTACATCTTGTTACCGGGGGGTGGTGGACTGTAGAGCAAGTTTGCCCTGCATTTCCCCAGCAGAGGCAGTTCCTTTCCTGCAGGCCTCGGCCTGGCTCCCCATTCTGGGCATTGTGACCTGGTGCATGGGGTTGAAGAGCAAATCAGATTTGGCCTGGCCATCCTTCTGTTATGAATCAGGGAAACTGGATTAAACTTGAGTAAGTGGTGCTGCGACATGGAGCATGGATCACTTAAGGGAGTGACTCGCTCTCCAGCCCTGTGTGAAAATTCATGTCATACATCTCCTCTTGCCAATTGCATAGTGTGCTTTTAACGATGCCACACATACATTTAAAGGCTGCTGGGAGGAAAGAGGGGGCAGTTGCCCACCCTGCTGCCCTTATTAGCTCCACCACTGCTTCCAGTGCATCTGCCCCACTTTGAGTCAGAGGTCTGTCTGTCATAGAAGGCTGTCTCCTTCTTGCTCTCTTAGGGGAAATTTGTGCCTCTGGCAGCCCTCGGAGGGAGCAGTCTTTGCTCTCCATCCTGCATGCAGGGATTGCTATTTTGTGTGGCTCTTCTATGGGGGATGCATGATAGGGAAGGCTCCTTGTGTCCAGGGGCCAGATACAATCCACTCCTCATTGTTCAATTTCATCCACTTGTGAAACACTTTTTAAATTTGGTATTGGTTTAAATTAAGCAGAGCAATTTTGGGCTTATGAAAAAATAGAAAACGGATATACCAGATTCATGGATCTCATCTTAACAAACCTCAACCATGTATCTTTCTGGATTATCCAACAAGCAAACAAAAACAGACCACATGAGGAGATTGTCATAAACCTTTATATTATTTCTCTTAAATCATGTCCATGTACACAATGTATAGACAAACAAAGTTCATGTTTATTTCATAGTGCATCCAAAATGTTTCTATTCTCAATTATTATATTTGTAAATTATTTTATATCAGTTTTAAATCTGAATTATTCCTGAGATTTTAAGGAACATATTTCCTCATCCTACAAGCTTAATTTGAGTTTTCAAGCTGAGCTCTTGCCATACAAAAAAAGGCTGTAAAAAAAATTTACCAGGCAATTGGCTTAGAATTCTTACACTAACTCTCAATTGACAAGATCACATTTCCCAGGCTCTGACAGAACACACAGATAACAACATCCTTGGGTTCTGCTAGGGTCTGAGTTTAGTCACCCAGGAATTCAGCTGGGGCCACTGAAACTGGAGAGAGAGAATGTGAGAGGGAGGGAGAGTGAGAGCACATCAAGTGATCTGAAAACATGCGAGTTGGCTTCTCATTCTGTCAGAGCTCAGCAGTTTACAATCTGACACAAGGCTACATCACTAGCCATCAGCAATTTTACTCATCCTAGATATCCACACCTGTCAGCGACTCTGCACCTGTTGTCTAATTTGGCAAAGGCCAAATGACAACAGCCAATCGTAACTGCCTGTGCTGCAACATGGCCATAGATGGCTTTTTCTGTCGTGTCTCTGCTGATTGGGGCTCCTAATCTCTGTGTATTTCAGTGGTCTGCTTTTTGTACTTGTAATATTGTCACGATTTTCAGCTCTTATCTGGCTAAAGGGTATAAAAATATAACTGTTACACTTTGTGTATATCCTCCCCTAGTATATCAGCTTTCAATACATTTAAATTTGTTATCCAAATCTAGATCCGCATAGGACAAGATTTTTTTTCTTAAGTTTCCATTCTCAAAAACAAACAAACAAAAAAACCCCAGCTTCCACTTACTATAATACAGCACTAGATCCAAACTTACTATTTCCAAAGTATTCTATATAGGGGCGATAACAACTACTACATGTATTTTCATACAACATGGATATTCTTTAAATAAGGAATGTATATATTCACGCTATGGAGCAATTAATTCTATGCTGTAAAGATTTATTGCTATCATTATGCTATTGTTTTAACTGGGATCACAGCATTTCATTGAACTGCTACCAATCTGACAACAGCCAATGTAAATGATATTTCAGTTTTTTTATACTTGTATTCTTTGGCAATTTAATCTTGGACAAACAAAATTAATTTTTAGATGTTAGTAACCAATTTTTTTCAGTGAAATAAACAGTTTTGAAAACACTGCCTAAAAATGAAGTGCACTTTCAAAGCCAGCTCCAGTATGAAAATAAAGTGCCAAGAATAGTGTGTAGAGACGGAGTAATCAGGGGGTGTTTGTGCGTTAAGGACTGAATAGTGACCACTGCAAGCAATATGTCCACCTGGAGACCCACACAACCAAATGCTAAGCTACACTTTAGAAAGGTCTTCACAGCTACTGTGAAAGAGTTTGTAAAGAAGCATCTCTGCAAGTTTTGTGGGAAAACAGAATAAGGGAGGAAAATCTCTACCCCCACATCTCAAATCTGTCCCACCTCTCCTCCACATTTTTTTGGCATGTCCTTACGTACAACGTCCAGCCAGAATTTGGCCAAGAGATCTTTGTTTCATGTCCTTCAGTTCAGTGACAAAAATTAACACAACAAGGTAGTGATAAATTCTGTACTGCCCTAAGGTGGGCTTAAAAGGCAGCAGATCTCCATTCTCCTTGGTTGGCACAGAGCTTGCAAACAGCTCTCTGTGGCCTCCCACAAAGCCCCAGACATAGTTGATGTGCCAGGAGAATAGCTATGCTTTCTGGCTGTTCTTGATTGCTCATAGCCCTTTACACCAGGGACCAGGGAAACCCCTGGCCTGGTTCTGAATACTGGGATGCACAAAGGTAGCTTTAAGCTATCTTTGCCCCCCTCAATGCCTTGTGCATCTCATTCTTCTATTCTTTTCACCCCAATAATACCTGCTGTTATACAGAACCTGTCAAGGGTCTCAAAGCAAAAATTCATTAAAAATGCCTGACTTTGTGTAAACTTAATTTAGCTACGTGGTTCTAATGGAGAGCAGAGTGCTGTAAGGAACATTCTCCATGGTTAACCCTATTTGAAATAGAAGAGGATACTGTGATTTTTGTGAAGTTTTACTGCAGTTTAAGTTTGACAGCAAGAATACATGAATGGAAAGCAAAACATCACAGTTGTTCAGCAGAATCAGCTTTGTTAGGGAATATGAGGCCATTACAAAATTAACACTGATTGTTACTCTCTCTCTCCTCCTTTTTCTGTCTCTCTGTCTATAATCCTTCTCCAACCTGAAGCTGGAACAGCACTTGCAACATTTTTACCTGTGTCGAAATTAGGAAAAGAGAAAACATGAGGCTGAATTCTGATCTCATTTACGCCGGGGTATATCTGGACCAACTGAGATCAGTGAAGTTACTCCAAATTTACATAAGTATAACAGAAAGTCTATTACATCTGCATTACTAATTCTTTTCATGCACAATACCTTAAATTTGTAGGCCTAAATATAAATGACCATAGAAAAGTTAACTATTTAATTCAAAGAGTTGCTTGTTTTTCATGACATATACTGCAACCCTTAATAAGCAATTCCATATGAAAGATGCTGGGAAAATCTGAAAAACCAAACCACATATTTCACAAAAGAACATTTGTGAATGAGAACTTATTTACATCAAAAACTTAATGCTATGAATTGCATTTTACACGTATATATTACCTATGATTCCAATGGATCCTACCATGCTTCTAAGAATTGTATGTATAGGTATTGCATCACCATCCATTAAAATGCAACCACTTCTGGGCGTGGAAATATCATGGTAATCCTGTGTAAGAAAGCACCAGCCGACTATTTTCAGGACAGGAAATGATGTATAATTGAAATAGTAGGACAGACTATAATCACTGGAGATTAAATTTTCCTTAGACTGTGGGGCAAACAAAAGTGCCATGGAATTTTTGATGACTACAACATTTTGGTTATGCGTTTCATCTGAAAGACAGTACCTCCAGTAGCAGTGTGCTGGGGAACGGGTGCAGTACTGACTCAGCAGTGAAAATGCCACCCACTGAGACACCAACACCACTTCCTGCAGCACCTGGTTTTCCTGGGAGGTCTCACATGAAAATAATGAAGGTATCAAGGTTAAAACAGACTTCTCTTTTGAAGAATTTTCAAATTTATGTTACAGTGGATAAAATTATAGAATATTAAATAACAATGTTATCGATATGACAAGCAGCAAACACATCTGAATAGCTGACTCTTTCAAATGCAAAGGAAAACTGCCATTTAGTTTTATAATTGTATAATTGCTTCATTCAGCTGTAAATGGACAAATCAATTTTTTTTAAAAAACAATGATTTGTTACAAATGAAAGGCTTGATCCCTGAAAAAGAATCCATATGGGAGGTCTCTGCAGAATCCAGGCCTTAGTTACCAAAGAAATACTAAGCCACCAACTTGCCAGTTTGCTGATAGAGTCAAGTTTTGACCTCAGGATACACAAGTACATCCCATTCATTTCAGTGTGTGCATGTACATACCTGTGGGGAGAATTTGGTCCACAGTTTTTGACTGTGGAAGCATTTTGCAGATGGCTGAGATGACAGAGACTTTCATAGCTGTTTTAAGTTCTATTATCTATTAAGATTTTTCAGTTAATTTAATAATGTACATTAAATACATTCACACAAATGTTTCTAGTACATAATAGAACTTATCTTTAAACAGCTATTAATGTCTCTAGACCATGACATGCATTCATCTGCTCACTAGCACTGCTTCCTTTAAACCAATGAGCCAGATCATACACTCTCAGGGAAAATCCCACAGGAGACATTCAATACAGCTGGAAATTCTGCAAGCTGAAACTTGAAAAATTCTTAACTAAAGGTTCATTAAGTGAGGAAGGAATAGGGGTTGTTGACCTCTGTATTGAGCTGGGGTACAGTTATCTGACTATATGGTTATCCTCGAGATCCAGTCCCCTTCACACTATTCCCATCCTGCAGCACAACTTCTTCAGAAGACCTACTCCTACTGCCATTCTGCTCTCACCTAGGTCATAACCACTCTCCAAGGAGATGTGTCAGCAAAGAGAAAGAACCCATGGCTAGATTTTAAAAAATCCTCTTGGCCAGAAGATTTCACATACAAGAGCCATCTACAGCTGCAGAATCTATTTGTTTCTAACTCTTATGCATACAAAGATAAACTTCTAAGTTGGAAGGTTGGGGGGGAGGAGGGTCCAGTGGTTCGGGGCTAATTTAGCCATCAGAAACCCTGGGTTCCATCTGCCACGGATTTTATTTGTGAACTTGGACGAGTCACTTAGATTCACAAAAGGACTTAGGTGCCTCAATCCCATAATCAGGCCCCATTGGGGGGGAGGGGGGTCACAAGATCCCCATTTAACTGCTGCTGAATCCTGTCCGTGTCTAACTCACTTGGTACTAAGTTTTTTCCTGAGGGTACTAAGTAAAAGTTCCCCTGTTGCCTATGTTTCTGCCTCTGTGTATACACTGCTGCTTCTCTCAGCCCCAGTGCAAGGCATACACTGGTTGAAGACAGGCATTCCTCTGCCTGCCTTTCCTGTGGCACCTGAGCTGGTACTTATGCTTAGAGGCCATTGACTGGTTTGGGCCCCACATGTAAACTCACACAAAACAGCTGGGAGGGGGGAAGAGAAGGAGGCAGAGCTCCCTCCCCTTATAACTTTCACCTCAGTGCTTTGGGCACTTATGCAGGATGTGGGACATCCTAGTTCAAGTCCCTCCTCTTCCTGTGGGCAATAAGGTAGAACAGGATCTACCATCTCTAAGATGAGTACAGTACCCACTGGGCTATGGAACATTCTGACTGAGGGTGGGGTAGACCCTCAGTCTCTCTTGTTGAGTTGAACCTGTTCTGCTCTGGCTAAACAATTAAAAAAAGTCATTGGAGAGGTGGGACTGAATCCTGGGTCTCCCAGGTGGATGCCCTACTCACCAGTCTACAGTCATTCTCCTGCTTATTTTTGCTCTCTCTCTCTGCCCAACTCTTATTGAACCCACAACACAAAAGTGTCAACAGGAGCAACTGAGGGAGCCCCTATTTCAGAATATGCCATAGCCCAGTGATTAGGGTTCTCTTGTAAGAAGGGGCAGAGCCCTGTTCAATCCCTTTCCCCTCCTCACGTGGAGAAGGGACTTGAACAAAGAGTCTTCCACATCCCAGGTGAATACCTGAATCACTAAAAGTTAGGAGGCGTTACCACCTCTCCCCTCCAGCTTCTTGAAAAAACAAGGTAGGTGCCTAACTCCGAGAGGGTTTGCTACTGAGAATTCAGTTTGGATTTAGGTATTGAGCTCCCCTTGCCTTGGCATCTCCCATTGGCTATTTTAGGCAAGGAGCCGCCGAGGTGCTGGCTTTGTGAATCTCATTCTTAAGTGCCTATCTCTCTCCACTCATTCTATAAGGATACCTAAATCAGGCTTTGTGAATCCCAGTGATACTCTATGTGTTTAAAAGTTAGGCATGGCGACGCTCAGCATTATCATGCCTATATTCTTTAGTGAATCCAGCCCTTAGCCTCTGGGTCCTCCTCCCTTCCCTCAGTAGATAATAACACTTCCCTATCGCACAGGTCTGTTGTGAAGATGAATACATTTAAAAGATTGTGAGATGGAAAGATACTATGGCAATGTGGGCCAGATAAATATCTCAGATGGACAGATTCTCAACACAAGCTGGGCATAGGCCAATGCAATAATGATTGTTAACTCTGCAGCAAGACCGCTCCAGTGCTGCTGATGCTCATGGCATGGTTAAGCAGAAGCTGGCTAAAATTAACAAGATACTGGTTATGTTTGCTCTGGTTATGCAGAAGCCTGTAGGCAGCAAAGAAACTGTCAAGAACCTGATCAACTTCATGTTGTTACTCCTATTGGGAAAATAGAGCAGCAGCAGTGGCAGACCAGGGTTCTATTCACAGGGAGCGGGATAGAAAACTATTTAACGCTGTCCCACCCCTGAAAGTCAGGGAGCCTATTTCTCTGTGGAACTTTTCAGCAGAACTTGCTTCATCTACACTGCAGGAGGAGAGGAAGTGAAGACTGTAAACAGAGGCGGAATGGCAGATCCTAGACCTGTCGGACAGAAATGAATTCTGTAGGAGGGGCAGAGAAGTTGGTAGTGTTTCATTAAAGTCCAGAGCCAGGTGCATCTTACTCCCATTTGAGTTACAGTGCAAAAAGTTAGCACAGCCCCAGTAGTGAATCCTTTATAGGTACTGCTGTCAGCTTGATTTACTTCCAGAAAGCAAACTCCTTACCACTGATGCACTTCAAATCAGAACTGTCAAATCTTGTTATCTACAGGGGGCCTGACAGTTCAAGGGTTCTGCTAATGAAGCCAATTAGGTGGAACCCCCTATACCTGCCAACATTTGAAAGCTATTAATGGAGACATCTGGAGAGAGAAAAATAGGAACACACCTTTTAACTCTTTTGAATTACACTGGAATAGGGGAGATTTTTAGAAGAATAGCATGGGAAAAGGATCAATGCTTTGCTGAAAAACAAGAACTGTCTTTCCTAAATTGGCATTTAGTCTGTCTGACACACACCCAAGAGCTTAAGATAACAACTAATAGCTATAAAGAGCTGTACAAACCTTCCTCCTCTCAAGTCCATTGCTGAAGGGATGAGAATTATGCCAAGAAATAAGTACTGGGCCTTAAAATGGAGCAGCGTGGTGGTCCAAGTGATTAAGCCTTGGCTTTTAGGATTATAAGACCTGGGTTCTGTGCTTGCCTTTGGTTAAATCACCACACTTGCTTCATCTACAAAGTAATGTTTACCTACCTTTGTAAAATGCTTTCAATTCTATAAATAAAAAGCATTAAGTCTTACTATGTAATTCAGAGAATTATTCAAAAGTTAATATTAATATATGTGGGATAAGAGGAAATTCAGAGTGCAAATCTCTGTTCATATATGCTTCAAAAATACAATCCAAATGTTAAAGCATATATTTATTATAGCCATTGGAGACAAAATCATAAAGATGCCATTTTATTACATCAGTTTGAACATGCAAGAACTATGTAATAACTAAACCTTAGATTACAACAGTTAAAGTATAAATTGAGCATTTTTATATTTTATCACGTTATATCCATGATCCTATTGTAGTAAACTATACATATTTTAAACTCAGCACACTCCATTAGTAATTGCTTGTCTGTCAAGATTTTGATCTCTTTTGAGTCAATCTATAGCAGCTGTGTGTTGTTTAAAATACTCATATTGACTCTTCTATAATTTGCTTCCTTTGAACAGTCTGTGTGCTATAATGTTGGATCAAAGAAATAAATGTATACTTTAACAACCCAAAGTAAAGTGCATGCACATTTTTATAACAGTGCACTATAAAAAGTAATTATAGTTGTCTATAGATCATACAGGATGATATAAATAAATGGGTTTGAGATTTTTTTTAATGCAAGCATATCCAATACATGAAAGATTTTTCCCCTTATCGCCAGTCCCTATAGTGCAAAGACATTAACAAACCATTTAGAATAAAGATGGTACAACCTCTTTTACTAGTATATTTACTTCTTCATTAATTGCTGACTATATATAAAAACCATCATATGAAAACTAATGATGGAAAACAAAACGACCCCCATCAGGGTGGGTTTCTAAAACAGTAACATCTAGCAAATGTCCATTCAACTGCAGCCCTCCCCCTTTTTTAACAAAGGGTGGTTTTTATTCAAAGAAAAATGAATATTTTATACATAAACATCAGTTATGGTTAATTGTTTACCACAAACATTAATTCACAACTGGTCACTGAGCTTATGATTATTAAAAATGTGGCATAACAAAGCAAACATGTTTGAGGTTTTACATGGCTGTAAATTTGATAAACTTACATTAGTTTCATTTTTGTTTTATGTTCGCCGTATCACAAGCATCTAGAGGCCTCTCTGAATGTGAAGCAAATGGAGCCCAATCAATATCAGCTACATAATACATAAAGGATGGATGCACATTTTATAGCACAGAAATAAATAATTAATTGAAATCTATTTACTGTAACAAAGAAGAAATGTCAGCATACTTTGAAGTTCAGCAGTACTCTTGCCACAATCATAAAATACTGTGGGAAGGAGCCTCATGGGGAGACTGTTATCTGCATGCAGTCCAAAGCAAGGAAAGGTGTAGAGGTGCATTGGTGCAGAGGAGCATGGGAGGCACCGTGTTCCAGACTGAGCATTTAAGGGTATGTCTACACCACAATAAAAACTTGTACACTGCCCTGCAGCACCTGGCTCAGAGTCCAGATAAACTGATTCAGGCTAGTGGCTGGAGTTCCAGAGACTGGACTCCAGCCTGAGCCCAAACCCGAACATCTACCTTGTGATTTCAGCCCCACAGCCCAAGCCCCACCAGTCTGAGTCAGCTGACTGAGGCCAGCCACTGTGGTGCCGCAGGTCTTTAAATGCAGTGTAGATGTGTCCTGAAGGGGTAGCTCCCATGTGGAGGCTAGGTAGGCAGCAAAGCCGTGGCTCCACTTCCTCTCTATTCCTCTTCACACACACTCTCTGCCCCATCATTGCTATGGGAAGAATCACGTATGCAGCACCCATCTGCCCAAAAAGTTTGAACTGCAACTGTGGTCAACCTTATATGGCCATCCAAAGGAGGTAGAAATCCATACTTCCCTGTGCAGACATGTAAGGGTGAGCCATGTTCTAAACTGTTTAGAGCCTTTTCTGCCACCATCACACACACTTGAGGAGTAGGGCCCTACTCCTATAAACAAAGACTTAGACAAACATTTAATTTTATGCATGTGAGTATCCCCCTAACTTCAATAGGGCTATTCACTTATCTAAAGCTAAGCACAATATGTAAGTATTAGCAGGACTGAGGCCTAAGGGTGCTACTCACTGTGTGAAAAGGTGGCAGAAATGGCTCCTTAAAAACAGACATGGCTGCACTTAAGCTTGAGCCACAATCTTTTGAATGGAAAGACCCCAGCTCACTTCAGTGGGCATCGAATGAGGTCCTTACTTAATTCTGAGGGGTGGATTTCACATATCAGAACCATTTAGCATTTAATAATCTAATTAGGTTATCTAATAAAACTACATGATAGTGGTGAAGGGCCTGTGTTTGCAAAGACTTACACACTCATTAACTTTACTCTCCTGTGTAAGTATCTGAAGAGGCCGCTTATGCAAGGAGCTCGATGTCAAACTACTCACCTCCACATTGACTGAGAGCACAAAGCATCTGTGGGATCTAAATACAACAAAATGTCTTGGGAGGGAGGGGGATGCTTAGCAGTTTGAATTAAGAACGGTTGTGATTTAGCAGAAGGTATGGTGTTTCTAGGCTTCTGATTAATAGTACTGGGTAAGAGTTCAGGTAAAAAATTACATTTTACAAAACAGGGATGTCTTAATGATGAAAATGAAAAATGGGTTTGCTCACAAAAGCTTTTGTCTCTGGAACGTAGCTATAAGTAGCTCACTATCTAGGTTGCAAATGGCTGTGCTGCATCGTGTGTCCTATTTTTCCATGCTTGCAGTAAAGATACAATATGGGAATTCAGCCTTGGTAATTACTAATACACCACACAGACACAATTATACCCTGTATACTGCATAAAGGAATCACTTGTGGTCTGCCTCCATTACAAAGAGCAGTTGGGGGCCAACATGAAAGAAGACAAAATGCTTTACAAGAAGGAAGGAGACCAGAAGAGTCAATGTACACAGATACAAGGACCTTGATTCTTTTTGCAGTGATTTAAGTCCCCTTCCATCAATTATCGTCCTTTGTCTCCAGAGCCTTATCACCAGCAGCATTACAGGAACTGAGCAGAACAATACTCAGGCCCAAATAACCCTGTGAACTGTGCTGACATTTCCACACCCTGTTGCTGTGTTTGTGCAGGTTATTCAGATTCCTTAAAAAAAAAAAAAACCCACACCACCAACAACCCCATACAACAAAAACAAAATTTCTAACTGTTTTAAGTTACCTACCCCAATCCCTCCCTTAAACTCTCTCCCAGTATAACTAATTTGTTCACTGCTGCCTCATGCACTCTAATCCTCCAGTGATGCTATAAGAACCTCAATAGAACAAAACAGAATTTATCTAAAACCTTGCCAAACTCTCAATACATTTTTTCAGTTAGTTAAAAAAATAACTTGTCAGCACTGGATGAGTGAAGAACTACGAGACAAAGGTCTAAATAATACACAGATATATATCAGTTAGATTAGTCTAATTGTTTATTTAAATAAAGCAGCTACCGAACTCATTTACTTTTACTATAAACAGAGGAGAAATTTTCTTTCCTCAGGAACATCTGAAAAGTTTTGAGGGTACAATCAAGTCTGCAATTGGTGATATATGTCCATGTTTTTTTCATGGATGGCAAGTAGACATGTAAAGTTTCAGGGTATTCTTTAACAGGACACCACACTCACTGCTCATCTGAAAATATATTTGAAAACTGTAGAAAGAAAAAAAAAGGACCTACGAAAGGCAGCTATTTTCGACAGTAAGTCAGCTCCTGTGAAACAAAGTCCTGTCTTTCAGAAAGTGTTTACGATCTATGAGAAAAAAATATATCCTTGGGCTAAAATGTTTATTGGCACCTAGGAGTCTGAAGAGAGCAAGTCAGGCCTGTGGTTTTTTGAGGGCACTTTATCATTCCCTGCATTCTCAAAGGGATCTCTGAATGAATAGAGCTGGATTACTCAGCCTTCTATTCCACGCCTATTCCTCTCCATTTTCCTTGGCAAGGCTGAGAGCCAAGCTATTTTTAGTTAGGCAGTTTTCTATTTTTAGACAACTACCAGTTAAGAGACACTGGTTAGGAAAAATTAAAACAAAAGAAAGAAAGAAAGAAAGAAAGAAAGAAAGAAAGAAAGAAAGAAAGAAAGAAAGAAAGAAAGAAAGAAAGAAAGAAAGAAAGAAAGAAAGAAAGAAAGAAAGAAAGAAAAACACAAAAGTGGGAGAAGATGGAACTTCCCTTTCTCATATCGTAAAGCTTCAACCTGTAACTCCAGGCATTTCAGCTGCTTCCAATCTTGGAAAAATAAAGAAAATTCAGAGTTCAGGGATTTAAAAATAAACCTACCCTCTGGCAAACAGACCAAAATGCAACAAGCTGTTACTATGTGAAACAGTGACTACAAAAACAAAGAACATTCTCCAGTGACTAGATTGGGAGAAAAACTCTCGAGCTATTAGACTATAAGAATGTTACACAGAGACGTAAGATTTTTCCAGCTTCTCAGCCAGATATATCATGTTTTGGAGAAAGAAACAGCATCTGTGAAGTAGAACTAATACTCTGCAATACAGATTTAAGGGCCTAGTTTTACATAAGAAGAGAATCATGAATAAAGGCTGAAGCTTATTTTTATTGCAAACATATTTTCCACATTTATTCTCATAGCATTTTTACAACAATAACATCCAAACATTTACAGAGACACTTAACTCAAACATTTTGAAAGCAGTTAGTGAGTGTGGAAAAATAAAAGGGGGATCTGCCAAAATCATAGGGCCAAATCCTTAGCCTGTGTAAATCAGCATAGTTCAATTGACATCAAGAAAGCATCTCATATTTACATCTATTTAGGATCAGGCACATGTCTTGCAGCAGTCATTGCTTCAGACCCACCAAAAACACCTTCAGGAAAAGGGGACTCTTTAAAATGTTTTAAACAGTGTTTTCCAATGTCTGACTTGCACTGTTTGTCACATGATGATCTCTGTCAACAGATTCTGAGTCATTTGCAAGTTACTATCTGCTTCCAAGAAAAGGCTAAAGACAACTTTCCAGATGTTGCACTTTTAAGCCTGCACCAAAAAGCTGTTTAGAATCACTAATGAATCCATAGCACTTGCATTTCTCTCACTCGCTCATTCTCTGTTCTATACAAAAATAATCTACCAGGTGAAGTATTTCACTATCATTTGGGACCCTTGAAGATTATGAAATATGCTGCATGAAAACCAAACACTTGTGGAGAAATCATAATAATGAATTGGTCACGTCTAATAAAAACAACTAATTATGCAACTTTCCCTTAGCTGTATTATTCCCCATATTCGATTAATCTGGAATATATTCAAAGTAAAAACGTGTAAGGCCAAATTCTGGGCTACTTTTGTTCCTTGTGGCAGGCCTCAAAGCATCTTAAAAAGCCTTCATTTGGTTGCAATGCAACAGATTGTCTGTATACCCCTTGTCTGCTGCAGAGATCTTCATAGTGAGTCTACATAGTTTAATTTGGAGGGGAGGATTGTGAGTGAGCTTAGACTCGATTAATGTGTCCACGCAGTGTACAGATTCACTGGCCAAATTCCCCCTAGTGTGTGGAAGGGGAAAGTGGAGGATTTATTCCTTCAGTTCAGCAACATTTTGCATACAGCAGAAATCAGTGTTGCCAAGTAAGTGAATCTGAAGACTGGTGACATCATGGCAGAGTTTTTGAAAGCCTTCTCAATCCATCGCTAGTGTTGCTAACTCTCATGATTTTATCATGAGTCTTGTGAAGGCTATTATTTCCTTAAAACCTGAGCTCCTGGAGTCCCATTATTACATAAGAATATCACCTTTTATTTTACAAAGTATGTTTCTAATTTATATGGTCAAAAAAGTTTGGAAATAAAATTATTTTTGTGTGCGGGGAGGGAGGGTGACTGACTTATGATTTTTTTTAACGCTTAGGGCTGGCAATATTAGTTCCCAGCATCTGGCCCACAGTTAATAATCGTAAACCAAGAACCAAACATTCAAAAAGTTCCTAAAGTCACCATAATAACAAGGTCCCTTGGCCAAATTATGTCCTCAGATATGCACACAGTGTAACTGTTGAAGTCAGTGGGAGTCACGTGTGCATCTAAGGCCAGCGTTTTCCTGCAGAATCTTCTAAATATGGATCACTCATACTACTACAAATATAAATAACACTTTTCATGCCTAGATCTCAAACCATTTCACAAAGGAAGTCAGTCTCACTATCTCCATTTTACAGATGATGAAACTAAAGCACAGGAAAGTTAGGTAACTTGTCTAAACCAAGGTCACCCAGAACTCTGTTTACAAAGCTGGGAACAGAACTCAGGTCTCATAAGTCCCAAGCCGATGCTCTTTCCACTAAAGAACTGCTTCCTTGGACCACTTTAACTCTTTTTATTACCTAACAAGCTTACTTAGATGGATGTAGCTTCATGGATTCCAATGGTGCTATGATGATTTACACCAGGTCTGACTCTGGCCCAACCCAGATTTCACAGTTTGTTTGTATACAGGATTCTGTTACAATGTCAAGAGAAGAAAATACTCTTATTACATACACTACAACAGCTGTCCTGTTTCTTTTCTGAAAACAGTAGATTTAAATAGTTATGGGGCTTATTTATCACAAATATACAGATCAGAGTCTTAATTGATATCAAGAGGCTTTCAAAATCTAATTAACCTCCCAGCTAGTCATTAGCTCTGTAACCTTTAGAAATAATTGACAGAGGTGATTTTTGCCTCTTCATCTCATTCGCCAGGTGACTAATCTTAGGTGTGCTAAGGGACCCACTGTACATTTGTAAGAGTTGATGGGATAATATGCAATAAGTCAATTAGGAAAATGGAATTGTGGAATTTCTCTTCGACACAATATACTGCCCAGCTTGTCACATGCATACAGGTTTTGTCATCTGAACACTAGCCTAATCATCTCCAGCTTATCAATGCATTGAAGCCACACTAAGTCTTAATATTCAAGACCCTGCATTATCCCACAGCAGATTTAGTAGCATTTCACTATACTATGTTGCTGGTTATATTAAAAGCCAATTAGATATTCAACTGTAGCTAGTCCTTTTATACTTAAGTAAATATTGTACGTTATGGACTATCACTTGTTGCATTTTTTTCTTATACAAAATTTGGGCTTATTCGCTTTTGCTGAACAAAGTGAGATTTTTTTTTTTTTGCATCAAGCCTGCCATTTATAAAGCTTTCTTTTACTATAAATTTCTTCCCTTTCAGAAATCATCTTTCATCCCTACAATTCTAAGATCATATCATATAACCAGGGCTCTGTGTGTTGTACAATACAGTGGACATGAAAGCTACAAGAAGAGCTCCATGTGTTCACAATCACAGCTCTCTCTGAGTGGAAAATGCTGCTTCAGTTGGCACTCATCTCTCTCTGGCTATGCTCACTTCATTGTCCTTGTCCAATGCCACAAACCCCCAGGGTCCTGGAAAAAACACATTTTAAAAACTATGCAGAGTTCTGATTCACTTTTTAAAAAGACCTTGTAAGTAAAGTGTGTGTAGCTTTTTGAAATTGTGATTTATGTTTTCAAAATAGAATGATCATCTCTTCCATTGGCCATCCTGCAAAAATACCCTTTTACCCTCAAAAGCCCAGTAATATCACAATCTTCTTGCTAGACTGAACTCTGGATGAAGCTACCTCTTGATTAGGTCACTGATATTTCCATGAGAGTAAGGTCATCCAGAGATAAAGAGGAAGGGAGTGAGGACAGAGGGGCATCAGCAATGATGGAAGGAGAAGGTCACTGAAAGTGATACTAAGAGAGCAGCTGGAAATGTAGGAGAAGGAGAGAACAGGATTAGGAAAAACCCCAAGGAAGGAAGACAGCAGAAAAGGAGGAAGTTATCAATTGTTTTGAAAGTGGCAGACAGATTAAGAAAGATAAGATTGACATGAGGGACCATCATGGAGGTCAAGCTGAAGAGACCTTAAGAATTAGTCAAAAGATGGTACTTAGGGTGGTTTAAGTGTCGTGAAATGGAAATGAGTTTTCAGAGGATTCAGATACATCTTACTTGGGTAACCATGTGACTGTATCACTGTAATCCTTTAAAAAAATCTTTTACCCCAAAATTTTCTTTGTTGTCCTCACTTGTGTAAGTTCTCTGGAGCAGGTACTTGTCTTTTACTTATCCAGTAAAGTGTCTATCATGCTTTTGTCTGCTATAGACATAGTGACCATAATCCATTAAGAGAACATGGAAAGAGGAAATGTGGGTGGGACAATATGGCATGCTTGACGAACTTTGAGGTGAAGGAGAGAGGAGCTAGTGTGGTAAAGAGGCAGGCAAGTGAAGTTAAAGGAGGGTTGTATCGGGAGGTGGTGGCTACCAACCTGTGTTTGAAGTTGAATGAAAGAAGCAGGGGTCAGTGTGCGTAACAAAGGGTACATCTACACTACCTGCAGGATCAGTAGGAAGTGATCGAGCCCCAAGTGCGTTCCCCATCGACTCCTGTACTCCACCTCGGCGAGAGGCGGAAGCAGAGCCGATGGGGGAGTGGCAGCAGTCGACTCATCGCCGTGTGGATGGCCAAGTAAGTCGACCTAAGATACGCCGACTTCAGCTATACTTTAGCTACGAATAGCGAATAGTGTAGCTGAAGTTGCGTATCTTAGGTCGACCCTCCTGCCCCCCATTGTAGACCAAAGATTCAGAAAAAAGAGAGAAGGGAAGGAGTTAGGTAGAGGGAGTCAAAGTGTCGGGAACTGATAGCAGGAGAGACAGCTCAAAGTTATGAGATTGTGGGGAAAGAAAAAGATGCTGGGATTAGGGAAAATAAAAACTGTTTTAAAAACTGCTAAGATTGTGGACAGAGGTGTGTGTGTGTGTGTGTGTGATAGAAGTTTAGAGAAGAGCAGTTGGGTGATCAGTGTGGAGAAACAGATCTGTTTGTATAAAGAATATGGGAAAGTTGAATGAACAGAAAACAAATTATAGTGGAGGAATTCTGTATGGTCCTGTTTTTCCTCCATAAGTGCTCAGTAGTATGAGGAAGATAAGAGGTGGAGGAGTGTGGAGCCAGAACAGAGTGTCAGTGGGATGAGTCCAAAAGAGGAACTGAGCAGGAGAATTTGAGCTAAAGGCAGTGACCATGAAATCAACAGAGAGCTGGAGGTCAGCTTGAGAAAGCGGGGAGTATGGGCAGCAAAGAGTCAGAGAGATTGATGGACTGGAGATCACAAAAGAGCTGAGTGATGAATTGGTGGGCGGGGGGAGAGGGAGTGATTTATGTGCACGGGGACAGAGTGGGAATGAGCGAGAGGGGACTCGGAGGTTGAGATACTGAAAAAGAACAGGGCTTGGTAAAGTTTCACGGGAGACTTGGTGAAGATGCCACGGTAGCTGAGGCATGGGGGAAGGCAGGCAGGAGACTTCACTTTAAATCTACAAAAAGCCTAATGGCTTAGCTAAACAAATACACTGGATTTCTGTAATACACTTATGATTGTAATTATGTTTTCAGTCAAGATAACTCTAAAAATAATCCCCATGCAAACAAAGGACAATGGCCTTTCCAGTCTCCTGGAGGAAAGACACTGTGCTTTGGCACGATTGGCTGAACTGAACGTGCTAGGTCTTGTATCCCTTACTCAGGCAAGATTTCCTCTTCAAGTCAATGGAGTTCTGCTCAAATGAAGAATGGAGAACAAATGTGCTAACCTGGATAAACCAGAGCAAACACAGGATGCAGCAGTCCTTCATACATGCTTCCTTATCAATGGTGAGGTGTTACCCACCTTCTCCCATGGTCAGAGGGCAGTAGGCAAGTATTGCAGTTGTGGTAAAAGTAAAAAGGGGGTGAGGTGGGAGGGAAAGCTATGAGACGTTCATAAGTCTCATAAGGCAACAGAGGCTGGTCCATTCACCCACAACCTGGAGGTAATGTTGGAAAGTGGTCTATGGTATGAGGAACAGAGTAAACCATAGGGAAAAGCATGATCAGGCACAAAAAAGATGCAAAAAGACCAATTTTTCCTGCAGAAATTTATGGGCTGTTTAGGCATGGATCTGTAGCTTTCATAGACCTTAAGGTTTGGTACAATTGGCAGTTTCAGGCAAGATTTTCCTTATAATTGTAATATGTGTATTATGTCTAACAAATTAAGACCCATTGACTTTGTGTGTCAAAATAATCAAAAAAAATTTCCATGCATTTTAAACAGACATATACTAACAGACTAAACTATTTTAACGAAGGCCATGTTTTCCAGGAGTGTAAAGATTAGTTAATTAGAGGTATCTTCATAAGAAGCGTGCATCCATGCATTCTTTATTTTTGACATATGACCCACTTACTTTTTAGGGACATTGGTAGCAAATGGGACCCAGAACCAGCATATACAAGCAGCTCAAATTTACAAGCCATGGGCCTGATTCTCCTCTCACACGGACTGGTGTACAGCAAGAGAAACTCCTCTGAAGTCAATGGTGTTACAACCATGTAAATCTTATACAAATGAGGAGAATCAGACTCCATGATTTTGAACAAACATTGAGATCTCCATTCTACTGCAGAAAAGTGGAATTTGCTCACTTAAGTAAATCAGCCCATCCCTTTACAGTGGTTCCCAAACTGGGGTTTGTGAACCTCTCGGGGTTCACAAAATGTTACAGGGGGTTCACAGGAAAAAATTCCCTAAGGGCAGACAGCTGTCCATAGGGACCCTGAGCAGCACAGGGCCAGCAGCCCAGAGCCTTGGGGACTTCCAAGAGCGAAGCAGATCAAAGCAAGCATACCTACCACAGTGAGGAAATTTAAACTTCAAGACTCCTTTTATGAAATAGAGAGGGAGGTGGATATTTTTTGCTATTTTTAAAATGAAATAGGCTGCTAATGTTGGTTTTTAAATTATTATGAAGAACAAGTTTAAGCTTTGTTGTATTGTGCAATGTTTTCCTGGACTGCTCAAGACCTGAATGCTTTTTTCTGTGTCCCCCCCCTTTTTCCGACAGTGCCCCTGCACCCCTTTTTTCTACTGGCAACTCTGATAGGAGCCTTGTCTTATAACAGGCTTAATCAAAAGTGATACAAGCTACAAAAGTGAGTTCTTGGAAGAGTGTTGCCAGTTTCATAATGTAATAAAAATACTGTAATGATAAATAATAATTGTGTGTAATAAGCATGTCATAATTTTTTAAAATATTTTATATTATATAAAATTTATGCTGAGGTAAGGAAGAAAATCCATGGCAATATTCATTTTAAGGAGGGGGTTCACGAGACTTGACATTTTAGTGAAAGGGATTCATGCGTTGTTAAAGTTTGGGAACCACTGCTTTAATCTTAATCCCATTTTTTCCCCATCCCCAAGCAAAAATACAGCCATTTACGACCTCAGCAACCAAAACTGGAGAATTGTAATTTTGTGCTTGTTAAGTAAGATAGATCCCATTCAATTAAAGAAAGGGAGAATCTGAGGTATTTCATATACAACTGAAGATGGAACGAAACAATGATATTGTATAGATTAAACAAAAAAGTGCAGTAAATGCAAAAGGAGTTTTTATTCTGAGAAAGACCTATCCCACTTTAAAGTAAAGAATAACAAGACTTCTAGTAATCTAAAATTTTCTATCGCACAAAAGAATTCTATTTTTAGAACAACTCTACTAAGTGTATTGTTTTTGGTACCTATTATACAGCATTGGGGAGTTTACATAATGCAGAAGTTCATCTTTGCCATCAAAACAAAAAGGTTTAGAGAGAACCAAATCTTACATAGCTCATACTATTCCTTAAAATAAATTATCAAATCCCAATAACTGACGTGCTTTATTAACAGAAATAAGGTTTAATGAAAGACTGTGGGATGAGTGGTTTAGTGGTTAAGGACACTGAGGCTTCAGTTTAAGGAACAGAGTTCAACTCCAAACTGAGGCCTCAAAGTGAACATGTGTTTGCAGAACCAATACACATCACAAAACTGCCACACATAATTCAACAGGATTTGGAATAGTTGTATTTCACTGTTTAGAAGAGATGCAAACATGGAGGTGAATACACTTTTCTCTCTCAAAAGTGATATATACCTCCATGTTAGAGTTTAGGTCACCAGTAGATGGTAAAAGGAAATTTACACTGTAATGCCTGAAACAAATCCAATTAACAAATAACTTTTACAAACTCGAAGAACTCAAAACTCCCACTCCTGTGTTTCAGAATACATTTTTATAATGAAGGTAACATTGGATCTATTGCATACTGAGTGAAATGAAGTTGTGCAGGCAATTTCAGAGGTAGGTATCATATGTGATTTTGATTGTTATGTTTAAAGACCATCATAGGAATAATTGTTTTTAATATGTTAAAATAAAAAGTCTGAAAAGAAGACTAACCCAACTTAGTTTAAAAGGTTTATAAATTCTCTTAATATTAGCTAATCTACTTCGTGTCAAGGTTATACTGTGAATTTTATATGTGCAAGTTGGGCAGCACTGACATAGGTTGGTGTGATTTGCAATAACATTGCCAACTATTAAAACACCCATTAACTTCATTCCAAGAGATTTCTTTCTTGAAAAACAGCATAACACTTATTAGAAATGCAAAGTCCTGTGCCTTCTGTTACTTCAAATAATAAATTGTTATCTGAAGAGTGGTATCTTCATAAATACTAGACATAATTAATTCCAGTAAAATGCATTTAAAATGGCTGATAATAAAATGAACAACTTTAATCAGAGCTATATAAAATAATTTAGACTTAAATCTGAATAGCAATATTTTCATTTGAAAGTACTGAAAGTATATCAAGGATTAAAATTATAACTGAGTTCAAAAAATAATTAGATAAATTTCCAGAGGATATGTCCACCAATGGCTATTAGTCAAGATAGTCAGGGATGCAACCCCCCTACTCCGGGAGTCCCTAAACCTCTGATTTCCAGAAGCTGAGTCTGGATGATAGGGGATGGATCACTCAATAATTGCCCTGTCCTGTTTGTTCCCTCTGAAGCAGCTGGCACTGACCACTGTTAGAAGACAAGATGCTGGGCTAGACTGACCATTGGTCTGACCAAGTATGGGCATATTACTGTTCTTATCTATACTTTTTTTTTAATTATAGGAATATAGACCATTTGAAAAAGTTGTGTGCTAATGTGCCAATGACCAATTGCGAAATCGAAACAAGTAACTAAACAGACATTACTATGCATCACGTGAAGAGAAATTGAGATTCTAAATTAATTACAAAGAATGTTACATGAGCATACCTTGCATGCATTTCAAAAACAATGTTATTTTAAAAGATTCTCTTTTCTAGTTCTGTAGAAAGCTGCAAGCAGACCTAGTACTCTGTGCTTTTGCTGAAGTATAGTTATTGAACAATCATTAAGATGAAAATGAACAAAACTTAATAATACCATCCAATCCTTAGGATGCTTTTGATTGCCTAAGAAGAACAAAATTAAAATCTATATGAAGTCTAGATGTCACACAGCCAAATGCAGCAGACTCCCCATGAGGAAATACTCATAATGCAGTAAAATTTTAAATGATCAATTTAAATATTTAAAATGTGGCAGTTTTGTATTCTGTACCTTAACATATATTGAAACTACACTGAGTGCAAAACCATCTGTATACTCTTTTGTGGGGTTTTTTGCCCCATTGTACTGGTAACAGTTAATGCTCAAGTAAAGACATACTTGCACAGATTTTTCTGGTAATATAACAAATCTTTTTCAACACTAATGTAATACTTAACTATTTCTTCAACCTTGTAACAATATTGTTACTGGAGAGGCCTAAGCACTTCTCAATGCTAGAAACCATATCACTCAAACTGCCCACTGATTAAACTACTATCACAGGTAATCCACATGGGAAGAAACATAATGAAAGGCACTTTATCTGGGTGTTTCTCTTTATTGCTAATCATTCCATTTAAATAGTGATAATTATATTTACCCATTTTTTGGCTACATTTTCTAAGGGTTGAAAACAATACGGTTATCCACAGAAGTTTGTGTGTCCCACAAAATTACATATTTGAATTCAAACTGGCCATCATATGAGTAAATCAGACAATTTTTGTGTACAAAAAATAAAATAAAAGGATTTTGCAAGTGTGCATATCATTCCCTTTGAAAATCTCACCCTTAAAGTTACAGCAATATAAACATAGCTTAAATTTCACATTTACATTGAAGTTTCTTGGAAACCAAAGGACTTGATGATCAAAGGACATACACACTCATTGTAAAGCACAGCAAATTACTTAGATAAATCCTGACCTATTGGCTTGATCACCCATTTCCATAGGAAAACGTGAAAGCGGGAGCGTAGAGGGAAAATATCACAAGGTTTTCCTCCCTAAGAATATGCTCTTTTTGTTCTGTCAAGAGAGGAAGGAGGATAATTTGGGGGTCAGGGTTTGTCCCTTGCAGAACGGCACATGGGAATGGCCACCAATCCCAGGGCTGAATCCCTAGAGATCCGTGGGAGACTTTGTCCATCTATGTGGAGGCTCCAAGGGGGACTTGGAGAGGTGGGGGGAATCATGTACATCCCACGCCCTTCATGGTCCCACCTCACATGGATTCCAGCACCCTTTGGTGAGAACTCTCTCCCCTTCCCAATGGGGGCAAGGAGATGTGCAAGTAGATATCTGGTAGGTAGCTAAACAGTAGAGCCTTGTATATCAATATGAAACTATATTGCAAAAAGGATTATGTTTGTGGTTACAATATTTGTTAATATAGTTTCATGTGACTGCACTGTGAATCTCTAGCAGAAAGTACAATGCAATCTATATGCTCATGAACTATTTCTTCATTGAAAGTATCTAAAACGTACAAATTAAATTTAATCTCTTCTATTGCAGTGCTCAAAATTCTTGACTGGTGTACATCAAGGGTAACATTTTCAGAAGCATCTAAGTCCCATTTGCAAAAGCACCTAAGTGGTTTAGGAGTTTAAGGGTAACATTTTCTAAAGCACCTCAGTGACTTAGGTGCTTAGTCACTGAAGAGCTTTTGAAGAATGTTACCCATAGGCTCCTAAGTCACTTAGGACCTTTTGGGAATTTTACTCTACTGTTTTATTATATTAACAAAATCAATAAAAGTCACATTTCCTATGTTTGAGTTAAACTATGTTTAACTTGCTATGATAGTAAAGGAATTAATGGATGCTGAAAATGAATGTTTTAAGTTTGAATTAATATTCTTGAGCAATTAAAATACAGATTGCTACATTTAACAGTCTACATTAAATAGTATTACTATGATAATGTTATAAAGTGTCAATAACATTCTGATAAATATTGTTTCCATCTCTAATTTTACATATTTGTTAAAAGTATTCTAAGCAAAGTTGGATTTTTCCCAATGTTTAATCATTTTTTGTGTTATATAACTTTTAAGTCAATTCTCCTTGAATTCTTTTAAATTACAGCATTCCTAAAAATAAATTACACAGCTTCAGAAATCATTCATCAAGATCAGATGTCTTAGATGAGCATTGACAAAAATTAATCCTCACAAGACATAAATTCTTACCTCAACAATATCTGAATTCGTTCGACTCTCATGTGGCTCATTGTACTCTGTATATTTCAGCAACACTTTGTCCATATCAGTGCTGGCATACTGGAACAGTTTGTTGGTGCTGTTGAAGATGATTAGAGCAATCTCACAGTCACATAGAACACTCAACTCATAAGCTTTCTTCATTAACCCAAATTTCCTCTTTGTAAATGTCACCTGGAAAAAGGAAAATAAATCTGTCAAAAATCCCTAAGTCTCTTTTCTAGAGTCCTTTTTTAAAAAAAATGAAATTATAACTTGCAATTCTATAGTCTTTGAGCTTTAATAAATTCAGCTGGGAAGCAAATAAATCAAAGCATAGTTCCAACATGGAATATAAATACCTGAGTGGTAAGTAACTAAGGGAAATGCATACAATCCTCAAAGCACAATTCAAGCTACAGAAAGTAAATAATAATAATAATAATGGGGCATTTCCATTAGTTGAGCTGTGAATTTTTACTGTCTCATTAACCAGTTTAAAACATTGGCACTGGATTCTTCCCAAAATATTTTAATTCAGAACACTTAATCTTTTGCCTACATGTAAGATATTATGTTTATTCTATAGTAGATGTCTTTGCTCCCCACACCCACAACATTTTAAACATTACACCTCAGTTCCAGAAAACCTTCAACAAAAGATTCAGCCTATTCTTATTCAACAGATATTAATTCCAGTTGAATTCCAGCCCCTTAATTTGTCTACCAGCAAAAAAAGTTATATCACATTTAATTAGTCAAAAAGGTGATTTGATGTAGAGATGCACAGATCTATAACAGTTTTGAAAAATTACCAAATATATTAAAAAATCCTTTTTGTTTCACTTTCAAGTTCTCAAGTGTCAGTACACCGAAGAATATAAATCAGGAGTGAAGAAAAAAGGATATAAGTACTGACTAGACAGCAATATATATGTTTTATTGAGGTGAGCTCTTATCCATATATATCTGTTGACACAGTTTATTTAATCTCAAAAGAGATACTTAGAAATATGAACGGGCATTTTTAGTACAATGAAAGGATTCCAGTCACATTATCTTGGTAAATTAGAGATGCACATATCTGGTCTGAGGGCAAGTCAGCAGCTTCTATGAAACTTCATGCAAAATCTAAGCAGTATGAAGACCGGCAAATAAATACTGAATTTCTGTCATGATTGGTTTGCAAAGTTCCAGTAAAACATACACATCTTAGTATGTGAGTTTCTTACCATGAGAAAGCTAATTTGATAGTAAGAATTCACGTTTCTGGTTTTTTCCTGTATTCCATTTTCACTAAACACATAAACAGATATTTTATTTTTAATATCTATTTTCCTCAACACTAATTTTCTGTGATGGATTTTGAAAGTGAATAAATGTACAGTACTAAAACAGAGGTAACAAAGTCCTGTGGCACCTTAAAGACTAACTATAAAGTTTTGAAGCATAAGCTTTCGTGGGCTAATACCCACTTCGTCGGATGCAAGCAGTGGAATCCGACGAAGTGGGCAGTAGCCCACGAAAGCTTATGCTTCAAAACTTTATAGTTAGTCTTTAAAGTGCCACAGGACTTTGTAACCTCTGGTATTCCAGACTAACACGGCTACCTCTCTGATTCAGTACTAAAACAAATATGCAATGAGGGTATTTGACACAACTTGAGGACAAGCACTAACCAAGTAGTGTAGACTTGCTTAATCTGACATTCAGTGCTATCAATTCTTTAATACCATCAGTAAAAGTACCTATGCACATGGTTCATCACTTAGGCAAAAAAGATTCTATTGTGCATGGTTCATAAGGCTGTCGTTTTATCTTGTAACACTCCTAATGCAAGCTAATGCTAACTGCAATCCCGGTCTACCTTGGAATCCCAGCTGGTCATGCCATGGAAAACGTGACATTTAAGTATTTCTAATCCCTACCAGCTAGTCTATCTCAAAGAGATGTGGCTGTATGCCAATGCTCTTACATTTATTCTCCGCAACATATCATGAATGATGTCACTTTTATTGCTGTCTCGATCATTGTAACACCTTTATAAAATCTACTAACAACAGATAGATTTAATACTAATCTGATTATTCAAGCATTTAAAAAACAGTTTGCACAGAATTTTTGTCACGGCTGATATTAAGACATATCTAAATGGGCAAGGTTCAGCTGGCTTTTGCTATTTGGCATGATTGATCAAATACACAGTCAAAAACTCATCTTACCATTGAAAAACTGATCACTCTTTCAAATGCCTTTTAAACACTTTATCTGCTTGCAGAAGATTGTGATGCAATGTTATACGCAGTAATATGAACATCTATATAATTTTTTAGAAAAGGCTAAACAAGCTATGGATCACACGCAGAGGGGAGAATGTACTAACTCGACACATTTTTCTGCATCTAAAACTATTTTCAATCAGACTAGTTGACCACAGTACTGTAGGTGGAGTGTATCTATACAATATGGTTTCTGTTGCACAGAAACCTCAGAATTTAGCATGTTACAGCTCCTCACCATCAAAGTATACTTCAGCACAGAAATATCTTTAAAGCCACTGTTTGTGTTTACTGTAAGGTGCTCCTGAACATTTTGGGTAACCGCACAGATGTGCTGCATAGCACATACTTATTTCAAAACACTTATCACAAAAAAGATACTACTTATAGTGCCTTTTCACGAACACTGAAAATAAAAAGGACAACAGATAAGCTAGAGGTTTTATTAACCTTTCTTTAAAATGTAATCTTAATTGCTCTGAATTTAATTCACTATTATCTCCATGTTCTTTTTAACAGTCGTCAAATGTATTATATAATGCTTTTTTGCCATTGTTCATAGACATAAAAACAATTGTATCTATTACTGTTTCTAAAGCAATCTAGAATATTACTCTTCCTTTTAAAATATGCCACTCATTGACTGATTGCAATTCAGAGCTTTTGCACTTATACCTAATAATATATTGTAATAATGTAATTTCTCAAAATTTTATAATAGTTTGTAATAGGGATAAGCCTATTTATTTAATAAATGTGCAGTAGGGATAAGACCTTCAGGAGAGATTAAGAATACTTTTAAAGGTATTTAGAAATACATTCTTCTTTCATATAATTTCCTTTATATAGCCACATCAAGAAGAGAATGTGGCTCTAAAATATTTAGGTACAAACAACAAATATATTTAACTTCGTATTTTGTGTCCAATATGTTTTTAGCTATATTCATCTAAATCTAAATTAGCTAATAAATATTGACTAAAATGATGGATACAATATTTTAGCACTGCAGTGATTTTACTGAGTATTAAAGATTGCAATAATTTATGAAAAATATGTTGTCTCTTTATGTCTAGGTGCAAGCCAACTGAAACCTATAGTTGGAAGTCTATAATCCTGTACTTAAGAAATAATTTTACTTTCGCGAAGTTAAGAACAACATGAAGTAAATACAGACATTTCTTAAACACAGTTACATATACACAAACTACAGAGTACTTTAACGATTGTATGCAAAAATTATAGCTGGTCATATTGAGGAGAACAGGTTTAGTATGACATTTCAGAATCCAAATATGATCAGTTTACTTTACTAAGGCCAAAAAAATCTCTAAAAGGAATAATTCTGATAATTGATCAGAAACTCAGATACTACAGACATCGAAAGTCATATAAGCAGCTAGATAATCTGTCAGACTACAGGAACAATTTCTCAGGAAGGAAGACTCTTATAATGTAAAATCTGTTTTATTTTATACCCAGAAAAATATAACTATCTATTGCCAATTTATTGACACATTTAAAATAAAACTGACCTATTTACTGACATGCAAAATATTACATGAATTTTGATGACCTCTGATTAATATTAAATGCATTTTTCAGTACCACAGATTGAGTAATTTCATATTCTTATCCCTGTTGACTATACCAAGGACTAGTTAATTAATTGATTAACAATTGAGCCTGCTGTCCAAATCAGATTTGGGACATGCTTTGTATCCCTTCTGCTTTCTGGATCACTGGATTGTCCTGATGTTTCCATATTTTCCTTTGTATTCAGGAGGTTTTATTGACTGGGCAATTCATGAAGTCCTTCCTAGCCTTTTAGACTAGTCTATGAGATAACTGGGGAATTAAGTGTTGAGAAATATAAAATGGCTGCCTAGAATGAGGAGGTTGGCATTTATCTGTGTTTAAAACCCTGAAGCCTCATACACACAAAATACATAAGCCATACAATATAAAAGCAATTGCCAATATTTTTAAGTTTTCAAAAGTATAATTTTATAAGTACTGTGTAACCCTGTGGCCGAGCAGTGTTTCATCGACAACATTTCCAGTGGAGTGTGCAGGGAATGGAACATATACTTGTGCAGCATGCTCAGAATTACTCAAGTTGCATGTGTTTTACATAAGCTCCGAATACAGCTAGCTTTATTCATTTAGAGCCTGCTTTTCAGAACTGATGAGCCCCCGAACATTCACTGAACAAATGTTAATGCCCTGCATCTCAGGAGATCAGACCCTGAAAGTCTGCAGTACTTGGGGACGTAAAGTAAGGAAGTTTAAATAATGATTGTCCAGGATTTGTGCAAACCACATGCTTGTGTTAAATATTACAAAAACAAAAGAAAGAGTGAAAAGCCCAGTTCTTAGCATCCCTCCCATAAATCAAGGTTAGGTCTTTGTGCATTTTGGACCAAATTCTGGCTAAAGTTTAAACTTACTGTATGCTCAAGAAAAAAGGCATAGGCCAAGGGTGATTTGGGGAGGACATTTTCCATCTCCATTTTCCACCTGGCTCTCCTCCAAAACTACAGAAAGATAATTCTCTGGCTTTCTATGGTCAAAGCTGTGAAGGGGCTTTCTGAGGCATGGTTTTCGATCAGAGACTGTGATATCTGTGAATGGTGCTGGAGCCAGCCAGAATGCAGGTGCACATTCACACTGCCTCATAGCTGCAATATGCTCTCACTGGGAAGGTAATCTGGCACAGTGTCAGAATTCGGCATTTTATTTCTAGTTAGTAATGTTTATTTAAATTAAGGAGATAGGTTAGTTGGTTTTCTATATAGGTCTTTTCACATACTGGAATGAATAATACAATATGTACGTATGCTTTCTCCACTCAGACACTATACCAACAGACTGTGATAACAGAAAGAAACAGCAATCTACTGGTAATTGTTTTTATTTATCCAAAATTATACCACAATTGTTGTGCTGCTTGTAGATGTGAATGGAACAGTATAAGAGCAGAAATCACTGCTGAGAGGTTGAAGCTTTTATTCTGCTGACTTAGTCTATGACCTGTTTTTGCTGCACTGATACTACATTTTTTCCCCCTTTGGACTCTTCCACTCTTGACTTTTAAATCTGAGATAATCTGAGAGATTGGTTTTGAGTGACTGTCCCGTAGTAGCGGTGTCATCGCTGGTATTCAGTATGTGTCATTGGAGAACACAGAGTCTATGGCTTGCTTTTCTATTTTCAAAACAGCAGCCTGTGCTCTGTCCTGCCCTCCAGCAGCAATCCAATCTGTGGACAGTATGCCAGGTCTTCCCTCACCTCTTCCTGTCCTGACATAAGGCTGTGCAGTTGTTGGCACTGAAAGGAGGAGAAGAATCCGGAGCCTGACCCCACCCCCCATACATTTCCTGACATTATGTATATGTTAATGTGAGGGCCTGGGGAAACTGGAGGTGACTCAAAATCCAATATTTGATGTATACCTTTTACCTGGCTATTGGGAGTGATGTGCTGGTTGTCCCTTCTCAGTCAGAGTGGGGTCAGTTAATATAGGGAATCTGGCAAACGGGAAGCATCAAATGAAGTACCCTCATCATCATAAAATCAAGATGGCCATGTATGAGCCATGTGACTTTTGACTAAAGTGCCAGGGGCAGACATTTATCTCTCCTTATCATATAGCCAACCCCCAAACAGCTCTTCAAAAGCTGCAACCCCCTTTCTATTTCCACCCCCAACCTCTCCTGTCTATTTTATTCTGCTTAGTTCAGTTTGTCATTTAAAAAACTCTCCTGCAACAAACTTTATGACTGTGTTCAGCGGTGGTGGCAGTGGGAAGCAACACCACAGCAGGATTCCCTCTAGACAAACCCTCCTTTATGCAACAACCAGGCATGCTAGATTAAATGAAAGGCCCTTTAAAGAGCAGTAAGGGACTCTTCAGCAGCCTGCTCTATGTTCTTGTAACCCTCCAGCATAACTTATAGGGATGACACAGCAGCAAGTTATGCTGCAAAAAGAACCATTGTGCTTGACAGCCTCAAGCATACTGAGCCATGACTTGCTGAACAGCCTCACTAAAGAGGAGCTCTAAGTAGAATGACCTAAAATTATGGCAGTAATATATTAAATAGCCCTATTTTATAAAACAGGGTTCTTTTAACATCACATGATTAAGGTTCACAAAAATGAAGGTGCTGTACATTACAATGTATTGTTAATGTATCAGCAAACAAATAATGGAGCCGAAAATTAAAAAAAAACCTGTGAGATTATTCACTTTCACAAGTCCTAATTTTTTTAGTACATAATGGCTGATCTCTGTTATGACATTTGTCTTCATGAATAAAGAAGAGAGGGATAACTCAGAGATATATTAATTAATGGATGGTATAGCAACTCACAAATTATTAGGGTAGACAATATTCAAAATCTTTTATTCCCTTATAGTCTAAACAGTTCTAATTGTCCAAAACATAAGCTATATAATATTCAAACTTGAAGAATGGTTGGATATTAATTTTTTTCTCTATTGTATATTCTCGGTTATACCATTCCTCTTCACTCATTAGGACAGATTGAATTAACTCACTTATATCTAAATGTATAGACATGGACATCTTATTAGTGAGAAAATATATCCTTTCTATCCATATACACATAATCTAGATAATATAAAGTATAATAAAACTGACTTTTTATATATACCACATTCACTAGATCTCACAGGTACAAATAAATGTTTAGGGTAAAAAACATGTTTACTAGTTCAACAAAACTAAAATGTTCGTAAGGTAAAGGTCAAAGAATATTTCATTCCCTGCTGAGCAAATGGTCAGGAAGCACATTTGTCTGCATTTCCTGTCATAACAGGAAGAGTGTAACTTCTTCCTCTCCACAATGGCTTCAGTTCTGCTTCCCACCTCCAGCTCTTTCTCCCTCAGGGCCTTCCAAATCAATCCTTACAAGACAGAAAGACAGTGGCTGTATCTGCTCAAATTTTCAACACAGCTATGTTTAATGATACCCGAATTACTACTGGACTATCCTTATTTAGGCTGCTCATTCATCAAATTACAAGTAATTTGGTCTAAATATTTACCTAAAGCTAATTAATTTTAAATTGTATTCTTGCATATTTTGGATATACAAACATCTCTCTCTCTGCCCATCACCCCCCAGTCGTGGTATGGGCCACCAACCACAGATCCCTCCATCTCTGTTGTTGGTGTTTCGGTAGCAATTTGGTTCCCTACGGGGTGGAGTTGCTAGCCACACACCCATGTTAAGCCTACAGCACCTGGTATTCCTAGGAGGTCTCCCATCCAAGTACTAGCCAGGCCCAACCCTGCTTAGCTTCCAAGATCAGATGGGATCAGGCATGTTCAGGGGGGGTTTAGCCATACATACAAACATACCTAATCTTAAATATAATACAGCCACAAAATTCACTATTAGCTTAGCATCTCTTGTAAAACATTTTCTCTACCATGTATGGAATCTTAATTAGATCAGTACAACATGAAATAATTTTAGATTAAAATGGAATCAGGGCCAATTTGGCTATTAAAATTTGGGAACCTGACCACTAAAATTTAGTGTACATCTTCTGTTACTTAAAGAGAAAATGTTGAAGTAGCATCCCTGATAAAACTAGGAGTTGTGCCTAACAGGGACAATCTATTCCAGTGCCATTACTCATGATGTAAATTGCTACTTAATGTGAGTAAAGGTAGCAAATCAGGCTTGTAGAAATTAAGGGCTACATCATGGTTTTAAGGTACAACTCATTGAAAAGAGTGGTGTAGAGCTGCACTATTAAATGTTATTGAGATATTCCCTTCATAAAGCACTGTAATTGGGGGGCAACCCACCGACCTCCTAAAATCTCACAAGACTAACACAAAGTTAACTTGTGAGAGCAGACTGAATTTTTTTTTTTGGTGGTGATTTGTGTGTGTGTGTGTGTGTGGGAAACAGGGGAATCTCACAAAATGCTCTCCTAAATTTGAGCTGATCTGTGCACTAAATTATCAGGCTCCCTTTTCTGCTTCTACAGATGACGTTCTGATTGAGATGACGATCGTGTAGTCTGTTCTTTTCAACAGAGCTACTGTAGATAAAAATAGATGCCTCTAAGTATGAAACTAGTTTTGAAACTAGATGCATGAGGTATTGGAGTCAGTAGAACAAATCTAGGTCTTCCTGCAAATGGACATTTCCCTCCAGGATACTCTTCCCTGCCCTGTAACCTCACTTTGCTTATCTGCTTTAATTTGTTCTCTGTTCAGCTGATAACTGTAGGAAGTCGTGTTTTACCTAATTTCACACATGTGCTGGGAGCTAAGAATTATCAAAAGTCATACATATGCAAAAATTGCTCTGCACGTATTTGCCTTCAATATCATTTTCAAACCAGCTACAGAGCCATGCTACTTTGGGGAGAGTGTCTAATATCTGCATACGTATTTCCTACAGTACTTGGTGGTCCTCTACCTACCCCTCTTCTGCCCGCAAATTATAACAAAACTGAAGGAGATGTTTCAAGCAAAATGTGAAGTTATTAGCTATGCAGAGCTCAATTAAAATTAGGAATGTGGATAAAAGCATGCTTCACAACTAGGAAAATAAAGAAATGTAAAGCACCAGAAAGAAGATTGCAGGAATGAAAATCATCAGACCACATTTAAGGCCAAATCTTTTTTGTCCCAGTCACACTGGTTGTCACAGTGAAGTTCAGCATGGTTAGACTCTTAATAATAAGAATAAATGATGGAGATAGACAGCAAGGTTTTGGAAGCTGTTCAAAATCTGACACCAGAGTATTTTGAATCAATGTGCACTCTGATTAGGTACTGCAAAATGTCCTATATAACATAATTATAGAAGTAAGCCATCCCTTTAAGCCTGGCCTGCCTTGTCTGGGTAGTATAAAGGGAAGTTATGGAGCTCTTTTCCCCAGCCTCCCCCCACCACCATTTCACCTTTCTCTGTGGGACACCAGTGCAACTGCAAATGGCCCTTGCTAGGACTGGTTGAAATGTTTCACATTTCAAAATCTGAAAAATAAATGGGGGGAAATGTAAACAATTATTTTGGAAAATATCATATTGCCTCCCATATTACAGTCAACTGTTGAGCTGGTTGATTTTTTAAAAAACTTTGAAATAAACAAACATTCAAACGCAAAAAAATGCCCATGTTTTTGCAACTCCCCCCCCCCCCCCCCCGCTTTTCTAGCCCTCACCTTGACAACCCTCAACAATCTGATTTTCTGGCTAGTCTCTGTTGGAACTTATGATCCAATGGTCAGAGGACAAGGCTGATATTGCTGGCTACCACCTCAATTGATAGTGCCACAGAATCTGAACATGCAGATAACCCTTATTGGCCTCCCAGCACCAAGTCCACACCAGAGCTCCAGCCATCTGCCATGAACATGAGGCTGTGAAATATTTTTATTCTTCCTCTCTCTGGTATAAAATGCAGTGAAAAGGCTTGTGAGAAATGGCCTGGGCCAAATGCAATGGGTTGGATGGATGGGATGGATCTGGGGCTGTCCAGGGAAGGAGAAGACTTGCTGTACATTCCTTCTCTCACCGTGCACCAATGTGAGGGCCAAGCAGAACCTGGCCCCCTGCCAGTGCCCATCAAACAAAATTCAATGAATGGTTCCCCATGATTACAGGATTTGAGCTGGCCCTCATTGAAGTCAATGGCAAAACTCCCATTGACTGCAATAGTTCAAGATCAGACCACTGAGTAATTTGTATTTATTTTTCTTTAACTATTCAAAGATTTCATTGTTCTGTTTAAAAAAAACCCAACAGATCATATACCCATGTTACACTTCTCTCTCCTCCTTTACAGCTGGAAACACATGCCTGTTAACAGCACTTCTGAGCATTTCTCAATCCCTCAATATATATCTAGAATTTATTATCAAACATTTAATGAAGAAAGGTGCTGATCACACTGGTTGCTTATAACATAATTCTTTTGCACCCATTTTGAGGGGTTTAATTTTCATTTGACGCCAGATTAGCAACCAAGTACCCAAGTATATCCATTGCAATAACTCTTTTTGGAAAGAGATACATTTTTACTGTTAGAAGACACCATTATTTTTGCCTCTTGCGAGCTGCTCATACAAGCACTCTTCACAGCACAAGAGACTTCTACTACAGCAAATAGTAATCTGTTAAATAAACAATTGCCATCTCTATCTCAACGGGGTAAATCTACTGCTCAATATGCCACCTGATTAGTCAGGCAGGGTAAATGTGTGGGGACATCACTTTCTCCAGGCCATGGACCAACTGCAAAGTCCTTCTGCTGAAGGTATTCCAGCCAACTGGCTGAAAAAGACTCAGTGAGCCCTTATGGGGCATCCCCACTGTGGGGAGAGGATTGGAAGATCTATGTATCACTGGGTCCTCTGGCCCTGATACATGCCTTCCCATGCACTATGTGCTGCCCTGCAGAGAATTCAGGCGCAGCATGATCTGCACATGGGATGAATACTCCCACCCTCTGCATCCAACCCTCCTTGCTCAGAATACATTAGAAAATGAATTCAGTGATGCAACTGTGCTCAGAAGGAGCAACAGCTGACAGGATGTGAAATTTTTTAACAAATGCCCATGTTTGTGAAGTAGTATTTCCTGTTCAAATTCGTAAAAGAAAAATCAGCAAAGCCAGTGGAAATTCAGTCATACTGAATTGCTAGTAGTACAGCTGGACTTCAGCCGCCTGATCCAAAGCCCACTGAAGTCAACAGAAATCTTTTCATTGTCTTAACTGGGCTCTGGATCAGGCCCTAAATGTACAAAGGAGAAAACCCAGTAGCAACAGTTTACCAATGGAGTTTTCAAAATGTTATTAAAAATAAGACAACAGCATCAAGCAATTTATAGCATGTGGCAGCTAAAGGATGGTGCAATTATCCTTCCAGATTTGTTATTAAGTCTGGTTTACCAAAATTACGAAAATAACCAAACACTTGAAAAATAAACCCTTTCTACAGTAATGCTATAGCTATTAGTTTTCCAATGTTATGACTAAGAGCGGCTGCAAGATTGCTGATGAAATATATATGAATCAAAGAAAGGCTTTTAGATATTATTAATTTTGAGAATTGGTGTTAACAGTCTTGGAGTACTACAGTAAATGATTTAAAGAGCTGTATTATTTATTTATTTTAAGTAAATTTACTTCTCATGAAAGGTGCCAGATTGACAGCACTGGAGAATGAAGTCCTCTATTGGCTTCTATTAACACATGAAAGTGGATACTAAAGCTACAGTATAAATTAGTGTTACCACTGGCAAAATTATGTAGCTTTATTCACAACATGTTAATTCAGACATACTTTGGAAGAAATTGGGGTAATATGGTGTTGGCCAGAACAGCCAGTGTCTAAATGGTTAATGACACATCCAGTTCAATATTTCAACTTTAATTTCAATTTCAAGCTACAGACCAATTAAAACAAATATGGTGGTTTTATATTGACAGAATTATTGCTTTCTGGCTTGGCCCACAGCAATAAGCAACCTGTAGGGAAAACACAGACTGTATCCATCATAAATCCTAGCATTGTTTGCTTTTTAAACTCGATTTTCTGCCACGAAGAGTACAAGGCATGTTCATACTACAGCGCTTACAAATTCAATGGAAGACACGCTTGAAAACTAAAATTTTAGATCATTCCTCTACTGGGTTGCTTCTGGTTGGTATTATGAGACTTTAAGCCCTAAAGGCAACATAATAATTTCCTATAATACAAATTTGCATATACAAAGGAAATAACAAATCAAATATATGTAAGTAGTGCATTAACATTAACTGAGTACTAAATGCTTTTTGATGTACAGAAAATAATTACAGCAGCGTAATCCTAAATTGTAGCCACGCTCTTAATGGACAGCTAGTCATTCTGTTCAATAATGTTATGTATCTTATTTCTGTATTTGTGTGCCTCAAATCTAGTACAATATCTCGGGTACAAATTAAGTATAAACAGATTTTAATTTAGGACACTGAATAGTGAGGCTTTTTTTTCTTAAAATAAAGAAACATGAATTTTGGCTTACGATCACATTTAACCAGTTGATGTACTGCTGTTAATATTTGGTATCAGACAGTCCAGAACATTAAAAAAAAAAGGGTGATTGACCCTGGCAGACTTATTTCCTGCCAATATTAGTATAGACTCTTTGTTTCATGGTACATGCAACATACCAGCATTATTAAGTCTTGATTACTAAGCCACATTATGATGTGCAGATTCCCTTCAAAATTCATGTCCAACACACAAGCAGCAAGCACTTCAACATACTATGAACAAGTACTTTCCTGTACCATAGACAAGAACTCAGTTGTGCCAAAATGCACATTCATGAACCATTTTACATCTGTGAGGCATTTCACTGAGTTCAGTGCGCCTCCTCACGCAAATAAAGTGGTTCATGTATATAAGGGTTTGCAGGATTAGGTGCTATGGCCCGGATCTTAGATTTACAGTTGTGCTTAATTTTATGCATGAGTCAATGGGACTGCTCCCAGTGTGTGTACAGTTAAACACACACATCAGTCTTTTCAGGAGCAGGGCCTATGTCACCAAACCCCTAACTGTAATACATTAATAAACTTTAAAAATATACAAGTCAGACATCCTGATGTTTCCAAAAGACCTGAGATATTCATTTATTCATATATTGTGTAACACAAGGTAAAAATATTTTTAAAAATCTTTATCTTCTTTATTATCAATGCCTTGTATAAGACACACCAGAAATATACTATAACACGAAGCTCCAATACAAACAGTAATATTTGCTACTCACCTGTCTGTTACGTTCATCCATAATCCTTGTGATCTGAATCTTTTTTCTCCCCATAGTCCCCGTTTTTCTTCTCTCTCTCGTCCCTGAAATTATGTATTTTCTCCTTCTCTTTTCTTCCTCTTTCCCGTTTCCTCAAAACAAATCTCCCTCTTCAGCACTTGCACTACTCAATTCACAGACCCCTGCATCCGTTCCTGCTAAGCACACAAAAGAAATCAACTTTTACTATAAAACTGATAAAAACTGCCAGCTAAATAGATAAAAGTTACTACAGGGAGTTTACCAAGTGTCCTAATTACAATCTAGTGTACAAGCAAATTATTTTGCAATTATAAAGTAAATAAGACAATATTAATAGTAGTAACCTGAAAGTTTGTTTTCATAGTTATGAATGACCCCACAAATCTTTCAAGAAATAATTAAGATGACTGAAATGCATACCTCCATCATTTCCATGGATTTAGGTATCTCTATTTTAAAAATATCTTTCATTGTGCTAATATGAAAAGTTACCTAAATAAGAGAGTTAACGAACCTTTCTGTACCTGTGTATGCTAAGTAGGCCAGCTAATTCATTCCTGAAGGGAAAACAATTTTGAGTTGTGACAGCAGAGGTGATAACGCCCCTCATTATGCAAATAGGATGGACCATTATTAAAGTGCTATTTGATATATGAGAAATGTCGGCTAATTTAAATCTAAATCCTTTAATCTCATTCTTTAAAAAATATACAGTTAATTCAGTATTACTTAAAATAATTTAAGAGAAAAGTAGTACTTCTTTATCCCACTACATTTCAAAGTAAGTTCTAAACTATCTATACCACAGGTACGTAGCTAGCTAATGTGAATTTTTCCATTTGAGAATATTTGCATAACGTATTTCATCTGCACAGAACAGAATAATAGGAACAATTGCTAAATAAAGAATGTTTTGAATTAGTATTTTCACATTTCTGATAAGCCCACATATTAGTACTCTTCACTTAAAAACTGCTAGAGTAAATATATAAATATATGACAACATACAGAAAATATTCCATAAACTGCCACAAAATGCCATAAACTTCAGGAGTAATTCTAAAGGCTTGCAAACATTATTTAAGCAAACAAAACTAAAGACAAGAAAAACTTTTGGAAATGTTCATACATGAATTATGCTAAATCTGGCAATAAAATTAATGTAATATAAATATTCCTTTTGTCTCTTAGCATCCCAAAGATTTACCATAATTATCAGGTGAGTGTGATAGGACAGAGTATTTGTAAACACTTCAAAAAAAATCATGCAGCCTAAAAAGGATTCAATACAAAATGATCAGTGCATCATGACTTTTACCTCAGTTCCGTTATACTAAAATTATTTCTTCATTCGTCCAAATTTACCAATTTTCCAACAAATTGGAGTTTTCTTGTTTATTTTAAGCCAGTGCTCTCACAGCCAACTTGATAAATTCCCACAATATGTTATGTAACACTAAGCTGATGTCCTGGCCATTTAATCCATTATTTGGCTCTGATTCAAAGCTACTGAGGTAGAAAAGCTGGACATCACTCTGCCTGATCTATAATTCTCTCTTGATTTGCTTTGTGTTTATTTAACTTGAAGCTGTTCAGTATTTTATCACCTTAAGAAGAGTTGAGATCATAGCTAAAAGATAATCAGCTGATTATAGCTTTTTAACTAGCTATTATGATATAATCAATTCTGCTGGATTAAACAAGGTTTAGATCCTAATATTGTCTATACCTGAATGCCTCTGTATATCACTAATCAATATTATTTTACAGTATGTGGCATGAAAGATGGAGTAATTTGTGATGCCGTCAAATTAAAGTGCACAAGTATTTCTGCAGCTTTTTTGCCCATTTGAAACGGTTCAGCAATATTTTTTCTACTTAAAAAGACAGTCACCAGACCATATTAACCATACAAAACTAGATGTGCCAAACAGTGAATTAAAACAAGTTATTTAAAATGTATTTATCCAAAAAAATTTCTAAACAAATCTAGGAGCCATTGTCCCATCTGATATTCACTGTTGACAAACAAACCCGGGGTATTTTTAGAAACAGTCTTCAATTTCCTTAGACTGGGTTTCTTTCCTGTTTTTCCTATATTCTTACCTCCAATACAAAGAGCAAGTTAAAGTGGTGTTTCCCATGCACACGCAGGACCCAAAGGAGTCTAACAGGCTTTCTCTGTAACAGTAAGCCAATATACTAATCCACAGCAAATGCATATGGAACAATTTCCTTTCCTTTCATTCAACTGGAGCTGATGGCACTATCGGCTTACAGCACTATGCCTGCCTAAACTCTAATTCACTTCAAGGTGCAAGGTCAGGGTGGACAGATTAGAGAAGTGGTGACAGGGTTAGCAAGGATGAGAGCTGCTTTACAGATCAACATTCTGAAGCTGAATGAGCACAGAAAAATCAGTGAATGTTGAAAATCTACTAGGAAGGGCACAGCTAGTTCCTGCTGAAATAACACTATGGTGAGCCCATAGTAATCACACAGTTATCAGTTCCACATTTCAACCAATCTTTCAAATAACAAAATCTTTTATAGATAGCTCAGAGTACGGAACTCTTAATACTCAATGGCACAACAAACTAGCCCTAAAACAGTCACACAATCCTTTTGGGGCCAAATTCTGCCTTCGGTTACAAGGATGTTAAATCCACTGACTATGCCAAAGTTACATTAGTATAACTCAGACAACTCATTGTCTGAAGACACAATCTATTAGGAAACAAAAACAAATGCAGAAGGTAGTGCATTATTTATAGGATGTCTGAGGGAGAAGAAACTAATGATATCCCATACACAGATATTTGTCTCAAAATTGCACAGAAATGCAAGAAGTGTTACCCAAAGGCAACAGGTTACCTTTTACTGAATTCCCCTGGAGGTGCTTTTTGTTTACTCCCCTAATGACAAATAAAAATTATTGATCTTGTTTAGTGAATTTCTTGCCTTTCTATAATTTGTTATTTTTATTGCAAATACAAAAATAATAGTGACATAAGGTATTTTGTGCATCTGTCTCTCTATTTATATACATACCTATAAATATATGCCCACATACACATATATAGTTCTAAACTGTATGTTTCACATATGGAGTGTCTGTACTCCCCCTCTCTTCCAAACATATATAAAAAGCAACTATATGGTTGAAGTATAATGTATCTTGAGATGAGTAAATCAGTACATCTGATTCATGGGTCATAACCTTCAAAAAACTGACAACTTTTGTGTCAACCAGAATGCAGAGTTATGGATATTTTTAATTGCCCTCCACCTGCTCTAGGAATTTCAGTAATGCTCATGATACTTTTTTGGATATTCCTGCAGGAATATAGTTTATGGTGTTCAATTTTTAAAGTTCTTGTTAACTGACCAAATTATATTTTCCAAATGCAAATAAAGCACACTAAGTAGAAAACTTGCAAGTAGTACAAAACTCAAGCTGTCCTGCAGGCTTTCATTATCCAAAGAGACTTAAAATAATTTAAGAAGCCTCACTGAAATAACTTTCCACATAAAAGAAACCATCCAACATAATGACATAGTTACATGTAAACAATCTGCATTTTAAAAAAAATGTCATAGTTAAATGCTGTGGAGTTACAGTCTTCAGCATTTTCTCTCTCTCTCTCTTTTTTTTTTTTTTTTTTTGCAAACCCAAACATAAAAAAATCAGACTGCTTACTAAAAAGAGGAACTTCATTTTGGCGGGCTTCTGTTCACTTTATGATTTGGCACAGGCAGAGATAGCTGATGGAAGAGTGATTTGAGCCTCAAAAAAAAAAAAGGAGTAAGTTGTAGAGGACAAATGCTGCAGATCATTCAACCACTCCCCCCTCTTATTTCTGTTTCTCTCTCTTTCACACACACACACACACATACACATACACACAAACTCTCCCCTTCCCTCCCTGCAACACAGAAGAATCTTGATAGAATGGCAGGAAACACGCACAGAGTGGTCAGGGAAGGATATGATGTCAGCAACCACGAACAATAAAAGGTGTAAAGGTGCTTCCTTCCCTAAACTGTTCCAGAAGTGCAAAATGGGAACCAAAACTCTCCACTTCCTTCTCCGAACAGTACTGTCTGAATCTGTACTGCTGAAACACCCCAGCCACAGTTCTTTGAACAAGGCACAGAAAAGGTAGTAAGGAGTATCTAAATAGGAGAATCAAAATAGTTAATTTATAAACAAGGCAACCCCAGAAATTTAGCTAAAATGTGTCACTGATTAAAGTTTTCATGGTTTCATTACAAAAGAAACAGACTTGTCATAAATATTTTTCTCTTTTGCTAGGCAGCATGTTTCTTGAGTAGGCTTACTAGATTTAAAAAAAAATTTAAAAACCCAGAACGGCCTGTATATTATCAAAAAATGTAAGGAAATGAGAAATGCAGCAAAAAAATCCTTTACCTTGACATAAAACGGCATGATCCAAAAGTCTACTGCAATCAATTGGAGTCTTTACCCTGACATAATTTATAAGCTTTGCATCAGGCCCTAAAGGAAGTATAGCTATGATGCTTCAGAGAAAATTTTGTTTTCTTTAATTAAAATAATGAGCCCCCCAAAAAACAAAAACAAACAAACAAAAAAACAACCGAGCAGTTAATCCCCAACAGTCCTTATTCAAACAAAACTCCCACTGAAATTTTACCAGAACAAGGACTGGATGATCAGGCACAATGTACAGATAAAAAGAGCTATACCATTTAAAAAAAAGATAGATTAGATCAAATAAAGATGGTTTTGAATCTCCCACCCTGTACTGTTTAGTACTGCAATAAATATAGAACAAAGGCAAAAGTCACTGGGCCAAATTCTGCACTGAGCAATCTCATTTGGTCAAGTTTGTCTCTGATATAATTCTACCAAGGTCAACAAAGATATCACCAGTGGTAAATTTGGCCCTTAAGATTGTATGTGATTGCGTGAGCGTAACTGAGGGCAGAATTTGGCTGATTAACAGCAACTTTTTATACCAGATTTACATATTTCATGTCATCATCGTTGCAATATATCTATGGTACAGAAATAGTGCACTCTACTGTATGGTTCATTTGGGCAAGAAGCCATGCAACAAATGAATGAGTCATTTTAAGATTTCAAACATCTGTCCACAACACTCTGATTTAGAAATTGAACATAACCTACATTTATGTGTTTTGATCTTATGGTCAGAATACCACATTAAAAGATGTGGGAGGGAATTCATTTTAATCTGCTAAACTTATCTCAGGAGAGCAAGCATTTTTCTACAGGAAGCATAAGACAAACATTTAAATCATAATAGAGTCATAACGTGAATACAGACTACTGAAGCTAGCATATGTAATACTGAAAAGAACATTAAACATGATCCATGGACTACTGTGTGCAACAATTTTATTGATCCTTTCATTTGTTTATCTTATCTGAACTAAAATGTTTTTTGTAAAGTAAAACTTAACCAGTTTCAACATATTCTTTCAATATTGTTTTGCAAAAATCAGACATAATTTTTAACAAAAAGTAAACTAGAGAATGCTAGCTGTGCATTCAGCAAATGGCAAAATAGCCACTGGCTCACTAGCTGCAAAATCAATTCTCGCTCATATTTAGATGATTCATTATCATTTTAAGAGAAAATTTATCTAGATATGCTGATTTCACTAATTTTACAACTGACTCTGAAGGCACCTGCTGAACTTATAAGATTTTCTTACCAAATTAATAGTTTCTCTATTTATTTATGTTTACATTTATTTAAAGGGGGAGCAGAACATGTCTACTTTATTTTTAATAGTTAGTCTCCACTTCAAAAGAAATAGCTTAGTTATTATTCTTATTGATGTCTGACTGCGTGTCTGACGTGTTCCTGTATATAACCATGTTGCCAGGGGAATCCCTCCATTTCACTTTGGACTCCTTATCCCTTATATTTTTGTTGCATTATTCCTCTAGCTGAGAGGGAAGCTGAGCTTCTTTCTTCCTGATCAATACTGTTTTAAAGCTTGCCTAGTCAAGAGTTCATAATACAATCTCGCTTCCCAAATTCTAAAAATGATGGAACACATCACCGCCAAGCTACCTGGAACTAGAGAAGGGCCAAGCCAGAACCTTGAAGCCTTTCAAATGTTTGGGGTGATTTTTGATCCCTGGATCTAAACTGCTCCCCATGGTTTCATTGCAAGTCAGATGCCAAACTGGAAGGGGTCTGTTTTCAAGTTCCAGTATGGGCGTTGCTGAAATTGTATGAGATTAGATGTTCATTTTCATCCCATTCTGATAGGATTTGAGCCCAAGATGGTGGAAACAGCATGAGAGGAACTGGTACTGTGAAACTGCTGCCATTTGGGGCTGAAAACATGTGAAAACAGGTTGCAGGTAATATTAAATCTGGAGTCTGGCCTAAACTTAATCCATGTTGATACACCACCTAGTGAATCCAGCCTACTAGGTAGCACAGCAAGTTTCTAAATTTAGGGACAGATTGTGTTCTAAGGATTGCCATGAGAATGGGACTCTCAAATTGTGGCTCTCCCTTCTCTGTGCAGAAAGGGATCAGGGGGGTTCAGCTATCTCTGTAGCCATTATGTTCCTTTCCCCTAGATCCTGTGCAGGGGCTCTGTGCGAATTCAATAATCTGCAACTGCAGGGGAGATGGGATGAACAGGACATTTGTTGGAATGGTAGGGTAGAGGTGAGACAGTCTAGGACTGTATTAATATTACTGATGCACACACACTGGACTGGTGAACCCCTTAAAGAGATGTCTCAGGGTGGGCACTGTCTGGGGAGTTTCTATCACAGTGGAACTGTGCTGCCAGGGAAATGGGGCAGATGGCAGAGACTGGTACCTCAGAGGATCCTCAAAACCTGAGCAAAACTTGGGAGATCCAAGGGGTTAATGAGCGAGAACCACTGCTTTCTTCCATGGAAGGGCAAATCCTGCACCCACAATGGGGTCCACAAAGGGTCACTGCACAGTTTCCTTGCCCCTCCATTGGTATTTCTCCATAGGGGCACAATATGGTTCCTGTATATTATATAATAGCTTGTAGTTATCTCATTCAATGTGAGACGCCTGACTCTTAATTATCATATTTTGGTGCTATATTAGATCATTTTTGCATCAAATACGCATCTTTTTTAGATGGCTCCTCCACCCACCCCCAGAGACATAGAATCTTCTATATCTCTGATTCATCTCCCAGAACGTGATTCTTCACTAACTGTATTTTCTGTGGAGTTACTTCTCATTCATACTAGCATATGTGAGAGAAGAATCAGACCCAGAACTATGATTGTTCATAGAAACAGGAATGTTTTCCTAAAGCACATCTAAAAGACATAACTTTTATCCAGATATTTTTGTTATTTTGTTCCAACAACCTAAGATAGCTGGCATATTTTATACATGGCACTTCCTTTCTTAGCAGAGAACAATCAAACAGAAGACTGTCCCATTCCTTCTTTGTATCCAACTCCAGAAACTTGTCTTTTACCATAATACCTTGGGGTGCTGTAGACTTGTGTTCATGAGAAACGGACAAGGACAAGCCGGACAAAGGTGAGGTGACCATAGTATCCATTCCCACTAGTAATGTCGGGTATTAAACTGTGGTCTTCCTGAAATATAAAGCAGGCTGCACAATATGGTGGATAGTGTGCTGAGATACTAAGTGTTCATTTATTCTATCATCAGTGTTATTAACAAGGCAAATCACAAATTGCAGATCGTGCACAGCCCTGAGAGTTTATTCCACAGAGTGTTAATTTGACAAACGTAGCAGGGGGATAAAACCTATGAAGCTTCCCAAACTTAACTATCTGCCTGGAGACAGCTGAGGATTAAAATGCAGAAATGACAAGGCAACTATTTTCCTCTTCCCAATTACCACAACAGCTGAAAATTCTACATTAAGACTTCCATTCCCATTTTAACATATTTTTTCCAAGGACAAAAGGAGATGAAAGGTATGTCAGGTATTTAATAAAGCTAATACATAATACTGCTCTAAAAACACCAGCTCTTCACTAAATAGGGGTGAGAAATCTGCTTTTGTCTGTGAAACAGGTTCTTTTTACTATGCAGCTCAGAAATTAGGGTAGAATACCTCTTTTAAACAGGTGAAGTAACATCTGAAGTCAGAATGTGTATGTTTCTTTAAAAAAACAAAAAGCCAAATTCATGCAGGGATACCGATATAACCATGTGATAAGAGGATTTTTTGATATCCCATTTAAGCCTTAGAACATGAACTATTCTCCGTGTGTTGTTATTCGGGATCTGCCTCTTCTCTTGGGTTTTTACGTTCCAGCAGGGTACTGTTCCAGAAGGAGGGAGAGTTTTGGCTACTGAGATGCAGGATAAATAGGTATATTGGTGGAGTGAGTCCTGCCCCATCCCTTAAAGCTACCTAGGTCCTCCACATGACTTGCCTCCTGACATGACTCGCCTCCTGTTTCAGCAGCTCCTGATATCTCCCTCTGTGTGGGTACCAGCAAAGAGCAGATGCATGAAAACGTCATGCCAGGAGAGGGGAAAAAAGAGCCTGGTGCTGGCAGTGGGGGGAAGCAGAGACATTGATCTAAGAAACTAAAAAGCAGTGGGTAAGAAGCCTGAAAATGTTGGCCTGCTTTGAGGTGGAGACATCTTCTGGTGCATTGGGAGTCTGGGCTATGAGTACTTTGGGGGGAGAAAGGGAGCAAGTAGTAGCTATGTGGGAGAGAGGAAGAGATAGAGAAGTTTAAGACATATATGTCTTCAGTAACTCAATCCAGAACATTGATTAGTACACTTCAGTACTCTAAGGGTTACAAGAGATACACTCTAGATACCTAAGATCCATCTTGAATCAGTTAAAAAGGCATCAAACACCAAATTTAGCATGCTGTTCAAGCACATCATAGTTCTTATTTAGTATTTGAGAACTACATTAAGTGACTAATTTATACTTTTCATATAAATAAGGATTTGTTCTTCTAATTCTTCACAAAACTGATGTCTACCAGTTTTCACCTCAAGGCTTGAAGCGAATTTCTACTGGTTCAGAAGGTGTTTACCACAAAGGTAAACCCAACAGTGTCTGCAAGTATAAAGGCCACTATCTAGCATCACAGCCTGTCTGCAGATCCACAGCTGTAACCACTCAATTGCACATACAGCTGGTTACTTTTTTTAACCTCCCCCTTCTCCCCTCGCAAAAAAGCATGTTTGGCAACATCTAATGCAAAAAAGTCAGCATCCCTTACAAATATCATCTGAAAATGGATATACAAACACACTTCATTTGTACAAGGAAATTTTGCCACTTTATTACTAGACTGAGACCTACAAAAGGACTTAGGCATTGTAACACCTAGAAAATCACAGGAACAACACTGTGATCCACAAAGCCTGAGTTAGGCACCTAGGCTTCTTTACAACATAAGGTGAGAGAGGTACCTTAGACCGCAATCCATAAAGCCACCACACTACACAGGGAGCCACCTAAGCTAGCCAATGGGATACACCAATGAGAGATGTCTGTGCTAAGCCCTACCCCTCTCTCAGAAATAGCTGCCTCCCTGTACCCTGGATTTAGACACGTATCTCTGCTAATGATCCATGAATTGGGGGAAAATAAGTATTCAGACACCTAAGTCATGTTTAGGTGCCCCCCACCCAAAAAACAAAAGACCAGAGGGGAAAGGAGAACTTCCCTTATAACCTCACTTGCCCAATTAATATTCAAGTATTTAATTATAGGGGAACAATTGAGGGACACCCAGCAACAGAATAGTCCATAGCCCAGTGGGTAAAGCACACCCTTGAGAGCCAGCTAATCCCTGTTTAAATTAATTATACCCCTCCAGTGGGGGAAGGGCTGGGGATTTGAACCAGATCCTAGGTGAGTACAATAACCACTGTGCTAAAGATTATATGGGAAATCACCCCCCCCCTCCACACACACACCAATTTGTGTAAACTCTCCTGAGAAATCTGATCCAATAGGCAGCCTCTGAGCTCATCTAAGATCAGATCCCCACATGAAATTAAGGCAGCTAAACACCTATTCCTGGTTTGAGAATTGCTCTGGGGCTTAGATGGATGCCTAGCGTGAGGAAGCACTGAACAGGTTCAGGAGAGAAATAGGTACCCAAGAGCCTAGAATGAAGCTGCAGCATGCATGCTGAGAGGCAAAAACTTGGGTGTCAGGCAAGGTTAGGGGCCTGTGGGGTTAGGTTGCATCCAAGCAGGAGAGCAGGAGTTTTGTGGATCACAGAGGTGCCTACAAATGGGATATAAGTGCCTAAGTACCTTTGTGGATTTTATCCTTAGTAACCAAGTGTAGTTTGTTTGACAAACTCCATTCCATCTGGAAAGAGAATTTTTTCCTTAATGGATCATTGTCAACATTGCTCATTTTATTATCATCATAGGAGTAAGTTGAACCAAAACAAAATCAATAAAAAGATACATTAGCTAATCTTTTTTGTGGCCTTGAACGTACATTATGTTTACTCAGAAAAAGCACTTTTATAAACATATTGATATACAAAGTATTTTTTTTTTTACAAAATAGCCTTAGAAACAGAAAACTGCAGTAAAGCTGAAAGGCAGCACAGTATAGAAGAGCATGCCCAAGGCTGAAAGGCAGCCACTCCTGACTTCTAATCTTGCATCTGCCACTAATAAATTAAGTCATTTGGGAATTTGCTTTCAGTTTCCACATCCATAAAATGGGGATAATACCTACTTCATGCAAGTGCTCTGAGGAATAATTAGTTAATTTGAATATTTGTCATAAACTACAGATATGCTGAATATAATTAATAAATAGGTTCTTCAATTTTCATCTGGCACAGATAATGAGAAAGTACACAAATATATGAAACTGCTCCCTAAGCTAAAGCAGATAGCAAAAGTTTAATACTCACAATCTCTCGTCCCAATTGTTTAAGATTAAAAAGTTTCTAATTATATTATTTGTCAAAAGCATTTAGATACATATACTACTCTAGCAAAATAACCCTACATGTTAATATGTATCCTCTCAAAATAAAGATATTTGACAGTACTGTCATACATGGCCCAATATGGTACATAGCACATTCATCAATTTTCTGTTTCTCTCTCTCTTACAGCATCCTTATCAACCTAATTAAAGCTTTGTTCATTTGAAACCTCAGATGACAAATTGTTTAACTCTATCCCACTGTGGTCTTTTTATAAAGAGAATTAAATTTGATCTTCTGACAGCAATTATTAACTGATCCCAACTGGCCCCAATTAAGACACATGGCTCACAGGCCTCAAAATCCAATAAAATGCCAAGTCCTCTCTTTCACTTGTACATCTTTCTTTACCTTGCTTTATTTTCTTAAAGCCAATTAAGCTAGTCTTATCAAGTGGAACTGAATGCTATTGTGTGTAGACTAACTCAAGACACAATGTATCAATTTACAGTGCAGACACACTAAAGTATTGACAACAATTCTGAAGTCATCCCCTTCTAAAGTCTTCCTTGTTTCAATTCACTTAGATTCTAGCAAAGAGAAATCCTTAAATGTATTCACTTGTGCTATATATAGCCTACATAGTGCTTCCTTTAAACCACTGTATATATTTAAACAACAGTGATTAGAGGAAACAATTTCATAGCCAGAGCATAATTTTTAGATTGTTTACAATGCTCTTATAAGAACACTTTCCTCATTTCAATATTTTCCCCTCAGAAATCATCTTAATTTCACAGCTTCAAAGGAACATGGTGCTCATGAGTAATTTCTGAAATTAACCTTTTTACCCTTAATTTGAGCTCTAATTTTTTCACATATGTTCAGTAGTAAGTTGTGAAGCAATGTTCCCAGGCCTTCACATAAATGCAGGTAGCCCCAGGATTTGGAACTCATTGATTGTGTGCTACCCCAGGGAAAAGGCTGAATTATAACCAGCCTCATGAGACTGAAGTAGCTTCTATTCACATCTGGCTCCCCTTATTCTAAACTCTAACACCTGCCTTGGAATTTAACCCCCATCTTTTGCTTTGAAGAAGAAATAGGACAGATTTATCTATAGTCATTTGCTTTAGGTCAAGGCTGAATCATGTGATGTTCTGCTAAATTAATTGCAATGCAATTGACATTGTTTGACATAGTTTTTAAAAGGATGATGTTCAAATCACTTAATGACTAGATTTCTTTCCCTCTGTTTAAATAACATGTATTTTTGTATTTCTCTACATGTAACGTACTGTGAATGATAACTTATCAACATGAAAAAAATGCTGTATGTTGCAATGCTTGTAATGAATGAGTCATAAAAAAAAATTGTGATATTGTGCCATTCCAGTAGTAGGTAAAAACTAAAAAAAGCTCAGAGCAAGACTGGTTCCACATCTTTGAACTCATTAACCATACTGGAAAATGTGTTTTCTATTTATTCTTTTCATCACATGCTTAACAAATGTAATCACAATAGTACTTAGACATGAAGGAGATACAAAGACATTGAAATTGCAATGCAATCTTTCATTTACTGGTAGGAAAATGTGCAAGGTTATGCAAAACATAATCAGACATATGTTTCCTCTCCAGAAGGGAAACACAATTTTGAGAGTGAAAAAAAATCACAAAATAGATACAGTACTTCCCAGTTTTCTAAAAATAAAACTAATCTCAACCACTTGATCTCGTCAATGCAATTGATCAGAAAATAAAACATACTGACTTTAAAATACAGGTACAACTTATGCTCCCACAAATTCTACATGACCCCAACAAATATTAACTGTAACATAAGAGAATGAATAATGATTGATCCTTCATTTCAACCAACTGCATGCAAGTTTCAGTAGAATCAAAACAGATTCTGAATGTAGTGTGCTGTAAATTATTTCTCATTGTATTCGGATAATCTTATATAAGACATGATGTTAATTTTAGAACATACTTCTGCTAAAAAGGGCAAACCAAGAAACAGATTTAGTGCAAAGAGCTGAAAATATCCTGTGGAAAAAAATCTGTAGAGAAATCAGACCAACCCAAATCCTGCCATTACTCAGCACTGCAGTGACATGCAGATGTTTGTAGTGGTTTGAGGAGTCAGCGGGGGCTGGAAACTCTACGTACTCGACTTCAACATGATTGCAATTCAACCTCATCAAAGTAAGAGTTCATAATTTGTCACAGAAAACAGGCAATTAACATATGTTAGCAAAAAAGCTCCATAAAGATAATATATGATTTAAGACCCAATGCAGCTGTCGGATATCAAAATTCTGCATTTTTAAAAAGCAGTATCAGGCAGGGCTTCAGAATATTTAAACTGATAATGGCTACTATGTTTAAAAAATATGAAAAACGTAATTATAGTATTCCTTCCAGGTTTGGGGTTACAGCTAGGGCAATCTGGGTACTAAAGCACTATTTACTATTCTTACGTAGTGCTGTAAATAGTTAAGACCTTTGCCAAAACACAGCAGTTATTTTGTTTTAGTGCTATTTTAAAATACAGACCTTCATTGTGAGTGAGGTGGCCTTCAGTGATGCACTTTGTTGTCAAGACATTCCTCTGAAAACACAGCCTGTCCTTTATCTTTACAAAAATACAGTTCTGTGAAACAGCATTGCTGCCTCAGGGCCAGGATGGTGATCTCGGTTACACCACAGCAACTCCAGAGTAACTCTACTCAACCGATTAAGTTATGAAAATGATGCAAATGAGATAAGAATCTGGCCCTCAGCTATCGTTAAAATAAAGATATGCACAACATAAAACAAAATGTATGTTTTGAATGTGTGTATATGTGTGGGAAGTGGAGCTTAGTGCTTTGCTAACACTTTTTACACTGACTGTGATGTAACTGACCCCTATGTTTTCTAAACCACTTCTTGATAAATCTGCATTCTAACTCCTTTGCATGGATAAATCTTTAGAGTCAGACTTTATGGCCAGAAGGGACCACCATATCATCCAGCGTGACCTTCTGCATATCATAGGCACCAACACCACCCAGCACCCACACACTAAACCAATTAGGCCAAAATATTACAGCCCACTGGAGATAGACTATTATGGGCCATGAGCACAGAATGGGGGGGGGGGGGGGGAGGGGCTGAGGTGGAAAGTGCCTGATGCCCCTGCATTGACAGGGATATGATTAAAATGAGAGAGACCCAGATAATCATGGCAAGTGAGCTACACCCAGTGCTGTGGAGGAAGGCAAACCCTCTAACTGCCAATCTGACCTGGGGAAATACTCCTTCCTGACCCTATATATGGCAATCAGTCAGACCCTGAGCAGGTGAGCAAGAACTAGTCAGCCAAACACCTCAGAGTGAGAATGCTTGGTGCCACCTCAGAGCCCTGGCCCTTTCCATCTAATGTCCCATCTCCAGCTATGGCCATTCCTGATGCTTCAGAGGAAGCAGATGTGAAAAATAAACAACCTCACCAGAAGACACTGGGAAGATGGGGTGGGGAACCCAGCCTGACCCCTGCAGGTGTCTGGCTGAATTTTATGGTTACAATGAGTGATTAGGATGTGATTTAAAAAAAAAAAGTCACATTTTTTCTTTTATAACATTTAGATCACTATGTACCAATCAGTAGCCTCAGTACTTTTAAAAATAATCTATTTTACCTAGTTTGTTTGTGTGTGTGTGAAGACATAGTATTGTAAAAGGAATTTTTTTTATTTCTTTCTGAAAGAAACCCATTAAAGACAAAGTTTTTAGTTAATTCATTTTAAAATGTGGTTTTAATTAATATTCAGTAAAGCAAAGAAAAAAAATCTCATGTTGATTAAAACACTAAAATTGATCAAATGGAAATACTGCTGTCCACAAAAATAGAATGGGCTTGATAGTAGTCTATTTTCCCACTGAAACGCTCAAGATTTATCAATGTAGCATCCATTAATGCTAGACCGTGTAGTGTGCGTGCATGTGTTCTTCACTCATCATGGGAAGATCAGACTCTTAAAACATTGCTTACTGCTGGGGCTCAACCATCTGTTAAAACTAAGCCATGGCTTCTTAGGTCCCGATTAGAGAGACTTCTGTACATGCTTAACTTTACACACTGAGAAGTCACAGTGTTTAAAGCAAAGCATGTGTGTAAGTTTTTTTGAGACCTAAAATTAAGACCTAAAAACAGGACCTAAAATTGCTCAACACTTCTGCCTTTTCTTGCACTGGTCAAGTTCTAATCCCATTTATATGGTATAAAATTTACTAACATCCTCTACAGTGCTTTATTAAATTAAACTTAGGCAGAAATGAAACATTATACATATACTTTTTATTAAAATAGCTTGAATAATCTTTGGGTTGTGCTGTTTTCCCCCCTCAAGGGTGTGTTCACAGACTCTCAGTAACATTTTTGATTAAGATCTCAGCAATAGATGAAAATCCCAAGCTCCTCTGCAGTTGAAACAGTCACATATATTTGACTGTCCCCAACTAATGACGGTAAGCTATGTAGCCTCTAGCTAAATAAATTAATTTCCATTCTGGAATGAATAGACAAAAAGACTGGACAGAATACGTTAATACTAAAAGCATTGTTACAGCTAATAATGAAAACACAATTCTGCCCCTAGTGTTTTTTTTAAACAAAAATAATAAAATTCAAGGTGCAATTCAAGTAGGGCTTTATAAATGGTAAAATAAACAAAAATCAGACAAGTAATATGGGGTTTATCCATTATATTTCCTCTGACAATTTCTTGTGCAACCACACTACAAGGTTTGGAGAACCCAGCTTCAAATTTGCTCTTTCTTCTTGAAAATAAAATTGCTTAATAAAATTGCGGCCAACCCTAAGCACAGAGTATCAAAAAGCAAGTGTTACCCATACCAAGGAAATACTGTCTCACAAAGTGATTTCCTATTCTGAAAAGTTAACTTTTCTTTCTGTGTTGCTATAATCAGAAAAAATTACAATTAGACCAAGAACAAGTAAAAGTAAATTTCAATCCATTGCCTTTAAGAAATATGTTTTCCAAGCATGGAGATATTCATAACTTATGTGTTGTTAAGTTATCATAATATCTCAAGATGAGAAATCTACACCATGATCTTTTTTGACTTCATATTTAACAAATTCTATAAAATAAAGTACTTTAAACATGTTCATTTTCCTATCTATTCTTGTCTTAGGCCTTATTTTAGGGTCTAATTCAGTGACAATTCAGATCATTCAGTGTTGACCTCTGCTAATGAGTGCTAATTGTAACCTCATTCAGGAAGGATTTTATAGCTCTTTCTCCAATTATTTTAATAACCAGTTTCTCAAGTTTGAAAACAGGGTCCCTAAGTGAGGGTATCCAATTCTGTGCCATTTGCCTAATGTACCTATGCTAGTCAATGACAGTTTTACCAGTGACTTCAATGGGAGTAGGCTTAAGGTCTTGGAGGCTGAACCTAAATAGACATCTGGGTGCTGAAGTGTCAATTTGAATCTCCAAAAGCACCCTTATGTAGATTCCTGTAGTTTCTCCAGAGTCCTGAGGGTTTATAAGGTTGATTTTTTTCATGGAGGGAGATGGGTTGGAGTTTTGCAGGAAAAAAGCATACAAGAGGGTGGAGAGTTTATTATTCCCTCTGCAGATCTTTGCAACATCATCCTGCTTCAGCAAAGGAAATAGGGTGGCCAGCAACAGAAGCTTTCTGAAAAATAGGTTCAGGAGCTCTGGAGCCAGGAACTTGACTAATCATTGCATGAAAAGCCACAGATCATCACAGCTGGATAAAGCCTGTATGGTAGCAAGGCATTACAAAGATGAAAGGAGTGGACTACTCTTGTCTTTTTATGATTAAAAATATGATTAAAAAGAATTTATGATTCTTCAATAGCCTAACATACAAATGTTAATGCCAGTAAAAACAAAACATATTGTATCTACTCAGGATGGACAGTTAGGAATTAAGGGCTCAATTTCATTGACCAGCTACAGAATAGGCTACAAATGTTCTATAATAACTAACTAGAGCTACTTTGCACTTTCTCAGGTAGAAATCCCAGGCCCTTGAAAGCCTAAAAGGATACTTTTAAGTCATTTTGAATTATCCAGCATCATTCTATACCAGCCCAGAGATTAACTTTTCCACACCAACTGCTGGAGAAAAGCATAATCTGATTTATAATGATATCACTCTCCTTTTATTAGGAGCTCACTCATCAGTTGTTTTTCGGCTCCAGTCCATCGAAGCAATTCTCTTGCTGTTTTTTGCCGTTTAGTGTGGTTTGGGACTGTTTATAGGCCAAAATCTTTATTTTTATATTTATTGTCTGTTTTGCCTTTGATGTTAGATTCCTAAATAATTTGTTCCAGTTCATGTAGCAGCTTCTTCAGAAGAGAGACAATCACCAGTAAGTCAGTGACTCCTGCTGAAACCTCTCACATTTAGCACAAGTTAAGAGGGTCGATGGCCTGGTTGAATGCCCACAGTAGTTTGTTTTTGGCAGCCTCATTGCAGTCTGATCCTGCAGCGATAACTCTCAATAAGAAGAAAGGGAGCTAAAGATTGGTGGTCTGGATTCAAGCCCACATAAATTGATTCTTGCAGCCTCATGACATTCTGTTCTGCAGGTAAGAAGCATTGGGGGTAGAAGAGCAGTGATCTGTCCTCTAATAGTCCTAGCCAATGTGGTATTTCAGCTGCCTGACTGAAAACATGGTGGAAAGGAAATAAAACATCCCATCCATAACAGACAAGTTAGATAAGATGGAATTTCAGTTTAGATGTCATGGAATATGCAGAAATATGTCTTCAAGCTAATGTGCCAGAGGTCTCTTTGTGCATCAGCTGTGTAGAAGCTGACTGATCCCACAAAATAGAAAAACAAGAGCAGATTTTGAGGTTATTTTAGTTTGGAAGGTATAGTCCAAACCCACCTCCCCCTTTGTCACTCCAGAGCAGGAGCAAAGGATCTGAATAAAGGGTGTTTAGGCCAATGCCCCAGGAGTTCCAGTACTGCTGTTCACTCCTACTGTGTCTGGAAAAAGGGTTGGGTTCTGTCAAAAGGAAACAGAATTTCAACCTGCCAGAAACAAATCACGCTCCATGTCAAAACAGAATTAGATGTAGAAGGATAGTATATTTGCCTCTATTTCTTCAGCCCTATTTCAATAAGGAACTCCTCTCCCAGGTAAAACCACAAGATTAGATTCTCATCTTTTTCATGAGAAGTCAGCCTCAATTAAATAGATATCAGTTACTCTTAATCTGAGTGATATATGGCCAGCCCTGACTAACGCAAGAGACACTTTCCTGACTCCCTGCAGCCATACCATATGTTATGATCTTGTCAGTTCTCACAGGCCAGTCAGGATCAGGCTGGGTCAAATATGAAGAATGCAAGTTCTTGAGGGGTGGGACTGTTTCTTTCTATGTGTTTATATAGAACCTAGAAAAATGGGCCCCCATGGCCTTTGGCAATTATTCAATTTAATTAATTTATTGTATTTGAATGAGAGACCTTCAAAAAACAAGTAGGTAATATAGGAAGTGGTGGAGTTGCATTCCCATCTGAGACAATCTTGAATCAATGGTGTTAGAGGACACTATACTGATATAAAAGACAGTGCTTCAAGTGAAATCTAAAATCAAAAGGTAAAGGTGTTGTCCTGGCTAAATTCCAACTTGATTTACTATATTCTGATTAGCTACATTCTCATGAAATTGAATAAAACAATCTTTGCTTCCTGACCTTGACAAATGTAGTGTTGCAGTGTGCATTTTTAGAGCCAGGTCTACTGATCATTATATACCCATTGCTTATCTCACAGGTAGCTTGGAGGCTTCATTAATTAATATTAAGAAAGTATTTTGAGCTCAGTAGGTACTATACAATTAGATAGCATTTCATTAATAGCAGATTAGCAATTTCTAATGTCAGCAAGGTCTTTCTTTCATCACTCTTTTCAGGAAATGAACATAGAAAGAGCAAATAGTGATAGGACTCCTCTTCAAGTATATTCCAGAAATGAATGCTTAACTCAAAGAAAAACATTTACATTTCCTCCTCTTCCTTCCCCAACTTAGTGGCTGTAACTTTGAGAGTTTTTGTAGTACCATCATATTGGTGGAAGGAGCCATAAACCCCATGCTGCCATCAAACACTATGAATAAAAGCCTTTGAGAGTGCAAGTAGCTAACTGCAGACTGTCATGTATACAACGTTCTACTCCATTTCAGTGCTGCTTCAGTTACAATACAGAACCAAGATGCCCAAAAAGACAACGGGGTCATGCCTACTTCAGTTTCTCTTTCAGAAATGAGATCTTATTTTTCATTGTGACATCACTTATGATGTCCTAGAAGGGGAGTTGTGTCCTATATAATTTCTTTTATTAAGTCGGGGGAGAGAGGATTGTAGCAGGGGCACTTCATGACTGTGACTATGAACTTGAAGGCAGATATGTTTCTGAAAATGTAAACAGCTTAAGTGCCTAAGAGAAGATTCTGTCTTTATAGCTTGGACAATTAGCCCTACATATATATATCCTCTCTTTCTTAGTTTAGGCAGTGTCCAACAAACAGGTGACCGTGAGTCTGATAGTTCCTGACTGCTCCAGGAGGCCTTGGTAGCCCAAGCTCATTGTGAGTTCCAGACCTCTTTGTCCCTGCTGATTGCTCCTATGAGATGGTTTACTACTATATCATGTTCAAATGTTGCACAGCAATTCCAATTATCTGTATCTCATAACATGGCTATTGAAAATGCACATCTGAAATGCCCAATGTTATTACTGCGCTTTTATATTCTCCTTTGTATTCATATTGTTTCTTTCAATAAAACATATCTGCAAACAGGACCTTGTGGAAAGTCTCAACATTTAGAAATGTCAGATGTTTTATTATTCAGAATGTGCTAGATAGGGTCTCAATGTTATTACTCTGAAAGCAGAGGCTAAAACCCTGAATAACCTGAGAAGTAAACTGTGACATTGGTCCCTGAGGTAATCAGATGCCTTTAGAAATTTCCTTCAAAGCCTTTTATGGGTGTCTCAAAAAGGTCGTTTAACAATTCGGTTGCTGGTTCAGTGTTTTCAGCCAGACGGGTAGAAAAGTTGAAAACCCCTTTTGTGCAGCAAAGTTTCCTTTTCTAGTTTTCCATCCAAACTTCACTTCAAACATGTTATTTACCAAATTAGGATTCCAATTTCATTTGAACCAGGAGGCACCACTGTCCACTTTGCGTCTACATTCTAATGGCAGGAAGGAAGAGAGACTCTATTGTGTGACTGTTAAGCAGGACTAGTGGGATTTATCAGAAAAGAACATTTTTGACCAAAAGGTCAGATCAATTATTTGTTCTGTTCAGAAGTCACAAGCAAGAGAAAACAGTCTCCAAGAGAACAAATTTTCATTGGCACAGGCATGCATTAACAAGAGACATGCACAGACCCTGGTAAAGAAGTGGAAGTGAAAATTCACTCTACCCAGTTGGTTTTGACACCATACACAGGGCAGAGCAGAAACTTTTGCATTCAAGATATGCAGAAGAGAAGAGGAAGCCTCCCCCTTCCTTGGGTGCCTTCCCATATCTTGCTTGGGCATTCTGAGAAAGATGAATGCTAGAAGCTGTAATTTCTTGGTAATACAACCCAGTTAGTATGTTTGGTACATGAAATCCAATTTCTGTAGGACGTGGAGAAACCATATACACACATGAGAAATTACTCTTATAGGCCACTGTTTGCAACATCCTTTTAGAACAGAGATTCTCAAACTGTAGTCTATGAACCATTAATGGTCCACAGAGCTATTGCTAGTGGTCAGTAAAGAGCTGGCTTGTCACATTATGTTCTTCCTTGTTTCCATCTGCTACACTGCACGGAAAATGAGCTAAATGCATAATTAGTTATTATTCATTAGTAATATTTCTTAATATTAATTGGTCATGTATGCTACATAGCTGTGGTTGCCACAGGGATGTTAAGCAATTACCAGGAGGAGGGAGGTAGCTCACAAAGTCTAACTAGATAAAAACAGCAGTTTGCTAGAGATCTCTGGTGTTTGCTGGTGGGCTCCAAGCTATTCCATAGGAAGGAGTTATAGGGAGGAAAGATGATGTAATTTTCCTCCTACTTTGCTTCCTCCTATGGATTTTCCATTTCATCAGAATCAACTGCCTCTTCAGAGTCAATAGAGTAAGCTCTAGAGCACACAAGAGTAATGAGCAAAAGGAAATAGAAGTAAATATAAGGTTCAAAATCGACGTTAGATGAAAATCTTCCTAGAGAGGTCCAATACAAGAAGTGTTCAAGATAATACTTTCTAGTTTTGCAGAATTAGGGCATCATGGATTAAGATACAGCAGTGGAAGGATTATTGCTCATTCTTATTTCAGTTTTAAATGTAGAATCCCACACCCGGGTTGCTGAAAAGATAAATACGAGTGTCACATATATTAGATAAAAAGAGCAGAAATGAAGAGGAAATAAATCAGAACTGTAGCTGTCCAGGTTTCCTAATGCTTCCCTAAATATCTGTCCATACAATTCTTTATTTGCGCCAGGTTAAAGGATTAATCCATAATGTAGCAATGTGCATCTTGAATTTACTGAAGTACTCTGATCACATTTTACAAAATGTCAGAAAGCTTCTCTGAAGTTTAAATATCACAGTCTGTCATGCAACAGTACCATCTATGGGGTTTGATTCTTGAGCTGTGTTTGTTTGGCACAGGACGTAAGGAGTGAAAGAAGTGCTAACCTGGCTTTATGCTGCAATTGCAGTTTCCTGATTCTGGGATGAGCAGAAAAGTCAGAAATATTAACTGTTGAGTAAAAGAATCATACAGAAAGACGTTGAAAATAATCTGAAGGGTAACATTTGCACTTTAAAGCATATTCAGTCAGTTTAGTTTCATGATAGCTGCACAAAATAAACTTCACAGTCTGAATCAGACTGCATTTTGGTAGCTTGTTTTTCACTTTATCTTCTAAAAATTGGTCAGACTCTTAGTTGGCCTCTAACTGCAAACGATAAAAAAAAAAGTGGTTAAACAAGATAAAGATGGGACTTGATCACAAGCTTGCACTTCTTAGTACTCTTCAATTTCAAGAGCAACTCTACTTTTTCAAGGCTGAATTTCAAACAACTGTTGCCAATTGCCAACTTGACTTGAACTCCATCATTTAAAGTTTATTGCCAATGATAACTTTTTTTTAACCTGATACCATAAACTTGTAATTAAACAACTTCATCTTAAGAATTCCAAGATATAATACAATAACAGACTGCAATCTTCACTGATAAGAAACATGCTAGCATGACCTTGTGGAAGGGTATTTTGAATTCTAAAGTTTGCAATGGTGTTAAATCCAGATGAATATGACAATATATTAGAAATATTTACTATGCTGCAATGATTTTAGGTTGTTTTTTTTTAACAGAATCCAATCAAGTTTCCATTGAAGTCAATGGAAGATCACTAAGCTCTTACTGTGAAAAATCACTTTAGTGCACAGTAAACATCTTACTATTAGGCCTGATGGAGCCCTCTGCAATGATGTAATTTTATCTTGAGTAGAGAGACAGATTGAGGTAAATGTAATATTCTGAATTCTGTACATTAAGATGATTAGTCAGTTAATTACAAGAACTTTACTTTTCTCACTCTTACATTCTGAACTTTGTTCTGTTTTTTCTAAAAGCACTATAAATGTTCATCCTTTACATTCTACTGAATGAATATTAACTTTAAACAAACAGTTGTCTACTAATTATGTACCTTTGTGTTATTTGTTACAGAAAATGAGCCCACTGTTACTACTCTGGGTCTTCTATAAAAGGATTACACCTCACTCACACTGTGAAATCAAGAGGTGGACAGGAGACGTGCATTACCATACAGAAATGGTGGCTTTAACATAAGCTCCCTTCAACAATGCCATGTCCTTGCTGTGTTGTGGTATGATTCCATAGAACTCCCACCTGTTCTGGGAATAGTGACAAGAAACACAGTTCCACAATAACTCCCCCAACCCTGTATTTTAAAAAAGAATCTACTTTACTTAAGGGTGAATGAGTACCACTATTGTCTGGAGGTACAGGAGGTTTTGCAGGGTTACTTGCAACATGTTGAAAAAGTAACAGTACCAAAACAGTACACATTCTGCCACTGTCCTCTTCACTAAATCTAACATACATTTTAAATATCTTCTTCAGCATAACCCTTCAGTAAAAATGTGCTAAAACTGTAGTGCATTCTCAGGCTCAGATACTGATTATAAACCACTCAGCCTGAGATTATGATAGCAGCAGATTCCCTTGATTGGATTATAGCCTTAAGGCTGTGTTCTGACTTTTTGCATCCAGACATGTGTATCTTGTTTCCCCCCTGCAGTTCTATGCAGTCACATAAATGCATTAGATACACTATAGTCAGCAGTAGAAAAAAAAAAACCCCACAAAACCAAACAACAAAAAAAGAATAAGAAAAAGAAAAAGAAAAACCCCCTCCATAAAACACCACATCACATGAAAAATTTGCTACCATGCTCTAATTTGTGCAGATGGAGGATCAGAGTAAATCCTGTGTAGGGACAAATGTTATACACAGTATCTTACAATAGGTACAGCCTCTGTTAGAACCTAAAACATAGGCATTAGTTATTCTGATAATACAGGATAAGCCTTGACTAGTCAGCTTGCTTATGAATGTATAAGGTGCCTACTATCTTGGTATCTGAACTCATGACAATGGTCATGATGTCACTAACTTTACCTCCCCTTCTCTGTTTGCAGTACAGTGCAGCCTTTGCATATACTAGAACATGGAAAATAACCATCAATTCCTTCTACTTCATCCAAGTTAAAGTATTCCAGATTAATGATACCACATGAATGACAAAAACAACAAAACAACAACAACAACTGTGGAAACAACCTCTATGTAGTCCCTCCACCAAACACCAGTGTACTATAAAAAAAATCTAGGGAGACTGAAAAGAGAAATAGAAAACAGGAGGTTCTTTGCAGTGGCTTCTTTGAATACATTTGTTCAAGATAAAAAAGAAAGGGGAACAAGAAAACATGCATGCCTGTTATTAAAAGGAAAACCTTTTTGTGTCAAATATATTAGAGAAATTGTTCAAGAACAGTTCATCCTTATACAAAGATTTCTCATGTAATGTTGTCAAGGTCAGGGTCTGCCTGGGTTATCAGCCATGTACTGAAAGTGCCAGACACCCAAGTTAAAGCAGTCTCCAATTCCCTTCCCCCACTGCATAATGGCCCATTCCTAATTGCATGCTGAGAAATCCAGGTGGGCGAATAACAATTTCCTACAATTTAGATAGGAGAGTTGCATTCTGACACACTTCTATTTTAATTGTATAAATTCAGACATATGTAGGGCACAAATCCCTGCAGAACTGTGTCCCAAGTATTCAATCAAGGGAAAAAAATCATATACAGTATTGTAATTCTTATGGATAATTCTGAGACAGTTCATTATGAACATTTTTCAAGTATATTAGTATATACTGCATTAAAGCACATTATCTTTTTAAATAAAAAACCAGGAATCTTATGATTTTTATTTACAGCAATTCTTTGGAACATATCATATGGGATGGAATAATCTACTGTTCATTAATGCTTTAAGTTCTACAGAAGATCTGTTACTTTGATTTATCAATATACTTCATTGTTAGCATAAGATATAGCATAAATAATAATGAGCAGCATGTCCATATTGGTTATTCAGTCCCTAAACTGTAGCAGAGCTATTGTTTGTACTTTTGAATAAAAACAGATTAACATATCTCCTTTATAGTTTTGTATCTAGAACAAATATATCATAAAGCAAAAGAATAAATGATATTCCAGGATTCTATAATAAAACTTACTCATAGGAGTCATTGCTATCAAAAATTTACCATATTCTGTCTGGGTGGCAGTTTACCATCTAAAGATTAAGACTATAGCACACTGAAGACTTTCCAGGGAATAAGACTTTACAAATTCCGAATTTAATATTAAAATAATGGTTAAATCCATCCCTGGTATAACACCATTGCTTCAGTGGAGTTATAATGGACATGATATTCTCTGTTTTTTAATTTATTTTAATCCATCAAAACATTACTGAAAATAATATAGTTAAAGATGTGAAAAAGTAACTATAATCTTCACCATCTGAGCTGGCCAGACAAGAATATATTAAACCTACATTAGAAAGAGCTAAATATAGTGGAGTACAACTTCAGGTATCCATGTCAGCTTCCTCCAATTCCTTCTTTTTGCTTTAAATAGCTCATTTGTAAAACTTGATAAAAACAAGGGTGTTTTCTCTCTGCAGAGCACAGTGCACTATGTAATAATATATACGGGTTACCAAGTGTGATCAGAAGTTTGAATGCCATCATAGTATTATTCAGACAAGTCATATTTACATAGTACCTTTCATCTTAAAGGATTCCAAAATACTTTATAAACATAGGCCTCAAACCTGCAAAAACGTATGCATGTCCTTAGCTTTCCTCACTGTAATTAATTCTGTTCAAGTCAAGGAACTTCTCACAGTGCGTAAAGTTAAGTCCTTGCAGGATAGGCTTCAAACATAAAAACATGTATTCATATACTTAAGCATATACTTAACTTTAAGCATGTAAGTGTTCACTGACGGCAGTGGGACTACTCTTGCATTTAAAATTAAGCATGCACATAAGGGTTTGTAGGACAATAATCACAGAACTTTTTTCTGCACTCTTTGTGCACTGAAAATTTGAAATCAATGGTTGTATAAGAAATACAGGACCAGACACTTAATTTGTTTTACAAAGTACTGGTAGGCATCAAGTTATACACATTTGAAATGCAGGCCCCTCTAGGATGCAAAATGACTGATGTTTATCAGAGCACACTATGTAATTGTTTAGGATCAGAAATGGTGAAGAATGTTCCAGCTGAAAGTGCAGGGAGGATGTAGGTAGGCAAAATGTAAATACTTGATCAAAAATTTAGCCAGAGCATTGGAGTAAACACCCCTACTACTACACAGAGTGCCAAAGGACCATTAAGTGGAAGGGCTTAACTTGTAAGTCTCATTAGAAAGTTAGTACTGGTGGCTTTTGAACCAAACTGGAATACCAATCCATTACAGAATTCTGCCTCCTGAATCATCAAAAGATGAATTTTGGAAGCAACTATATGTCTCTGTAAAAACTTGCCTCCGAGCATTTATCCAGCCGACTCTGCTTAGCTTGTGAGATCCGATGGGACCTAGCTACAGCTAATTTTAGGTGCTAGTGAGCTCTGTAGTGAAGGATTGGTGGATCTGTTATGACAATTCTCCAATCAAAGGCACAGGACCTACAAGATCTGTAATAGCAGCAGCAGAAAAACCTAAGAAGAGGATTACATTCCCATTTTAAATTCACACAAATCTTAGTGTGACTGTGCACTGGGGACAAGATTTATCCTTATAAAGAAAGGAATAAAGCCTCAATTAGAGTGATTTTTACAAGCTGTCTTTCCTAGGTATTATTATACTAAATATACACAGGGAGGCCTACATTCTGCATGCCCCGGCTTCAGTCAGTAGTCCCACTGACTTTACTGAGTGTGCTCACATGAGAAAGGTAAACAGCATCTGACTTCTAAATCTACTATGCGATTAATTACATATAAATCAATTATGTATCAATTAATTAATTACAGTTGTCTATAATAATCATGTTACTTTTAAAGTCCGCCCACTTTTGCCTCCCAAGATCCTTGGAGTGTGACACAGCATTATAAAAACAATTCTGAGGTACAATAATAAAAAGTAATCAAATACTTCTTTTTACACCCAAAAGAAACTATTGAGGATGAAGGTAATAGCTATAGAGATTATAAGGGTCATTCTGAAAAACATCTTTGCAAGAATAAATGTAAAACAGAATTTGTGAGGGAGCTTGACAGCCTAAAGCACACCACAGCAAAAGACATAACTTGCCAATCAAGATGGGATGATGAGATTCCTAAAAGTTGTGTGGCATCTGAGTGGTGATATCTGTGAAGATGATGCAGAAGAAAGAAGTCTTGAAAACAGTCACTATCTTCGCCATTGCGTTCTTTAAAAACCATTAGAACCAACTTAAAATCAAACTACTTCTTCGGAGCAGACAATGTAAATGAGTCAATGTAGAGGTAAGACTACTATATTTGCTCAAGACAAGGAGTGAATGTGCTGCTGCATTCTGAAGAGGCTGCAAATGACAGAGCTGCACGGCTAAAAGCCTTTCTAGGAGGGAATTACAATAATCCTCTCCCATCACGAGGGCATGTGTTGCTGTTATAAGGTCATCAAAGGATAAATAAGGGTGCAGGCTACATGAACTAAATGACTAAAAAGACACTTTTCTATCCCATTCAATGCACAGATTTTCACAAAGAAGATGTGGATGAATGAGATACCAAGATTTGTAACCTTACTACTTGTGCTGAATCCCTTCAATAAGCAGGAACATGCATGAAGAAAAACATCTTCATGAAGATGATCTGTAGCCATTGGCAAAACTTTTGCTTTCTCTGGATTGAGGAAGAGGCACCTGACAGTATCATTCAAGCATTCCTCCAGCATGAAGACTGTACTTGCAGAATCCATGGGCAAGAGATATACAGTTGCGTACCATTAGTGTTCTGCCCATGGCTTTGCTATTTAGCATTTTTACATTACCCACTGTAGGCACATAAACTATGTCACGTGATTCTGCTGTCTGCGAAGCTTACGTTAAAACTTCAGCACCACTCTGAAGCTCAATAAAAGTGCTGTTATCATTAATTTGACATTCAACTCAACAAAATAGTTGGTTAATTCAGGCATAAAGCTTAACACTTGGTAATATAAACCAATTGATTTTCCCACACATGTGCAAACAGATTTCCATGCATTTGTGTTTAGCTGGACTATAAACATCAAAATGTACTGCAAGGAGTACTTACATGACATACACAAAACTAGCTGTGGTCATGCATTAAATTAAGGCTTTGCATTTCTCGTGATGACTAAAAATGGGTTTACAATTGACCAAATTGATTTATGGTAAATAAAACATATATTATTTGAAGTTTATACTACATCATATAAAATCAGAATGTAATCCTAAAACATTTTAATTATTCACTTTATCAGTGACTTACAGTATTTGAATTTTAACATTTATTGTCTCCATAATGAAAAAGAAATTACTTTCTTAAAAAACCAACTGTATGTGACAAACAAATTATTTGGCGATATTGAGTGTCATAAGTACTAAACACAACTCCTTATATATCCGTGGCCTGACTGGAGTGGCAATACTGACTGGAGGAAAAGTTCAGGATGAAGTTGAGATAATTACATAATGAACTTCTGTTAACTGTGGCAGAAACTGCACATGTAACTTAACATGTTGAAAGTGTGCTCCAAACCGTCCAGTAGACTAAAAGCTGTAATTTTTAAACTGCAACAGTGATAGTTCTTCAGTAGCCTTTGTAAATAATTCAGTTGAGCAGAGGACATGGTCTTCTCAGACTAGAACATACTGGAACAGGAAAATGTATATACGCTTACTCAAATTTTCCTTTATGTCAAGTAGAAGAGATCAAAAGATCTCACAGTGGGTCTTCGGTTGGGGGCAAAACTCAAACCTATTGGTCATTGGTTCAGAGATAAATCTCTCCTGTTGAAGAGGTTGGCAGTTGAGATAACTTCCTCAGCCTATGAACTTTACTGCTTCAAGAGAGAGAATTTTTGGGTGTGCATGGATATATAATTACCTTATTGTTTGGCACAGTAACACCATAGATCCTTTAATGGCATTATATTATAGTGGGTAGCTGAGGAAGGAAAACATTAGTCTAATACAATTGAAACTGAAATAATGATGTACGTACCCTGTTTCCTGATTTACTAAGGAGCTACTGTGTGCAACATCTTTGGCTGAATGCAGCACTGGATGAAACTTGCATGTCTTTTGTGAAGAAAAACATCAAGGATAAGCTTGCTGCCTTACAAATCTCTATAAAGACCATTATAATCTCTCTGCTCATGAGGCTGCTTCCTCCTTCAGAAGGAAGTGTGACCTGAGCCCAGAAGAAGGAAGCAAGCTCTTTGCCTTGTGTGCCTTGGATATATGCCAAAAGATCCAAGCAGATATGGAAGATATGGCAGATATTAAATCCTTTTCCTTTTTACAGCCAACTGATAAGACACAAATAATGAGGTTTCTTTAGCATCATTTTTTTCTCCATGAATACTTTGTGATGATCAGTATCTATTATCAACCCCAGAAATGACCAAGCTCTTTATTTAACATGATGTCAGGGTCTTCCAATACTTGAGATTCCCAACAGGTCTTGTCTAAGCATGTTTTTAGTTGGAATATATCTTTGGGAGCTAGTACTTCAAGTGAATGACTCATTTGAGGAAAGTTACTTATGTGCATATCAATTGTGGGATTGAATACCTGATTTGTTACTCAATGGTGTGTGAAAACATAAAGAAAGCAGATTGCCAGGGGGCCTATAAATTCATACTGTTAACAAAATGCTAAAAAAATTATGGTACTCTGTCAAATGTGCCTTTTCTATTCAATAGAAGTCTTCTGTGCATAGAGGGAGCTGTATTTATTGAATGTATTGTACAATGTTTTTTACTGCTTATATTTCATGACTTATTTTAACAGTTAACTTTTTTTCATAATCAAAACTGGATTGCTATGACTTTGGAGACATACCTACCTGTTACCATGTTACACATTTTTTTAGGCAGCAGAAGTCAGGAATGGGAACAGCTAGTTAAACAGTATATTTCAAAGCTTAAAAATATTTTGATTTCTAAAATGTTAAAATGACATTCAGTAGCTTAGGTAATCTATCATATCAGGTCAGCTCAGTTTTTAAGAAGCCTAGAACTGCTACTGCTAAAGAATTACCTTTTCTGAGCAACTATATTTCTACCACTAATATTGCAAATATTTTCCAAAAATAAAATTCATATTTTTTCAAAAGTCATCCCCTCAAACATAATCATTAAAATGTCATCTGTATTTTTGCTTGGAAAAAAATCCCAGAAAATGAAATTCCAATAGTACTAACAAGAGAGGGTACCACTCGGACTTTATTGAATACTGGGTATAGCATTAGAGTAGGACCAAAATCAACTCCGTCATGGCTAAGTATTAAATTATACTAATGCAAAAAACTTCTACTGATGCCAGAGAATGATCTAGGGTAGTATATAACAGCAGAAATCCCTGTAAGTATATCTCCAATTAGCCACTACTCCCCACGGAAAGAACACGGGTGTGTGTTTTATAGGTTCTTCTTGGCAAATGCTGTGCAGCTAACACATGTCGATGCAGAGAGAGAAAAAACTATATGTGCATATTTAATTTTAAAAAAAGAAACCCAAATAGAGCCCTTAGTAGATCCTGTACTGGCTGTAAAGGTCCAACCTATCATTACAAGTATAGCAAGTCTCTTTGATGAGTCCTAGTCCATGGATAATACATATTTTGGGACAGCTTCACAAAAATAATTTGTCTCTGCCCAAGAAAGGCCTATGACTAAGCTAACACAGTGAAAGAATTGCCTCTTACCACTAAGGAGGGTGGTCCCTCCACATCGGAAATTGAGGCTACTGGCAAGCCATTGAAAAGTATTTTTAAATGAAAATGCCCACACTGTTCATATCCTGCGGACACCAAGAAAACTATATTTTTCAGTTTTGCCTTTCCCTTAAGTTTCCAAAGCCTAATCATAGAAAAAGCTAATCTCTTACACAAATCTCTTCAGATTTTATGAAGTTACATTTAACTGCACAGAAACATGAAAGAAAAATAATAGTTCTATTTTGTCTCATTTTTATAAAAAGTGTTACAAAAGCTTTGCACTGACCTAAGTAATCATTGGATATTGTCAGTTATAAAGATGCAACTTCTGTATACCTGTTTCAGGTACTTATAGGACCCCTATCATCATGGTAGGTGAGCACCTCACAATTGTTAATATACTTACCCCCACAGTATTCCTATCAGGTATGATAATGCTAATATTGCAGGCAAGGTACTAAGGGAGTTGGCCAAAGATCACAAAATGGAGACCATGGCAGAGCCTGGAATTGACCTAGGCCAAAGATCGCAAAATGGAGACCATGGCAGAGCCTGGAATTGACCTAGGCCTATGCAAATGTCCAAAAACCACTGGCCCATCCTTCCTCTACAGATAGCAGTTGAGACTGAGGTCCTCAGTTTATCTACAAAACTAGTAAGTATACCATGGGATGCCTGAGCATAAATCTCTCCACACTATCATGTCACTATGTCTTTGAGGTGCTTGAGGTAAAAGCTCTCTGGGGTAGGAAGCTGCTAACAGGCCATTCTCCACAAGGTATCTTCAGCTTGGATTCTGTTACCTGCTTTGGTCCATCTGAATCTATTAAGCCTCTGCACATGCTGTAAAGGTAAAATGCCATGGTGGCATTTTTTATGATGTAGACACTGTCCATTGGGATCTGAATTAAGACCTCTGATTTATTTCACATAGGTCAAACCACTAACGGATAGCAGTAGAAGCTCTCATACTACAGCAATGAGGCTCTTATAAGTGCATATATAAAGACCAGATAAAATAGTTTTTGGTCACTACCGACCTTATAGGATTTGAACTAACTACCTACAATAAAGAGAGAACAATACCATCACAAATCCTCTGAATCAGCAATTTCCTAACAATTCTCTTTTTACTATATGTATACTAATGAGTGTGCATGCTGCAGCTACTTAACCTTTATAAAGGGAAATCGTGTTCATAACTCCCAGTAAAAATGAATTTCTGGACTAGTTCAATAAGGTCAAAATCACTGGCATGAAAGTTTAGGAATGACTAAATCTTCATGCAGAATTCTAGACTGTAGACAAAAACAATAAAAACTATTGTCAAAAAAATCATACTGGAACTAGTTTCTACTGTTTCTCTAGTCCATCTTATATAAAAAATCCACAGCAGCAGACAACAGAGCAAGTTACCCAACCTGAAGATATAGAATAAAACATAATTATTCATCAGGATGCTTATTTATATGATGTCCACGCATACAAAGAGACATATACATACACTGAAAATGCAAAGACTCTACAAATCATTAATTATATTTCTACTGCATGATATATTAGGATTACAGGCCCAGATCACCAGCACAGCACTCTCATATAGCATCTCACCACACATGTATAAACAGCATTACAGTGTTGATGGATTAATTATATTTTACACTGTTTAATTGTGGAGGTACAACATGTAGAAAGTTATATTTACAAAGGTTCTACCATGAATTGAGGCACACAAGCATTTATCTCCGCATATCTCATAAAATCATTCCTATGAATGTACGCATGAGCACAGCAACTGATTTTACAGAGATGCAAGAGCAAGTCTTACTAATGTGGCATTCTAATATTATCTAACAGGTTTTTTTAATATGTACACCCTGTCATGAATATAAAATCTGAACTTGTATGAGGAACTACACAGTGATGTTTATCTCTAAGCCATAAGTAATTTTGAGTTTTAAATTTATAAAGACCCCTCACTCAAAATAATATAATATTTTTAAAATCTCTCTAAAAATAGAGATCAAATTTCTTTAATTTATGTAACTATATATATATATATATATATATATATATATGCAAGCTACTTCAAATGCAGCCAAGTCACTGAGCTCATTAAGTCAGTCTTTGATTTTGGGAATTAATGGAGATTTCCACTGTTGAAGAATTAATTTTTTAGCTATCAAAAAAGCCCAGAGAAATCAACTCCTCTGAACAAAGGGCAATTCAAAGATTGAAGTTAGATCATTAAGAATGAGAATAATAGGATTCTGGGGAACCTTAACTTGTAAAACAAATTTGATTCTTTAATAAACATCTATTGTGTCTATACATTTTTTAATGTAAACTTTTTTTTAACAACTGCAGGCTATGACCCTTCCTATCCAATGTAGACTCCACCACAGTAATTTCCCCCTTTTTAATTACAAAGCTAGAATGACAGAACTGTGATCAATGCACAGTTATACCCACAAAGCACCCGTAAGTTTTAGCTGTTAATTAATTCCAAATCGGGCAAAGCATTATGTTAGTGCTTCCTGTTCTTCTCTGGCTACCTATTTGCAAGGTGTTCATTGGTGACAGTCTATAATGCTGTACCGGTATGGAACAACTTGTGTTTAAAGTTACACACATGCTTAAGTATCGTGCTGAATCAGGGCCTCAGAGATTGCTGTCTCTCTTTATGACCTGTTGACATAACAATGTTCTGTGGTTGAACAGTGGGACCAATGACAAGACATTCTTAATGAAGTGCCTACACTTTTAGAACCTACCTATGCTTCTCTTTTCTCTCACTCTTTAGCTGTCAACTCTTTGGAGCATGTTACTATGTGTCTGTTCACTGCCATGTACAAAAATGGGGCCTTTATCTAAGTTGGGACTTCTAGCACTATTATAAAACAAATACAATAATAATACTTTGAAAAAAAAATTCTAGTAGTCATCTGAGCCTGAATATGCCAATGTTCAGGCTGTTAGGTATAGCTGGTCAGTCTTTTATTGGGCCGATGGTCCATTTTAGGGGGAAGACATGCATGTTTTTTACACAGTGCCCTTTTAGACCATATTTTGTAAATTTTTGTGTTTATATTTTATTTAATGCAAGGAACCCTGGTTTTTAGGTTATGGATGACATTTCTAAATTTGTAAATAGAAAAAAAAAGATAGTACAATGACCTGTAAATAAATATTTCCTTGTCCGGGGAATATTGTGACATTTATTCAAGAATAGCCTATCATAGCCAGCATGACTAAAACCCAATAGGTTTCTTTAAATATTCTCTGTTGTATAAAATAGTGAAGAATTTATTTACTAGTTATTATCAGGTCCATAATCCACAAACTAAGAAGGATTTCACAAGATCAGTGCATAGTGTCTAACATTTTCTAAAAAATCTGTCCTTTAAAACAATGCCTGAGAATGTCATAACAAAGGAGTTGTGACTATCTACCTGGTATTGCACATATACTGTAAATGATATATTTTTGACAGAGGGCTGTCAAAGGGCTGGGGGAGGGGGGAGGACAACCTAAGATATGCAACTTCAACTATGCAAATAGCGTAGCTTCAGTCAAAGTATCTTAGCTCAATTTACCTGGCTGTCCTCACACCAGCGAGTCGACCGTTGCCACTCCCCCGTCGACTCCGCTTCCTCCTCTTGCCAAGATGGAGTTCTGGAGTTGACAGGGAGCACGTTCGGGGATCGATTTATCATGTCTAGATGCGACACGATAAATCAATCCCCGATACATCGAACGCTACCTGCTGATACGGCAGGTAGTATAGACGTACCCAGAGATATTAGAAACTGTAAGAAGATGTGTCTAAAATATATTCAAATATGTAGGTTCAGGTTCTCTTACATCAACTTTAACATACTTTTAAGGATTTTTCCCAGTACTTCCATTTAAGAAATACAAAATTAAAAGACAAAACAGTAAAATAAATTAACAAACGGGGCATATTTTTGGTCTACTGAACTCTTAAAAATCTATATATGGGCCATATTTTGATGCCTCATGCGCGTGTGCAGGATTGAGAGGTGTTCAAGGCGTCATCTCCTCCCTCCAGCCATGGTCCTCACTCCTTTGGGGTTACCTGAGGTGCAAGTAACCCCAAAAGAGTGAGGACCATGGCCATACTCCTTTTGTACCAACCCGTGCAACAGCAGTGTGAGTATGATGAACTCCATGAAGAGGTGAGGCAATGAGCATGTACACTTAGGATCTCAGGGATTCAGGCCTTGTCTACACTACCAGCTGGATCAGCGGGTAGTGATCGATCTATTGGGGATCGATTTATCACGTCTCGTCAGGACATGATAAATCGATCCCCAGAGGCACTCTCATCAACTCCGGAACTCCAGCTCACCAAAAGGTGCAAGGCAGAGTCGACGGGGGAGCCCACTGTCAACCATTGCCACTGTGAGGACAGCAGGTAAGTCGACCTAAGATGCGTCGACTTCAGCTACGCTATTCATTAGCTGAAGCTGCGTATCTTAGGTCGACCCTGCTAACCAGTGTAGATCAGGCCTCAGTCTGTCTCCCTCATCTCCCACTGGGATAAGGTAGCTCTGCATTGCTCCCAGCATAGGCTAATATTTAACATACACAATAAATCCCTATGACAGTACAATAAGAATAAGGTAGGTATATACTCTCAGTTACTCTTTAGAAAAAAGAATCCTGTATAAATGACTATGGCGGCATGTTCTGACACATTCTCTTCATAAACTGAACCCTGTTAGTGACAGCAAAACAGATTGTGTGCATCTGCTGGGAATGAGCCAGATGACAGTGGAAGAAACACACATGGATACCTTGGCACAACAACTAAAGAAGAAACAGAAAAAAATAGACTTGAAGAAACAGAAAGTTCTCAACTTTAATTAAAAGACTAGAGTTATTCGGGCAGAGTTATACAATTGCAGCCAGTATGCTTTACTTCATAAAATAATTTCCTAACAGACACTGTATGCTAAATATTGTCATGTTTGCTCTCTATTGTATGTACATGATTTCCTTTAGCCTAGCTATGAAAAGCTCAAAACACCCTTCAGAGGTAGGGAAGTACTATTATCACCATTTTACAGATAGGGAACTAATGGACAAAAGCAAAAGGACTTGCCAAGATCACAAAGAAATTCTGTGGGGAAGCAGAGAAATAATCCCATTTCATCCAAGTCCCAGGCTAAAAACACCGCACCATCCTTCCTCTGCTGTGATATGCTCTCAGTCAAAAACTTACTTGTATTATTAAACTGACATTAAGCAAATACCCTGCTATCAATCTATCTATCAATAGTAAAGTAGTGAAGGTTTAGATTGACAATTGAACTGACATATCTTTACATTCAAAACTGATGCGTAAGTTGATTTTGTTACAACCTCTTTACCTCTAACATTCTGGAGCTGAGGGCATGCATCCAAGCCTGCAGAGATTCCAGCATTACTGTCAGGATTGCTCTGCAGGGCTCATTGGTTTGAAACCCTAACTGTGGGGGTTAAGTGTTTAACAATGCAACCTTAATGTTCTCTTCATGTAGTTTTTTAATGGAATATTTTATATATAAGAAATGGCAAGCAATCCACCTAGACAGCAATTTTAACAGTGTTCAGTTTTGTAGGTCATGTGCCATTGGGATACTTGTTGCCCTACTGCACAGTATGACACAATATTTCCTGCCAGGATGAAATTCTGCACTGGAGTTGATGCAGCCAGGGCTTGCACTAATTTATGACAGTGTGTAAACATACAAAGGTATTATCTGGCCTCCAGTGTTGTTTAAATAGTAATCCCAGAGAATGACCCATCATGGCAAAAAGGTTGTTGTACTCCATGTTCAGGAGTGGATTTAAGAATCTTTCTGGGTCTTCTAAAATGAAATTCTCTCATTCTGGGTGCAAGTAATGAAGTTTATTCATGCAACTGTCCTTCTCTGAAGTACGATACAAAGATGAGGTCGTAGATAGACAAGATGTACATGGAAAATTAAATGTACAAGATGTACATGTCATTTTTTTAAAAAATGGAAAATAGTACCCCTAATGAGAGAATACGAAACCCTTCTGAATCTCATGCTAACATCCAGTCTTGCCTAATTCTGCAGGCACAAAAAAGGAGCAACTTCCAGCTGACAAAAGATTGCATAGTATGTAACGGTATCGACAGCAAAAGTCTTCTCTTTAGAACATCTGGAAACCTGATGAGGACTAAAGGGGACCTAGTTTCAGCCTCCACTGCTGTGCTGTGTGGATACCACATGTCTAACATCTTTATCTGTGTTTCAGAATCACAACACAATATTACCTCATTTACCAAAATGGAATTATGAAATGTTGCAGTAAATTTGGTCTGATATTTATAAAATGTACGTATATCATCACATAGGACCATTAACATTCAGTTGAAATGAACATACACATACTCCTACTGCCTCAGCTAGCAAGATGGTCTACGATAACTCACTCTAACTGAACACCATAAGACTTCATCCCACCTCAAGGGATATGAATGACGCACACACAGCAAGTGCAGTCACAGGATGGGGACTCTTCTAACTGTCTAAAAGTCTGTTTGGAATGTCTGACCACTGATTGGCAGTAACAACAGATACCACCACATGCTCCCACAGTGTTTCATACCAGAAGCCGGATCTGGCAAGGGTCATCCTGTTCTGAAATGTTGAATTCCAGTGGTTCTGTTGTTCCTACCAAATTTGGAAGTAGAGTCAGGGTGGAAGTAGGGAAAGCAGGAGGATGTTAATTAACAGAATTAAATGATGTTTCTGTATACAAAAGAGTTTCTTAGCAGGATATGATGGGACAGATCCTCAGGTCAATGGAACTATACCAATTTACATTCAATAACATTCTGTATACTCTTTCAAATACATATATCAATATCTGTGAATACTGGTCCTCTCTGTATTTGTGAAATGGGACAGAATTACCAACTGTAGAACAAAGTGAAAAAACTCACCGTGGCAACACAATATTCCTACCTCATCATCTGTTTCAATTTTAAACAGTTCTTAGATAAATACTGGTTAAGAATGAATATCTGCACAATTTTTTAACCAGATTTGTTATTCTTCTTCATTTATTCAAGCATAATACTCCATTCAGGAAGTCAGGTTTGGATTTACACCTATGTATGCAGCACAGTAATATTAACTGTCTCAGAAACTGGCTGAGGAGGCATGCTTGCTAGGCCACAGATCTTTCCTAACGGACCACCCACGTCTTCATTGAAGAGGACTGAAATCAGGCATGTAATGATTAGTTTTGAGTTATTTTTTCTCATATTTTGTTCATCAGAAGGTTTATTTAACATTCGTACACAAGGAAGTTTTCTTTAAACAATTTTTTCCTCCCCTGAAGTGCTACGTCCTGTCTCAAAGAATATATAATCTATTAGTTATTTATAGCACACTCATTATCATGGTATCTAATCACCTATGTAAATTTGTAATTCCTATACCTAGAGCTCCGAGTTCTGCTAGCTATGGCATGACTCTTCTCAAGTCAAGAAAAAAAAATTAGAATGAGACAACAGTACTTCTGTAGGCCTGATCCCACAAAGTGTTGGGCACCATCAACTCCCATTGACTACCCCCCCTGTGGTAAAATAAGCAATTGTATACATGGGAGGGTCCCTATGTGAAGTCTGAAAAACAAAACCAAAGGCATTTTCTTTCTTTTCCACTATACTTGACAGACAAATGAAACAAGAAACACACTTTTCAGATAATATAAGTAGAAGGGAAATTGCATTTGGGGAATTAAATTTTTAGACTACATATAGAAGCTCTTCATGTCTAATCTAGATAAGAACATATATGGCCATCATCATCATAGTATCTGAAGTTCACACCATCATTAATGGAATAGCCTGCTCACGTTCCTTCTGAGGTACAGAATTTTTATACCCATTTTACAGATGTGGAATTGAGACAGAGCAGATTAGGAGAATTGGCCAAAGTGGGTCTGTAGCTGAGTTGGAATTAAACATTAATCTTTTGAATCCTAATCCAACATCCTCTCCACTAGACCATCCTTCTTACCCTACAGGCAGTATATCTTCTAAATAATACCTTTTATTATCTCAAAAGAAATCAATTATATATGCACTTTTTTAGGAATTATGGTTATTGAATTAATATGTAAAAAAGTTTAGAAGATGTCTGTATTATAAAGTAGTATTGTCCCCTAAAGTATGAAGTATCAGAAATTCTGATTAGGGATGATAGTTTCAGGACCTGTTCTCAACTGCAATTGAAATAAATGAGAATGGGTTGCATGTAACCCTCAGAGACTCTCTCTTCTTGATTTGGATGATTTTTCCAAATAAAAGAAACAAGTATTAAATATGCATTGTGTTTCAGAATTGAACTTAATAGATGTTGGTTCACATTTTCAGTGGAAGAGCCAGATTCTAATCTGAGATATCTAGCTTGAATTGACGCATTGCTCAAAATATCTGCACCTCTGGGTATATGCACAATATCGGCTACACATTTAACTGATTCATACACCTAAGATTAAGGTTTGGACCAATATATGAAAATAGAATTCCACATTTCCTTGCTTTGTAAATGTGTCTGTAGGAAGATCTTCACAAACTTGTACTTACCTAGGAGAAGCATGGCTTAGTTTAAAGTATCCTATTTGAAATATTTACATTTTATTTTCAAGTGATACCAGTCAAATATGGAAGTGCCATTTTTTAGGATAACATTTAAATTACAGGCCAATCTTCTGATCCAGCAAGGAAAGATGATGATCAAAGGCCCATGTGGCTTACAGTCAGCAGGAAAGAAGAAGGAAAACACTTTCTCCCCAAATGACGACACAATTATGTTTCCTCAGCAACCTGGAACAGCATTATTTCAAGTCCTATCTGTGATAGTCATAGACTTGAAAGGTCTCATTATTGACCTAACCTTAGTCCTCAGTGAACAGTCTGTGTCGAACAGAGCGCTAATACTTTACAGAACTGAATACAGTGACTTGTAGCAATAGTCAGAATCATAAAATCACCACTTGTCTCAAATATAGTGGATAGGATCTGTCAAGAAGAGGCCAGAATAATGAAAAGTGCTGCTCTTCTGAAACCGATCACAAAATATTTCCTTTGCGTCACACCTAACTGCCATATCATGTATCACTTTACATTGTTATGAAGTAATGTAGAATAATGCTAAGGAATGCACTTTGAGTGTCCAGTGAGATGATATCAGTGATGCTCTTTCCCATAAGTACAGAAGCAGAACATAAAATCACAGGCATCAAAAACCCCATGCTAAAATAATAAATTTACTTCTCTCTCTCTCTCTTTCTTTTCTATCTTAGGAATTTCTATAATACCCATTGCCTTAGTATCCTTCCCCTAAATACATTTTAAAAATAAAGTAAACTTCCAGAAAGATATCAGTAAGGTAGAGTGGAAAATGAACTGTGCTACTGATCACCAAAGAGGGTAATATCTGAGCTCAGTGCTGAAAGGACTGTCGGAAGTAGAGAATGACATCTATGATGGGATATCCAGTACTATATCTGGATATGCAGATAGGACAAAGCTCTCATTTTGCTGCACCGAAACCCTAGTATTCAAAAGCACAAAAATACACCACGATATTCACCAAAGACACAGAGGATCTTATCAGAATTAAAAAGCTTTATTCTTCTGATTCTACACTGCACATCATACCACTCAGACTGATTCTATACTGCACTTCATTACTGCTAAAATCAGGATAAAAAACTCAGGCCCAGATCCTCAGCTGCATAGTCATCTCAGTGGGGCTATAGAGATTTTCACCACCTGAGGATCTAGCCCTACAGGTTCAATATATGTAACACGAAGCAGCTCTGTTGAAATTAGGGAGCCAGCCAATCATACTTTACTTTGAAAAATCCCTGAATCCTACTTCCTAATTAATGCATTTTCTTTAAATATATAAATTTAAATGAGTTCCAATAGCTAGTATTGCAGTGCATTTAATAATACTATCCGTGATCCAAACAGCCCCAGGTTACAGAAGGTTTAAAATGTTTACTCTTAATTTAATAATATGCTGGTTCATTCTATTTAGTTTTAAATGAGTCTACCACTATGTAGTACCTCATTAGCAGTAAGGGCTATATTTCTGATCTCTGGCATTTATGCATGTATATTTTGGATGAGGCTATTCATTGTGTATGCCATTGCAAGGATGTATTCTCCGGCCCAGTATTCCAACATATAAAACGTGTTGTATAGAAGTTTGGATACGTGTGCAATTTAACACTTATTTCATGTGTTTTGGAGAGGCAATAAGCCTATTTTTTAGTCAAACCCATGTGCATAATTTATATCAACTCTTCATCTGCCTCTGATATATAAGGACAAGATAAAAGAAGAAAATCAGACCACTCTCAGAACAGTCTAGATAATGCAGGATCTCATCAAAAACTGCTTCAAAGATCAGTTCCTCATATCTATGAAAATGCTTTTAAAGTATTATGGTTAAAGATACAGTCAGACTCCACAATAGCGCGCCGATTGGAATAAAAAAAAATCAATCGCGATAAACGCGGGGCTGCAGTATTGCGGGGTTCTGCTGCATCAAAGCAGCGCCCACCGCCAACATCAGGAACCAGCCGCGCCCCGTGCTATAAACGGATTTGCGCTATTGCGGGGTGCAGTATTCCGGGGTCCGACTGTACTGTTGAAATTGTTGCCCTTCTTATTCTACACATGATTATTGACCAGGGCCAGCTCCAGGCACCAGCTTAGCAAACAAGTGCCTGGGGCAGTACTCTGTAAGGGGTGGCATTCCGGTGCACCCCCCCTTTGTTCCTCCGGCTGCACTGTGGCTGTGCCACCCCCCGCTTCACTTCTCCAGCCGCGCCGCCCTCCCCCCCCCCCTTGCTCCTCCGGCCACGGCTCCTCTGGACCCCCTTTTTTTTTTTTCTTGGGGCGACAAAAAAGTTAGAGCTGATCCTGTTATTGACTGTCCATAGCAAGCCAAATCCTGCAGTCATCAATGGAAATTTTGTTCTGGTAAGGACTATGGGATAAGGCCTTACATAAGGACCAAAGGCTGTGACCCACCATAAGACATGCCAACCCCATGGAAAAAAACACAGAAATTGGGTTTGTTTTTGGCTTAATAGGCTTGTTGCTTGTTGGCTAGTTTTTGGCTTGTAGCTTGTTGCTTCTTTTTTTAATTGGCTCCTGGCAAGCAGGGGCAAGTGGCAAGCACAGGCAAGGGAGGGAGGAGAGAGTCAGGAGTACACAGCAGGCCCACCACAGTCCTAGACTGTACAATGGGTGACATAGTCACATAGAGTGTTGGGGTTCTTAGGGACTGGCTTGTTTTGGCCTTGTTTTGAAATGGGATTAGCTTGATTTTTGGCTTATTGTGAAAGTCAGGGTGCTTATTTACCATGTGAAAGTTGGCAACTGTGCCTACTAAGCAGGGGTGAAAGTAACTTAAGTTTCCTACCGGTACGGGGGCTTGGCTGGGGCCAGCTCTGGCCCCCGGAAGGGGTATGGCCTCGGGCAGAAGGGGAGGGGATGGGGGGGTCAGAGCCAGCCCCAGCCCAGCCCCCATATTGGTAAGGGGCCTCCCCCACCACCACTTCCCTCCTCAGCCCAAGCCCACCCTGCTGCCGGGGCCTTTGGCGGCGGTTTAAAGAGCCCGAGGCCGTAGCAAGCTCTTTAAATAGCTATCAGAGCCCCGCCACCGCTTCCCTAGGGTTCCGGCAACAGGATTCCTGTCCCCGTGGAGCCCTACTTCAGGAATCCTGGGGAGGCTGCGGTGGGGCTCTGGCACCTATTTAAAGAGCCTGGTGCTCGGCCACTGCTACCGCCTGGGCCCTTTAAACTGCCGCCAGAGTCCCTGCTGTGGGAGCGTGGGGGAGGCAGCGGCGGGACTCCGGCAGTAGTTTAAAGGGCCCAGGGTGGTAGCGGCAGCCCAGGCTCTTTAAATAGGTGCCGGAACTCCACCGCAGCCTCCCTAGGGCTCCGGCAGCAGTGCTCACCGGGGACGGGAGCCCTGTTGCCAGAACCCTAGGGAAGCAGCGGCGGGGCTCCAATAGCTATTTAAAGAGCCTGGTGCGCCGCTACCGCCCCCCAGCCCTTTAAACTGCCACCGGAGCTCCGCTGGCACCTCCCCCCAGGCTCCTGCAGGGGGGAACTCTGCCAGCAATTTAAAGGGCCTGGGGCTCCAGCCGCTGCTGGAAGCCCCAGGCCCTTTAAATGGCGCCTGGGAAAGCCGATCCGCCTGGGTACGGCACATCGGCTCTTGCCGGTATGCCGTACCGGGGCGTACTGGCTTACTTTAACCTCTGCCACTATGGTGCATTTGAATACTGTCCCCACACATTGATCCAGACCGTGTTCTTAAGATCTTCATGGAAATCCTCCTCACTCCACATATATCACCCCTACTTGGATGTGACATGCAACAGATGGGGACAGGCCTGTGACAGGCCAGACATGTCCCCCTCAACTCTTTCAGAACATACCCAGACTTTATTCACTATTTTACATGCTGCTCCATGAAAAGTGCCCTCCTGTGGCTTTTTACGCAAGAGACAATCTGGACCATTTTAATTGTTATGCTGATCTTTAAAATTTTTTAATATTATTTAGGTTAGACTAATGCACTATTATTTGACATACAGACAATAGCTTATTGCAATTCATTTGTTACTAAGAATAATATAATCTATTACAAATTAAAATCAATAACGCTTCCTTCGTATTTGCATTTTTCTGTCATTATAAAGTAATGTTTCCCAGGGACAACACGCTGCATTAAGTTTACAAGATGTGTTTTGCAAGCAATTTCACAATCCTCTGCCATGTCCTTTGTACAGATTTTGTTAACAGGTATTCGTGGACTTTTTATAATAAAACACTGCAAATACTACATATTGGTTCCACAAATGACATATATCCTTTCTATATTTATGGAAATAACACAAATAGTGTTGTCTCTAATTTGATTTGCCTAACTGTACATCTCTGGATTATGGCATTAGAGATATATGATAAATATGGATGAGTTCCAGGAACAACATATATTCTAATAATTATCAGAAAAGACCTGTTAGGCAAGAGCTTCAGTTTCACTCAAGCAACTTGAGATGCACCAGGAAACAAGGAGCACCACAAGTGGTGTGTGTGTGTGAATTTATGCCACCAAGACACCATCCCTGATCCTGGGGGCCGCCTCAGTGCTGTCTCAACTTGAGCCAGCAGATAGACAGTGACTCCCAAGGAGCTGCTCCACTGGTCAGGATCTCTGAATCTATTCCTTCTCTGGCTCCAATCCTGCTGTGCCCCCATAGTCAACTTGCTGAGCCCTAGGACAGCTTTAAGTTCCCTGTATGAGACTGCAACGGCACAAATTGCCAAGGATCTAGCCTATTGAGTCATCTAGTCTACCCCCTGGCCATTACAGGACTGTTCCTACAGCAGAGTCTCAAAAATTCTCAAGTACTACATCCAATCCAATTTTAAATAACTCAGATGATAGGGCTTCTACCATTTCCCTGAGAACATTGCTCCTACAATCTAAATACGTGTCACTGTAAGGAAATGTTTACTGACACTCAGTTTAGCTTAATTTTGGCCTAGTAATTCTAGACATACCCTCTCCATACTTGAACTTCCCTTAAAAATTCTTCGCCGTGCTCCTCTCCAAATCAGTCTTTCAAATTTACTTTCTCTTTTCAAGGGAAGAACCAGTGCAACTAGTTCTTGTTGGAGACTTATATCGTTTTTGCAATTTGTTTTGGTGGTTGAAGGATGAACTCATACTTTACTTTAAAGTGTTTCCAAGATTCAAACAAGTTTAAAGATCTGGGATACTGTCCGATCACAAGTGGCTTAAATAAATGGCAGATCCCAGTAATGTTCAGTCCTAGTTTAAATTATTGATAAATGTGACGGATATGTGAATGAAGCAGAATACAACCTAAAGACCAGACACTGAATTTGATCTAAAGTCAAACTCCGATTTATTTCAGAAGGAGTTGCATACATGGATATGACCATAACTATTTAATATATGAAAATATATATTTATATGTAAATATACACCCACATGTGTTATTTATGCATTGTGAAAAAGACATTAACTTTTATCAGGTTTTTTAATTGGTAAAGTTCAGATTTGTGAAAGTGTAAGGAGTCTCACTCTCTTTATACCTATTTGTAATTTAAACGGTAAGCCAAATATTTATGAAATCCAGTGTTTTTCCTCAAAGTGTTAGAATAACATGTTATGTTTCTGATGTCACAGTTATGCTATTGTCATACCTTATTGAAAATCTTGTGCCACTCAAATTTGTAAAACTGCTGCAAATCCTATTTTCTTCTTCATCCTTATAAAATTGCACCTCACAGTTCAAATGGAGTCCCAACTTCATCACAGCAGTTTGCTGGAGCCACAAAAACCCTGTTACTATATTACTTTTTTGAAAATCAGACCTCCCCCTCCAAAAAAATCCTCTACTGTCACATGGTATTAACCTAATAAAATCATATTTTTGTTCGAAGTATTGGTGAGTCACATTATAGCCATATCAAACTTGTGGAAATCTAAAGCCGTATGCCAGTTTTCACCACTATATACTGTATTCATCTATCTATATAAAAGACTTGATTTTCAAAGGTGCTGGTCACCTGCAGCTTTCACTGAAGTCAGTGTGCTGTGGGTGCTCCAAACCTTTAAAAATTAGATTAATACTGTTCTCTTACTTATTCAGATATAAAATGTACAGGAATAATAAATACAGAATATGATAAAACTTAATTATTTTATGCTGCTTTAGGGTTTGAAGTGAGAGGGCATGTTTCACAACATTGTTTCTCTTTTTTAATTTTATTTGTATATGAGGCACTTCAGGATAATTCAAACTCTTCTGCAGCTATATTTTCAGGGCCTTAAAAATAGAAATGCTAAACTACCAGCATCTTTTTTAAACCCCATTGGAACCCTATAATAATTTTAAAAGTTCATAGAATGTACTTGGGAAGTAAAAGAGACAGAAAATGCTCTCTATCTGGGACACAATCTTTCCAAAATACAATTTCGCAATGTTAAAGAAAAATTGTAAATGTGTGCATAATATCCATTGAGATGAAACATCTCATTTAAAGAAATTTCCTGTCTGATTTTAATATCACACAAAATTAAACACATAAATATTAATTTTATGTATCACATCAGATGGAGGCAACGAAAAAGTATGTATCAGATTCAGGCAATGAAAAAGCAATATTTACATTTATGGGTGACTCATTAGTATTTTATTATGTGAAACACTAGGAGGCATCAGTTGGGTAAAAAAAGGAGTTCAGTTTCAAAAAAAGGTAACATTACTAGAACCTATGAAAGTTTGCTACTTCCAAATGTTAATATAGTATACATGTCATAACTTTATTCCCTGCAATAAACAGCCAACACATTATATTATATTGCCAAATTGGATTGTAGTAAAAGAAAAAAAGGCCCACATTTGAGTAGCTTATTAATTTTTAAAACATACTGTGATTTCTACAGATGTAACACAAAGTACAGCTGAATATTATATTTTAAAATATAATGGAATATACCTGGAACTAAGAAAATTTACTTGATGCTTAGTGCCACACTTTTGCTAAATTGTAAAATGCAGATGCTTTCTGCATATGTACCTAGTAGGATAAGTGGTATGAATTTAGTATAGTCTCAAGCAGTTTCAAGAATGATCTAATTGCTATTGAAGGATGTATCACCTAACCAATATTTTTTTTAAAAAAAATAAAGCCTCCAAAACACTCACATACTTTACATGTTAAGTCTATTTTCAACAAGTGTTGAATAAACAGAGATTTTTTAAAGACATGCAATAATGCTCCATGTGGATCATTTTTTTATCACGTCAAATAAAACCAATCATTTCAAAATTGAATTTTCCCTGCTCTGAATTGTATTTAACAATGACTAAGCAACAGGGTTATAGTATCCTTATATAATAATCAATTGAAATTGACGTGTGCCTTGCCATGCTGCAGCAATCAGCTTTTATCTCTGTCTGATCAAAATGACATGAGAACTGCCTAATCCTTCTTTTGTAAGGCACATAAGACTCTGTTGTCACTGTTGGTTTTGTGAATCGCCTCTATAAGCTGGTCTGGTTTCCTAAAGATGACAGATCCCGGTGAACAGCCAAGCTCTACTGCACTGCAGTCAATGCAACTGTGAGATAAAGGTACAGTACTGAAGACACTAGCTTTTAATCACCTGTCCACATGTAACATATTGACTATCAGCTCTTAGAAGATTAGCTTAAATCCTTTCAGAGCATCCAGGCAATTACTATATTCATAAAATGAAAAAAGAGTATTTAAAATATTTCAATTTTTCACTTACAACTTGAATAGCGCATGCTGACCGGAGGTCTTCTGTACATATTTTATTTTTGAAATTAAGTGCAAAGGTATATTGTAACCCTTTCATAGACTAACCTGATATCATTAATCTTAGTGCTAAAGTTTTCTACCTCTTGAGTTACAAATAAACCCGGTTTCAATTTTAGAGGTTTGTCTTTAAATCACCAAATAGACTAAAACGTAGATGTAGAAAAAGTCTGTTTATATTATACTGTGGGATTAAGAAGCCTGAAGTGCATTACACAGGTAGATACACAAATTATACTCCAAAATGTTGCATCAATGAATACAATAAAACTTTAAATTTATTATAGAATATCTTATTTATGTTATTTCCACATTCAGTGTACTTAAAACAACACCAACCATCTTTTTTGAATTTTTGGTAAATTAATGTGTAATTTAGAAGCTTAGTCCAACAGGTGAAAATGTAGTTGAGAATCATAAAACATTCTATTATGCATTCAAGATCAGGGCATGACTTTTTGCTCAACAAGATACAGAAACACTCTTATGGATACACTGTACTACTTTACTGATCAGCTGAAAAATTTACCTGTTACAAAAAAGAATAAAAGAAAGAAAAACTTAAAATGGCAAAAAAATATTTAATTTGAAACTTCTATGCAACTGTTAAGTTTCTACATAGTTATTTATTTAACTATTCCCTCCTATTAAAGAGGTACACAAAAAAGTTAAAAACATTAATAATCAAGAACTTTTAAAGATGAATTTCTGGAAAAAAGTCTGGAAAGGTTAATTTCTGTTTGTCTACAAGGCACTAAATATTTTAAACTCACAAGATAAAATTGTTTCCATGATCAACTCTCTCTCTCTCCCTCTTTTTTCTGTGTGTAATTTATATACCCACAAATAAAAGGACTTTATCAATCAAAGTTATATATGCACTAAAAAAAAAAGGCTTTAAGAAGAATCTTCAGACTACCATGAAATTGGAAGAAGCTTAAAAAGTAAAAAGTGCTTGTCTGATCACTGTAAGGTATTCCTAAATTGGCAATCCAGACACATCATTTTGAAATATTTTAGTCTCACATATTGTTCATCATCTATTGTAGCATAAACATGGAAAGGCAAGTATAAACTTAAATTGGCTTTTTCTTGGTCAAACAGGCTTAAGAGAAAAACTCCAAGAACATGGGATAGTATGTTACAACTGTATTCTTTTATAAGGAAATTTAACGTGGCACTCTACTCTTTCACCTCTTATGACAACTACCAGATAGACATCTGATTTAGGATCTTCTGTCTGTGGGCCTGTTCCTGAAAACTGTTATTCAAATGAGTGGTCTATCCTTATACAGGTAAGTCCTACCATCATCAGTGGGACTTGTTTAAGTACTACTTGCATTAATGCAGGTTTGCATGATCAGGCCCTAGATTTTTCCTTCAGCTACCGTCATAAGATAAACAGTAAAAAATTGATGTCAGAGTTTTAAAACCAAATGATGTGTACAGACACTCTAGATTTAGGGCCCAAACCTGAAGTTCTTACTCAGTCAAGAGTCTTTCGGTGTTTTCAACAAGAGTTAGTATTTGACCCAATATGAATTACATATTTCATCAAAGTGCAGAGGAAAATACATATATGATGTCATAGTTCTATATTTATTTAAATAAAACAGCTAAAATAAGAAACACCGTGGGACTTCTGGTTGGTTGGTTGGCTGGTTTTTGTCTCAGCACAATGTTCTAAGCATCATCTAACAATAATAATTTAGAAAATGACAAATTTCCAAAGTGGCCAATTGCATGAGTGTTTGAAACTGAAATCAGCCAGTAATACAGAGGTTCAAACTGGTTCACAGGTGGTTATATTTCCATGCCCTGCCAAACCTCTAGGGATTAGAGTTATTATATTCCATATAAACATCTTTCTTCTACAACCACAATACACTGCAAAGTGCCAGTAAAAAGAAAGCTAGTCACATTTTTGTCTAACATAATTGGTCTGCTAGCCACGTTTATACCCCTTTTAAAATGAATCTATGAAATTAGAATATAATTTAAGGCGATTGCCATTAAATTTATCATTAGATATATGGTGGGAAAGTGCATTTTGTGTCTAGGCAATTCTCCACAGACCTCCAGTAAAATACTGGCAAAGTGCCTTTCTTTGCTTAATTCTTACATCTTAATATTAAGGTATATATTAAGATATTTTATTTTAAAAGACAGGTATTTGCTAATTATAACCACCATGTATAACCAATGAGAATAAAAACTTTCTTTAAAAACATATAATCACAGGGCCCTGAACGGACAGAAATTATTCAGATATAAAGTTTTGCCCTGTGCTGTTTACCCTTTTCATGTACTTTTGGAGTAAAAGAATAAGTAATATAGTTTTATTCTTGTTCAGTTTTCCAAGATGACAGAACACCATACTAAATTATCTAGAAAATATAAGTATTCCAGTTCCATAATGCACCAACAGTCTTTCTAAATTCCCCCTTTACATTAAACTTTATCTTAACTAACTTTAATCAAAAGTAAAAAAAGCCAGTTTTGCAAAGGAGATGTAACCTTACTCATTCACAATATAAAGATTAGTTCAGGTATTATGAGAATACCACAACTTGCATTCTAACAGAAGTATATACAATATGCCATAATGCAAGCTGCCTCTGCATCTCAAACTTAATTGTGAAAAAAGCAGATGCAAAAAGGTATACACTTACAGGCATGCTTTAGCTAAAACTAAATGCAAGATTTGAAAAAGAGCAGTGGCATATCACGTTGCTCCCATGCCAGACTGTTTCTTCAGTGAACTGTTTGATAAATCAGGGGGCAAGTACTACAAGGTCATAGCATTTGGTGAAATATTAAAACCAAACAAACTGCACACACTTCACAAAATCAAGCACACTAATGAGCAAACTAACTTCATGAAACTTTAAACACTCAAGAGACTGATGGGGACGAGTAATTTGAATAGCTGGTGATTTAACTAAGTTGCTTGACTAACAAGTTACTTTAAGGCAATTGATAGAGGAATCATATATTTAAAAGTATACAACTAACCTCAATCCCAGTACACATTCATAGACTGATAACATTCTTAAAAATGCAATAGGATATGTATATGGGGCTCATATACAATCCCCACTCTATTTTATTTCCATTCTGAATTCATATGTACTTACATTACAAACATTTAGATGTGCAGACTAGTCCTTGAGATATTTTCCTTTCTTAGGGAAAAAAAAACAAAAAAACAAAAAAACCCTTTACTTCTTCCAGCCTTTTAAGTGTTCACCACCTGGTTCAACATGCAGCCTCCTTGAACCACATACAAGCGTCAAAGTCAATCCAATAGCAGCCAGAAGATGTCTGATGTGAGAGTGTGTGTGTGTATCTGTGTGTGTGAGTGCACAGCGTGGAGGAGGAGAAAGTGCCTGTGCTGCTGGCTGGATTAAAAGTAACCGGACTCGTCCTGAAAGCGTCCAGGAAGGAAGTGACAGAAGGCGAATGGGGAAAAGAGAGCAGCTCACAGCCTTTGTAACATCGCGGAGGGGGGAAGGAAGAGACAAGGAAGGGATTCAAAACTACACGCTTGATGAGGTGTCCTTTTCCTCCCTTCCTCCCTTCTCTCTGTCTCTCTCTACTTCTCTCTCTCCCTCTCTCTCTCCCACAATCCCAAACGAATGACTCTCTCCTCCCGAGCTGGAGAAATAATCAGTTTCACTCTTGCAAAAAGGGGGCGGGATCAGATCCCGAAAGCGTTTTAATAAAACAAACATAGAGCAGCAGCAGCGGCAGCAGCTCCTTTCCTTGCCCCTCTAGTCTAAACTAGATTGATAAATTACTCCACTACACTACTTTAATTATGTATATGGTATGCAGAATAAATCACCGAACATCAGCACCTCAATCAAGCACTTTTTAAATGATAATTGCATCTTGGGTGAATCAATCTCTCCATTCCTGACATTTTGCTAATTTTAGGTTTGCGGCGGGGGTAATAGCATATGCCACACGCAAACCTAATGACAATCCTTTATTATACAAAATTAAGAAAACACGGCGAGCTGGTGCATCTCCCCCTCCCCCCCCCCCCCGCACCCCTTCTGGTGAGGTACACCAGCAATAGGACACAAGACCCGCGCGGGGTCTGGGAGAGAGACACCCTGGGCCAACTCAGAAACAATCACGGCAAATGCTGGAAGCAGCACACTGGAATTGCTGCTAATAAAGGGCGCCCAATGTCCTCCAGTGGCAACACTTACACAAACCAACCGCTGTCTGAATGCGAGGAGTTACGGGGGAAAGGGGTTTAAAAATATGCTAACTGCTGCCACCCTAATATGTCCGTGATCATCCCCGTGTGTGTTCGACAGGATCTGTCCATCAATACATTCCAATGTCTATGTACAGGAAAGCGGAGAGAGGTACCCAGTTGAAACAGAGGATGCCGGCAATTATTAAAGGAGAATAAACTGAAAGGGGACCTGAAAAGCAAAGTCTGTGCAAGAGGCAGAGGAGATCCGCTATCATCATCATCTCAGCAACTGGAGACTGTCGGGCCAGCAACTTTTTAATCAGTTTCGAAACATATCCAAACATATCTGTGCTGCGCAGCAGGTGTGTGTATTTTTAGCCCTCATGACATTTCCTACCCGGTCTCCTTGCACCTCTATTGGCCTCTTTCTTCGGAGCCTTCAGTCTGTAAACCAACCCAACTTCCCAAACGCATTAGACTTCCGTATCCAATTGCTGGTGACTTCACTTACCCTGGGCTGCTTCAGCTGCACAGGAAGCAGGCACGGGGCTGGGAGAGAAACAATCGTGATGCTAACGTTTGGGGGAATGCAAATAAACAGACTCCCTCAGTAAATAGGGTTGCTGGTTAGATAAAGTTCTGTTTGTCCAGTTGTCCAAATCAGACCCTACTGCATGAGATGGTCTTTCTGCAGACTTTTCCACAGAAACGTAGTATTTCCAACACACTCATTTACCTTTACAACCAGTACTGAAAGAACTCTTCTGTATACAAATTAAAGTCAAAATTAAACATAAGTAAAAATGTGTGAGTAAAATTATTTTTCAGATTCTTGTTTTAACTTTTATGTAGACAGCCAACTTCTATAAAGCTTTGAGAGCAACAGGAGACTTTATAAAGGTATAAGCCATAACAGGCAGGAGTAAAGGAAACCTGAAGAATATATATATAATAAAATCAAAGCAGAGACTAAAACAACAGTGAGATTTATTTTGGTTTACTTTATTTTTATTTCAAGGGCCTAATCCTACAAAGTTTTTTGCATGTAAATATCCCATTGGCCCATTGACTGACTTCTAAAATTTCAGTTTAGGTAATTAATAACTGTCTATTTACTTTACTGTATATTCTAAAGCAGGAATGCTCAGAGCATGGCCAGTTCTGAATGAAACTGATGGAGTTATAAAGCATTGCCTATGACTGTTCTCAGTTTTGATACTTAGGTGGTGCTTTAACTGACTACAAGTCCCATAACCCTCTATTCCATCATGATCAGATTTGAGAATAGTAGGTGGACAGTTCTTTCTGGACAGATATCCACATCCCATAAAACACAACAACAATAATCAAAATTAATAATAAATAAACATAAACATGTATATTGCAGTTGCATCTAAAGGCCTCAGCCAGGTAGGCACCGTAGAGACATCATAAATGACAGTAGTTGGCATACATGTTAGCAGTCTCAGCAGAGGTGCCAAACCCTGGGAGAACATGAACTCTGAGCTACCCTTTCAGCCATAGTGGTCTCACCATGTTTGGAGTGAGGCACACTGATCCTATCCCTGCTGTGCCTGTTCTGTATCTAGAGTTTCATTCTCCCAGGTGTCAATATGGCACCAGTCTTTCCAAAAGCAATAACATAAATATTTTTTTAGGTTTTTTTTAAATGGAGCGTTATATGTAGATATATCTAATTTCCAGGCTCACACCTTTGTGCTGTAGATGAAAATGGCTGTAATCTGCTGCATTTTGTGCAAGCTAAATGCATCTTTCAGGCTTTTGCCTAGTTGCTCAAGCAGACCATTCAATTGGCAGAGTAAAGCTTGGATACTTCAATTCAACATCAAGAAATCAGATAGCAATTACCACAACAAAGTAATATGTACAGCTGCTTAATATGTCTACTATGCCTTCCACATTTTTAGGCTCTGAGGGCCTAATCTTTAAATAGTTGTGACCTTCATATATTAGACTATCTGTAAACTGTGCCAGGTTTTTGTCAGAGCACAATTCATCAAAGCAAGTAGAGGACACCTACCTCCATCTTAAAACAGAATTAAAACATTAAGCAGAAAAACAGAGAGATGGACAGATCTACAGTAGAGGGCATGCTTCCTCATCAATCCCAGGATTCAACAAAGCATTAGTGCACAAATATGCAATATCTTTTGAAATATGTGTACAATCTTTCTACCTGGTAGGGTTAATTTTAGAATCTGGAATTATTTTAAACAATGAAAAATATTTGCTTTGTTATCTGTATCAAGTTTTAAAAACATGCATTATAAATAGCAAATATTTTGGGGGAGAATCCCTGTTGAATTTTTTCCGAAATGATATAATCTAAACTATGGTTCCTGTTGTAAACTGGTCATTGGAAGGCCTGTTGAAAACCTGTACTATGATAAATGTTGCACCTTTTTCCAATGCACCACCTGACATATCTGAATTAAACAATAAAGCATAACATGAGGAGGGATCATTAGAAATTCAGATCCCCAAAAGCCTTATCAGAATGAGATATTATGGTTATCTTAGACAGCACTCCCCATAAAGGGTCTTAGTAAAGTTCATTTAAGGGTGACAAAATTTTTCTTAAAAGAAATGAGGCTACCAATTTACATCAATAAGTGACATTTTAACAGATGACTGAGATTAGAACAAAATGATCCACTTACTTTGCATCCTAACCCTGGGGTGGTATAGTTTCTATTTTCTGTTCAGAGTTCTGCTCCACCCCACTCCACCCCTTGCTCTTATAACCACCTCTCTATCTTATAACAGCGGTGTACTAAAGCACTTCTTCCTATGTCTGTCTGCTTTTTAACTTGGCCCATGCTGGGTGCAGCTCTTGAAGTGAGCTTTAAAAAATTATTTTAAAGTGAGCTGGGGTGGTTGCCACAGCAACCCACCCTGAGAGGAATCAAGGCTATAGATTATTCTACCCCACAAGATTATTCAACAGTACTGTATTTGTTCTACAGTCATTCAGAATATTCCTTCAATCCATATGCCTTTATAATTGAACATAATGTATACATTTGGAAAATCTCAAAGATAATAGGATATGGATTCCAGGAGCAGAATTTAAATATTTTATAAACCATAGGAAAGAACTGGAATGTATATAATTTCTTGTCAGATGAGTTAATTATAAAAGATATCCACAAGGCATGGCTGAAACATGAACTTTAAATAAAATGGTATGCCATTACTAAAATGGTGAAATGCACAGCAAGCAATGATTACAGAAAGCCTTTGTCAATGGTATACCTGTAAGTACCCAATACAGCAGACAGAGTTTGCTGTCAAGGCTTTGCTCTGAGCCTAAAATTTTAAATTGTAAATACTATTTAATAATATTAAATGCAATAAATATTAAACACTCACCACATACCCCCTCTTTATTGTCAAAATCATCCGCCTCCAATGCTTTACTTAATCTGTTCCATAGTAGTTACTTCACAGTTTACAATTCTTATTCGGCACCTTAGATATTTAAAAGCACAAAAGTAGCATATTATTAAAATGTAGGTCTGTTGTAGTGATGCAAATACATTTAAAGAGATGTATGAAAGAAACAGGCCCTGAAAAAAACTGTCTTTATTGTTCTGAACTTACATCTCACAATCATATCACTTTTAACTTTATATGATCAAATACCATTATGTATTAAACAGCTGCAGTAAAATCCATCTGAATCCCACTTTAGGGATTCTGAAATATCAATACAATTGTTAATTGTAATAAAACTATTGATCTCAGATTGTAATAATCTTCCAAGTAAGTATTATATAAAATAATATATTTATGGTTTAATTCACTGTTTTTTTTAAACAGTTCACTCACTGCTAAATGAAGATGTGTACTGCACAGGGGTAACAATTAAAATTATTGTGTCAAATGCTGGAATTTTATGGCAAAGTGTATTCATCAATTTATTTTCTTCTTTTAAGAACTACTGGTTTTTACACACCAACAACCATCTGAGGAAGGTTCTGTAAAGGCCTACCTTTTAGGTTGCAAAACTGTCTGTAATCAGAACACTTTTCTTCTTGTATTGTCTGTCCAGCCTTCTGTACACTAGTTGCTTGTGAAAATGGTGTCTGCAGCCCAACTGTAATGTGCCCCCAGCAAATTAATCGAATAAATGATCAGGTTTATAGCTGCAGACTATTTGAATGATCATTTGGACCATTTCTTATCTGATAGTTTCCTGATAATATCTTGCCTCTCTATTAATACTTTTTTTTAAAAAAAAGTTTAATTTATTTGCATATTTGAAACGGCTTGAAAATTACTGCACAAGACAGTATTTGAGTTTTAGGATAAACTTATTATTGTTCATAACCAGGAAGTCAGTGTATGTCTTGAGGTCATTCACAAAACACTCCGATTTACACAGGATGGTCCTGTAAAATCCCTCTCACAGGCAGAGTATGCCTGGTTTCGCCTCGCACCTACAGTGTGGGTCCTTTTCTTTAAACTCTTTATACGGGGGTGGGCTAGATTCCAAAGAGGGGCAATAAGGCGCGGGGGAAGAAAGAGGGGGATACTTCAGAACCTCCGGGGAACTTGGGACTCTGGCCAGCCTTTGCCAAACATTCCCAAATCCAAAACTAAGGGCTGCTTTTGAGTTCAAACAGCCGAGACCCCAGCAGATGATTCTTATGGCCACGTAATCCACTGACACTGAGCAGATTACAGACCAATCGACAGTACAGTAAAACAACAGCCGCGCGGTACCCGTTTGATTTCCCCTCCCGCTTCAGGCTGCTGCCGGTGTAGTGTCAGAAAAAGAACAGCCAAGAGGCGTACCATGTTGGTACTGGTAGCAAAATGTGTCCGTAGCGGCTTTTAACATCACACCCGGCATCGGGTCTCAGCTCCAGGCTCTCTCCCTTCTCTGGGGTTGTTCACAGTTGCGACGAGCGGGTGTGTGTGCACAGTGTGTGCTTAGGGAAAAGAGAGGGAAGGAGCAAATAATCCCCTTTGTGTGCACTAGGGCAAAACGGTTTGTGTGTGCACTGGGGAAAGAGGAGCAAGAGTTATGTGTGTGCAGGGGGAATGTCATTCCTGGTTAGGATGACCAGATGTCTCCATTTTATACGGACATTGGGGTCTTTTTCTTCTATAGGCTCCTATTACCCCTCACCCCCTGCCATGATTTTTCACTTTTGCTGTCTGGTTATCCTATTCATGGCTATGGATTGTGAAGAGAGGAACAAATGGGCGTGAGCACTGGAATCAGGGCAGCAAGTGTCAGCGGTGAACATGGAAGTGTGTGTGTGTGTGCGCATGGATCCCATGGACCCCAGGGGGTTGGGGGGTTAATGTGTTTTGGATGTTGGGAGAAAATTCTGTTGTGTTGGGTGTACCCGTGGAAGGTAGATGAGCGGGAGGAGTACAGGCAGCGCGACCTAGGGGTTTGGAGTGGAAGGAGGGTGGGAGAAGTGGGTCGTAGAGGAGGAGGAGGACGGGGTCCCACGCGACGTGTGCCTTTGAGCTGAAAGAAGAGCATCCTCCGTGTAATGTAGCTGTGGAGAGCGGGGTGGGTGGGTGTGTGCGCGCGCGCGCAACAGGGGAGCGCTGCGGTGTGTGCACCATGTGGGGGACACGCGTGCGTGCGCTGGAGAGGCGAGCCCGGCTTTAGGGATGTGCGCTTTAGGAAGGAGGTAAGAATGCCACGTGTGTGCGCGCACTGGGACAGGGACTGGGGCCGGGTATGTGTATGCGCGCGCACTGGCGGGAGAGTGCCGCGCCGCAGGGTGAGAGGGAGGGAAGGGCTTCGTGTGTACGCACTGAAATGGGGGGACGGGATTTGTCACTCACGGAGGTGGGGTGGGAGTCGGTTGCTCTGGGCCAGTACTGTAACCAGGACTTCTTTCCCTGCCCCTCTCCGACTAGGAAAGCCCACAGAGGAGGCGCGCAGTCAGGAGGACCAAACGCCCAAATAAAGCAGAAATGCACTTACATGCTGGACCCAGTCTGGATGCCCAAGTCACACAGTGCGCTTTATTCCCTGCCCATCAGTCCCTCAGCCAGACTAGGCACCGCTGCCCAGTCTCCCTCGCCTCCTGCTCTCCGCCCCGCCACTGCCCCTGGTTTGCCTGTCTGGACTCAGGAGCCCACAGGGCTTGGGGGGAAGGAGCGGGACGGAAGGGAAGAAGCAGGGACACATGGGGGCTGCCTGCCTTGCTGTCATCACAGCGGAGCCATCAGCGCTCCCAGGTCCTCTACTGCAGCTTCTCCCAGTCCCATCTGCACGCCTCGGCTGGAGCGGGCTCAGCAGGGGCTGTTGGCAAGGGAGTGCTGCTAAGTCCCCTGCTATTCCTCCGCGGGGATCATATGGAAAGGTGGATGGGGCGGGGGGAATAAGCTGTGCATTTTAAAAACGCGCTATTAAAACATACCAGCCTGGATCCCACCTTCCCCACTTGCATCTCACCGTGCAGAGGTTTGCTGCAGTGGGTGAGTCCTGCCCAAGGCAGAGCTCCATCCCTCTTTCGGTTTGCAGAGCAGCTGCAGCGCTCATGCAAACGAGCAGGACTTGGGGTTTTTTGAAAGCACACATATGCTTTAAAACACAGTATACTGGTCTCGTTGGCTGTGGTAGTGGATTCAGACTGGTAAGGGTGCTGAGGTGAGGTTGGGTGGGTTTTTTTTGGCAGTATCCTGGAATTATATTTGATTATGCAATAAAGTGCAAACAGACAAATGTGATAATGCCCTTTTTTTTGTTTCAGGAGTTTCTCAGCATTTACATTAGATGTCACTTGTTTCAGGAGTTTATTATAACTCAGCTGGGCAAATGCGCTGGCTACTGAAATATTCCCAGCAACCTCCCAGCCCGCCCCCACTACACCCCCAAACTGGTGTTTGTAGAGCTGCGTCAATTATTTGGACTAAAACCTTTTATTACAACTTTGTTATTTAAAATAACAGAACGAGAGAGAGAGATGCAAATGACAGGAAATTCTAACTCAGAGTTGCATCTGTGAAAGTCTTGAAAATCCATCAGCAACGTTAACTCTGCTCTGGGCTCCGCTATGTAGTCAGCTGAGCTTTGCACGAACCCACGCGCGAGAGAGATATGGCTCCCCTGTCAAGCACTTTACATTTTTTGTCTTCCTCTCTGTCCTTGGTGGCTACAGATAGTATTTGCACAGTATAAATAAGTTTATAGTGGAAATCTATTTGCACGTGAGTGTTCATGTCTTAGACCACACTGGGAGGAAGAATAAGTATAGTTCTCTATATACCACATGTAATGGAATGGGAGATAGTCATGAGTGGTTGTGGGAAATATGTAAATTTGTAATAGAAAACTATATTGTTGATGGGGAAGAGGATTGGGTAAAGCTGTTTGATGTAGCTAGTATGTATGAGATATAATACAGGAGATGGCTTATTCTGGGCAGAGGAATTTGTCTATAGGTGTGTGGTTCCTGTATTGTAAGAATGTAATTTGAATGGGTTATTGTAGCAGGGGTATGTAGCTCATATTTAGAATTGTATGTAAAGATATATTGAGTGTATGTCTCTAAGGTATATTGGATAGATAGAGGGAACAGTGGGAGGGTTGTTTGTGGTATCTCTTATTTTCCAGACTTTCAAAAGTTTACCTCTCCCCTGATACGTGGGTTTTGCTATTTTTGATGTTTTCAAGGGTCTTTGCAACAAGGAAGATATAGGCAAAACAATGAAAATAGCTACACACAAAGTGCCATCAATCAAACAAGTGAACAAACTGAAAAAAAATGATTTTTTTGCTAACTTCTTTCATTTATAGTAATCTTAGGTGTTACATTGTTCTAACAGAAAATGTTCTGAAACTGATCTCCAAGTTGATACTGTCCCCCTTTTAATATTTCCTAACTTTTTTTGAGGGTAAAGGGGTCTGCGAATTTTCTTAAGGTTTTTTTCCCCAAAAAAAGTATTTATAAATAAACCAATGAAATGTGAAAACATTTGTAGATAAATGTTTTTTTTTTTGACAAAGAGCCTAGGCTTTGCTAAGATAATCATAAAATGTAAAAAACAGAACAAAATATTAGAATCAAATACTGAAGCGTCCTATCCCAAGAGTGGTTCCACTAATGGAGTTTACAAACCAGAGATCAGGAAAACTTTTAAACCTGTTGTGACCTTGGAAGAATAAACTCCACCCCATTCTTGACGTTTTATAGGTGTAATGTTAGAAAACAAATTTTGTCTATGGACCCAATGCAGGAAGACACTTTATTTCCTTATTTTAAGCCTGGATGTAGTCCCATTGACTTCAATGGGGAAAGTGTTTTAACAGCTTACTGAATTTGGACCATTGTATGAATTATCATCCGTGAAAGCTGCAGAATTGACATACCATCCACACAAAATCTTTGTGGATTTCTGTGGGGCTCATGAGCCCGATTCAAAGCCCATTCAAATCAGGTGGAGTCTTTACATTGACGTCAGTGGGTTTTAGATCAGGCCCTAAAATGGCAGTTCAGACTCTTATAATGTCTACATCAAAGATCATCCAACCCTGCTCTCCCAGCACCGGGACCCCATCTCCTGTACCAGACCCTTTCTCTCCCTACCATGTTTAAACATCCACATTATCATTTGCACCCATTATAATGTTCATTATGTCTGTTTTTAAAAGGGGGAGGGAATCACTGAAATCAATGGATTTGCAAGGGAGAAATGGACAGCAAAATTTAACCTAAAATTACAAAATAATTCCTTAAGATTTATGGACTCCAAAAATGTACATCTGTGCCTCTATGCTAATTTTCTATGGAGGAGAAACGTATGAACAATTTTGAAGTTCCTAGGCTTTAAACAAAAATCTTTAAGCAAACATCTGCTAGTTTTGTCTCAGAAACATAACTCAGACTGCTTCTGTAGTTAATCTTCAATTCCCACCAAAAAAATCTCCTTCCACATAAAAATATAAATACATAAAATTTCAGATTGCATAGGTTTTCTTTAGCAAAAGATAAAGAAGCTGGTTAAAACTGGGCCTAGAATGGAAACTTGAAATCAATTTGTTTACATGTCACTAATGTCTCAGGACAAGGCATATATATTTCAAAATATTTTTTTAAAAAAACTGATTTGTTCATTTGAATGAGAGAAAAATATGCACCAGTCTAATTATTTTTGTGTTCAGATAATTAAAAAATCATTTTTTAAAGCAAAAAATTTGGCAGGGAATAAATCCATGATACACTGTAATCTGTCTGTCAATTTCATGACTGCTAAAATCTACCTGGATAAGTGAACATCAGAAATACAATGAGCTTATCATTAAATAAAAAGAGTTTTAACAAAATATATGTAGTGTAGTAATCAACAATTTCAGTCTCAAGTAAGTAGTGCATTTTATAAATAGATTTAAAAAAACAGCAACAACCCACCTACATACATTATGTTCTCCCTGTAAATAATTTGTTTCATTTTACAAATTAACAAGAGGAAGGAGATTCAGACCTAAGTCTAGCATTCTGCTCTTAACTCATGGTATTGTGTTCTGTTTTTTTGACTAACAAAAGGAGGTTGCCCTGCTCTCTGTTGTGATCTGACCCCTGCATGGCATGCAGGGGATGGAAACCTCTCAGAGACAGCCCCTGGAGAATACTTAGATTGAAAGGTGTCATATATCTGGCATAACATTTCTGCATGGGCTGCTTTTTCCTAGTCCCCAGTGCAGAGGGTATGTTGGGGACTGGAAGGAGCATACTGGCAAGGGAGTTGGCAAGAGGTCAGAGGGGATTTTAGTCAGTGTGTGCTGTGCTCTGGCTATTTCTGCTTTCTATGGCCCATACATAACAGCATAAACTAGAAGAGTGAGGCTGCTCTCGGCCAGCTAAACTCTTGCCTTCCCCAGAATAAAGGGAGTGTGGAGACATCTTAGAGCCTCTTTGCAGAATGTCTGCCTTATAAATGAGTTTCATATTTATCTTTCAGTGTCTTTCATAACCTGTAGGCTTGACCCAGCAGAGAATAACTAGCTTTCTGGATCATGCCCATTTCAGAAGGACAAGGCTTCTTCACAGAAGGTTGGCCTTTCCAGGAGAAAGTTCTGTTTGCTGCAGAAGGCTCAAAGAGAGCCAAACGGCAGAACAGCTTCCTGTGAAGTACGCTGCACAGCTGAAACGGGAAGGAACTCTCATATAAAATAACTTGCCCTCTACATCATCCTGCTCCATATCCACATGACTTCTCACATTTGGTTCCTGCAGCCCACGTGTGACTACTGTATAGAAAGCAGAAGCCTCCTCCCTCCTTTTCCTTTTCCTTGATCTCTATTTCTTTTTGGGAAGGTTTGGTTATTCGTCAGGCTACACATATCTTCTCATTTCCTGAAATGGAGTTGTTGGCCATGGTTTGACTGTCTTCACACTCACTTTTTGGTGAAAAAACAACTGATAGCGTCTCCTTGTTAATACCTTCATACTCCAAGCACTTGATTGCCGTCTCTGGTGGTACACTAGGGAAGTAGGTAGCCTGAGTTGGCCAGAAAATGCCTAATGACGCATTCTGCAGCTACTACAGATAGGAGCGGCTTCTGCAACTGTGGAGACAATGAGATCCATGAAACTTCTGAGGGCCAATAAATGTAGGGAATTGTTTTCGGCAGACCTTAGCCACAACTCAAATAGAATTTCAAATAGAAATCGAACTTATTTTAAGGTGAGAAAAACCTTGGTTAACTTATTCCCCCATTTCTGAAGGCAACTATATTTCCTGGCTTTGGCTAAAAGTGAAAATTCCAAGTATCACAAGGAAGGCTGCTGCTGCTATATTTCTAGCTAGAAAGGAAATACCAGAGGTTTTGTGAGAAACCTAGTTCTCATTAGTCTTCCAAACCAAACTTTAGGATTCACTTTAGATAAGCATCCAGACTTTTGGAAGTTTCTCTGACCATTTGCATCTGCTGCAATTTGCTCACCACTTGCTTAAATCAAATTTGGAGTAAATGAAATAAATAATATTAAATTTTAGAAGGGTGTACGCTCACCAAGTTACAAACAGGGTGTGTAGTATGGTATCTTGTGTATATGCTGAGTGTGCACACAGGGTATGGAGAATTGGACTGGTGTAAGAGGGCCCCTAGGTATCTGACATTCTGCCAGTGTGCGTGTGCAAAAATGCTTAAGTCCTGATACCCATTGCCCAGCTGATGCGTAAGCCCCAGTGGGATTCACAATCTAAGTATTGCTTTATTTATCTTGTTGGCAGGGACTAAACTGATAGAGATGCTCAGAGGCTGCCTGAGAGCAGACCGCACAATCAATGGAGGAGCCCTGCACAAAACAATGGAGGAGGTGGTGGTATTGCCCTTTTACCCAGTAGCCCAGGGTTAGAGTCTCTTACCACTAGACTATTGGAGAAAAGAGCACTACCACCATCCTCCTTTCTCTTGAGAAAGGGCTGACCTGTCTTAAGCATCTAACTCCTCAGGCTTAGGCCCCATCCTACTCCTCAACATCTTTTATGGGCTACATTGTATGGCTCCCTACTCAATGTGCTGTGTTTTCTGAATCCCTTTCTTAGGCTCCTAACTCTCCCCATGCTTTGTATATGGAGCCTGGATATCTAACTAATGGCCTAGGATTCCATTGTGTGATGTGGCAACTAAATGTAGGTGCTGCAGTGCTGAGTCTTATTCCCCATTGTGGATCTAGTCTCTAGGCACTACTAAAATACTATTAATAATCATAATTAATATGATGACTTTTGGGAGGGGGGTATGGACATTTTCTTAGTTTTTTTTATAGAGGGCTTCTGAAAGTTGAAAACTCTGTTGGATATGTTAGTAGAAACCTGTAACCCCTATAAGCACAACATTCAACTTTCAGATGTTGTGCTCATGCTATTTATGCTAACATATGTTAAAACATTCATGAGGCCTGTGCTGTTCTATCATTCATTATAACTCTCCCGTGGAAGCCCTTTTAAAGGTTGCACTTATTGAGATTACAAGGAAAGAGAGGCAGAAAAGATTGTGTGTTGGCTATGGATTTAGGTTAATTTTTTGCACCTGAAGCTGAATTGTGGCTGTTGTATAATCTATGGCAAGAACAGATTCAGTTCTTTGGTTCCAAAATTAACAATTTGTTCTCATTAGATCCATAGTGTTGGGAATATCATGAGATCAGATAGTCATGGAAGATATTTTCCATCTCAAATAGTGGAAATCTCATGGGAACAAGTTGTCCTGTGAGAATCTGGTTACATCAAAACTGGAACTTGAAAATAGGCTTCTTCAAATTTTGGATCCAGCTTCGAGCCAAAACTTGGAGTGAATTTATATTCTAGTAAGACTTATCTGAAATTGGAAGGGGGTTCAGATTCAAGGTTCCCCATAGCAGTTTTGGCCCACATCTTGCTATAAGTCCGAAAATCTCTCATAAGGAAACACAAAGCCAGGAAGATGACATATGACCTTCAGAAATGTCTGAGATGCAACATTGGGAATGTCTATGTAAGCCAATCAAAGAGAACTAAGCCAGTTCTCTAAGTATGATAGAAATCCTTGGAAATTCAGCTTTTGATAAAGAAGACAGTTGAAATTGTGTCTTGCATGAGGAACATGACAAAAGGCTTTGATTCTTGTTCTTTATCTCAAATGAATCTTTTAAATATAAATTGAAAGTTGTTACATTAACTGGTCCACCAAGACATTACCCCTCACCACATTTAAACTCTTCCTAACAATTCACTTTTTCCACCGTGACCACAAGAAGTGAGTTATGATTCACTAACTTCTATCTTTATCTTCACTATGTTATTAAAAACAAACAAATATTTACAAAACAACCAAGATGTGTACATTCCCAAACTGAGTAACAACTACATGATTACTGTAGTCTTTCCTTCCTTGCCCCTCTCTCTATTAATCACCCAAATTCATGTCTCCCCTAAGATGTAGGCTAGAAGCTCTTTAGGGCGGAGCCATGTTTTTCTATTTCTTGTGTGAAACACGTAGAAGCCTTTTGGGTGCTATAAAATACTTAATAATAACCACCACAGGTCAGATTCTTATCTTGTGTAAATCAGTGTAGCACCATTTACTTTGATGTAGCTATACTGAGTTACATCAGCTAAAGAGCTGTCCCCAAAGTTTGGGTTTCATTGTAAACTTCAAATTTATCATGATACTCCAAACAGTATGAGCTCTGGATCAGTTTTATGCCTCACCCTCTGGGATTCCCCTCTCTCTACCAAGCCAACCGCCAGCTTTACTTTAAATATCTTCAAAGGGCTGAGAAAGCAGTGGCTTTCCAGTCGTTTGTCCTTCAATATCTGTGGGGGGCCACTTGGCTGACCTTCTTAGCCATGAGTGGGATGGAAGAATGAGGAGTGAAGAACAGCCACTGGAGTGGAAGGAAGATGTATGATTTATTGTATGGGGAAGACCTATTGGGTGGGAATATTCATGTTTGGGTTGAAGGTAGATTGAAGAGGGAGGGTCCAAGGACTATGGACGGGAGAAGGGGCCCTAACTTGGTGAAGGGATCTGTGAGGGGTATTGCTGAATTAAAGGGGTTTTGGTTAAGGACCAGGTTTTCTGGTGGGGGTTGGGAGCTCTTTTGTGGTTGCCAGACTAGAGGTCGGAAGAGGCTCTTTGTCTTAAGCAGGATTCACACCTATTATAACTTGCATGTGTTCCACAGAAAGATTACCAAACAATCACTGACTTTGGTGAGAGTTATGCATATATGTGGACCACAGGACTGGACCCTATAATGTTACCAAAAGTTTAGTGGTAGAGTTCCATATAATTAACTGGTTGAGATAGACTGCAAAGGACACATAATACAAATGAAATTAGTGATGGGTCAGTCCTTACTCAGGCAAAATTCCCCATTGAACTGAACACAAGTTTCACCTGAGTGAAACTGCAGGATCAGACCTGATACTATTAACAACTTTCAAAAGATTCAGGTGCCTCCTGAAGACTGGAAGGACTGAAGGCTGGTTGGTTGATTATCTTAATGCTCAAGACTTTTGCTATGACTTGTGGGTTCTTTCTTGATTTTTAGTATTATTACTGGATGATACTGGTTTGCTAGTACTAGACTTTTTACAAGGATATAACATCTATTAGTAACATTTTCTCTAATGATTTCAAATTAGGACAGGTATATATATGGCTATTAGAGCAAGAGTTGCCAATGGATGTGTATATTGAGTATTACAATGTTCTGCGATCACTCGATAGAATCAAGTAGAAAGAACAAATAGTGCAGACATAATAAAGCTAAACATTTCTATGATTTTCATGTTATTTAATGCCTTTTTTCTTCCGTCATTAATGACTTAAAGAGAAGAATTAATGAGGGAAAGAACTGAGTTTTTGAGGGAGCAAGATTCATAAAGGTTTGTTCTGTTGGACTGGCTGTTTATCAGTTGTTAGATATCTTGGTTGATTTTTTTTAATTGGCTGATGCTGTCATACAGTACAGTATATCAACCATATCAATATTGGGGTCAGCTTCAGATATCAATTGCACAACATGAATATGTTGCATATGTATAAATAGAGAAAGATTGTATGTATGTATGCCTGAACAAAATGGCCACTAACTATTTTATTCGATCTGTAAAGTCACTTATGGTGATTCCAGTGAACTGCAACTGTATAGTCATCTTTGAATATATGCACTTATCCTTTCCAAGTTGTATATATTGAACTTGAATGTTAGAATCCACTGTTTTTACATTTAAATTTAAACATTGAGCACATTATACTTTTTAGAAAGTGTTTCCTTTTCTAAAAAATTCTATTGTTTGTTTTAGCATAAATGGAATTTTTGGTATTGGCCTTGTAATTCTAACTGCTTCTCTAGGAAAGAATATTAGTATACATGGATTGCATTTTGCAATATATATTCAGGAGAAAAAGACCCAGTGAACAACAGAAATGCTGTATTTTTGCTCAGTATTAGGATGGGGCAGGCAGCAGAGAGGCCATCCAGGGAGCTCTAGTGTCCCGTTGTACACAGTGGGGCCAAGCACTATGGCAGCTTTGTGATAGGATTGTATCAGGAAATTGTGGGCAAAAAGTCAGGGGAGATGTAGGCGCATGGTCAGTGTGTCTTCAGTTGCATAGTAGTCCATAGCCACTACTGTAGTCCTGGAGTAGAAGTACCCAAGCTAAGCAGCTGCTCCGTGTGCAGCCAATAGGCTGACAGGCAGGAGAATTCCATTCTTCACCACCCTCTAACATCCATATATTCCCATGTAAAGCTCATTTACTGTGACTTTAAGTAGAGGAGCAGGATTTGGTCCAGTGACTTATGAACTCAGTGGGAATATTTACTAAAAACAAACTGGAGGATTTGGCTCTATAGGTTTACATAGAAAACATTTTAATATCCATTTAGGGGACTAAGATTCACTTTGAAAGAAAAACTGATTTGTAATTATATTATTTCAGAGATAATTGAAATTTTACATGAGAAGTTAAATGTTCATTAATTAAAAAGCCAAATTGACAAAATATAATGGTATACAGCTTTAATTCTTTTTTCACTTGCACCAGTTTTAAACCAGTATAATTCCATTAACTTTAGTGGAGTTGTGGTTTACATCCGTTCAAATGAGAGGAGCACAAGGCACAAAATACCATCCAGCTCTGATTTGAAAAGCTTTACATTAACTTTTGAAGAACACAACATATATTCATTCTGTTGTACTTTTTGCCAAATCTTTGTGGTTAGAACACATTTATATTTACACGCACTATGGAATAACTAATATAATTATCTTCCTGACACTAAAATTTTGGATTCATTGCAAAAGACAAACATATGGTTGAAAGCTGAAGATGTTTGTAGTTTGTAGAAAGATTTTTAAAAAACAGCTGCAGAACAAGCATTTTACGAAGTATATAACTCAGGTCAAGATGAGTGTTGGTTTCTTAATTCTTAAGAAATAGGTGGGGCAGTAATAAATGAATGTATTCATTCATTCCAGATCGTAGGGCCTGATTCTGTTCCTTTAAAGACAATAGAAAAACTTTTATTGAATTCAATGAGAACAGGATTTTTATCACCCAGCATTTAATCACCAAATTACATTTAATAGAAATATTTCAGAATTTCATTCGTATTGCAACTGTGTTTAAATTTGTTTATCAAAGAAATTACAAGCACAATAACCAATAAAGGATAATTAATTATCCTGAATTTGATTGTTTGAATTGTATCTAATCTGAAATCTCTACTTTGCATCATGTGCAGCCTAATCAGCATTTCAAAAAGCGCACTGTTCTCTAGTGAAGTTGTATTTAACAAAAGGGACTAATTAAAAGATTTTTTTGATATGAACTGAGGTACAGACTAACTCTATTAAACTCTGTTATGAGTCTAATGAAATTATCTAGGATTTAGTCACATTAATTGCTGTTACCAGGGCTCTAGGATCAATACAGTGCAGTGCTGAGGAAATGATAGCCTAGGAAAATAAGCTTTAAACCAAAAGTTGTGCACAATGCTTAGCTAATATCATATGTACTTATTTCAGATTTACTCTAGGAATGACATTTATTACATATATTTACCTTTTTATAATTTAACAGTGCTGCGACTTAATGGATGTATAAGGCATTTGCTAGTGAGATTTCTGTATTTTAAAAATATGATAAATGAATAAGCAATTTTCTACAGATTTATTCTTATTTCATAGGAACACCAGAGCTTTGGTATTCAGCAAAAGTTTCTTTTGCTTTTCATAAGTTGTTTCATTATCAATATTAATTTGAAAAAATATTTACATTTATGGTGTTCCTATTTATTTTTAATCAAGTATTGTTTCTGTGTCCATGTAACAAACCACAGAATATTCTTGTCATAATAAAAATTAATTGGTTTTAACGCAGCATTGTCCATGAAGTTGCACTGGCTGTGCTGTACCCTTCTTGTGTTCCAAAATGAGCAAGACAGACAAAGATTAAGGGCCTGATCCAGCTCCATTCGGATCAAAACTCTCATTGAATGTAACAGGTCAGGATCAGGCTTTGTGTCCGAGTAGAGTGACCAGATAGGAACTTTGAAAAAATGGGACGGGGGTAGGGACTAATAGACATCTATATAAGAAAAAATCCCCAAAAATGGGACATCTAGTCACCCTATGTCTGAGGAAATTCACTAACGTGGAATCTTTAAATTTTAATGTTCCATCCCAGCTTCAGCTCCCCCACCCTGGTAAATCATTCATATTTTCACACTTTCAAGCAATCTCCAATGTAGAAGTTATATAATTGTTTATTTAAGCATGCTCCTGTGCTTTTGCTTTACTTTTGTCCCTCTTATGTGCATGTGACTTGTGAATATGGTATTTGGTTGTTTAGTTTCATATGTTCATTATGTATAATCTTCATCTTCAGGTTTTCTGTTTGCTTATTTGTTAAAATAAATGTTTTCCATTTAATACAACAGTTTGTAAAAAAAATTGCTGTGAAGCAAAGTTAAAAGGATGAGTTCTTGAAATAGAAATTCATAATAAAAACATTTAAAAAATATGTTTTAACATGTGGACTCATTTCCTCCATGTTTTCACATTAATTAAAATCTTATTGTCATGAAAAAATATCCCTATTGCATTCCCTTTTCTCCCAGATCTCTTCCCCATCGTCCCCCACATACACTCAATTTGTGGTGTCATAAATCTAAACATTGTGCAAACTAACTGTAAATTTAAAAAGCACTGTACAAAGAAAATATTTCCACAAAGTCTTTGTTTCATGATCTGACTTCTTACTCCAATGAAATCCACAACTGTTTCATATGGTACCCTTTGAATGTAAACTATTTAAAAAAATTATTTCAAGTTTTTTTAATTCACTCTCTTTTTACTGTATAGTTAACCCATCATGTTGTTCATATGGAGTTCTTGAGGAATTTAAATGTCAAATTAAGCTACTAATACAGGGAGAATTCTACAAACAAAAATCATCCTATTTCATGAGAGCTGAAAAGGGTAATGATTTGTTAAGAAACAATTTTCATATAGAGAAAAGAGTTTGAACAGCCATGTTGCTGGCTGTGAATGTTCCTAAGTAGTTCTGTATGTAGTCCTAAAGGTCCTTTGCATTCATATTTAAAAGAAACTATTTAAAAGAAATCAACTAAATCTTTCACTTTCAAGAAACCTTTCATGAACAAAAAAATTATAATAAAGTACCACATGAAACAGAATGTGAAGCATGCTACAGAGTTTATCTATTTTCAGTCAAAAAAAGTTTTGAAGTCTGAGCTATGATTCTGGAGGACAGATATTAGCTCTTTGTAGAGAGCAGATCAGCTTTAAAGACGTATATTATTTTTTCATTGTTTTGTCTATTAAAACTTACCAGTGCCCTTCTTCTGCTTCTCCAGGAAGTTGTACCCGTCAGCACCTGCTGAGGGCTTCGTTGACCAAACTGACAGGTAAAAAAATTCCTGTAGAATAAAGCCAGACCAGCTGGCTTTGAAGAGAAACCCCCCAGTTTGGGTTGTGTTTGCCTCACTCACCCTCTATTATGAAGACAGAAGCTTTTTCCCTTTTAGTTGTTGACCTGTAAGATGCGTGATCCCTGTGCACAAGTGTCTGGCAGGCCTAGGTGCACCTGCTCCTGTCACTCTAGAGTAAATTTAGCTGTAAAAGGTATCACTGACAACCAGACCTTTGTCAGCGCTGGCAAAAGAACACAGAATTACTGTCCCCCAAAGTATGCTGCAAGTTCAAATGGAAAATATCAAAATCAGTCATTTCATCCAAAAATCACTCCTTTGAGGAAAAAATGAAATTGCTTTCATATGGCAAAGAAGTTTCCTCTTTTACATAGATGTTAAAATTACATTTCCAAGAGTAATCTCAGAACAAGACACGTTTTTGTTCTATTAATTGTGGCTGGAAGGAAACTTTTTAAATGGAAATACAGCACACATATATTTCAATTCAGGCTATTAAACTGTGTTAAGTATTAACGTTGATTGCCTTTCTTTTCACTAACTCATTGTGCTTTTTTATCCAAAGAAATATTAGACGACTAAAACTTTTCAAATAGGAGGTATTAATCTCACTCCCAAAATTAGAAAGCATGTAGTGTTGAGAGACTGGATGTCAAAATTACATGTTCATAACACTTATGCTTTGAGAATCAAGGAACCAACCACTTTTAAAATGTTAGCTAGTATACATGGAAAGCCATTAGATTTTGAAGCATTCTAAATTTGGCAGCCTTGTTCTTATTGGATTATGGTAAGAGTATTCATCATTTATATGCACCCTTTACTTTCTTCTTCTTCTCCTTCCTCCTCCTTTTCCTCCTCCTCATCATCCCAGAGATGGCTTTTGGAGAATTTGGCAATCTTGTTCTTATAGGATTATAGTTAGGGTATTCAATATTTATATGCATCCTTTACTTTTTTTCTCTTCTTCTTCTTCTTCTTCTCCTCCACCCATCCCCACCAAAGATGGTTTTTGGAGAATGAAATAGAAAGAGGTAATTTACATTAATATGCCTATCGCAGAGTTTTAAAAAGTTGTCAGCATAGGAATAGCAACATTAGCAGTCATATACTTAGGTATGCAGCTTCTGCTTGAAAAATTATATAAAGCGCTTTAACAAATATAAAGAAAATTGCCAAAATATCTGTTTTACAGTATTTCCATTTAAAAGGGGCAAAATAAGGAGGTGATGAGAAAAAGTTTGGGTCAGGAGCTTTTTATAAAATAAACAAGTCCCTGTTTACTTGCTATGTATAAACAACCACTCACCAAACTGTATTTCTCTGCAGGGGCACCACTTTCAGATAAAAACATGGACCTGATTGGCATCCTCCAGTATCCATGGAAACCCTGGTAAGTACCTCTCTCAGTGTGCACTCCTCTTATTCAGGGTTTAAAAGCTGAGTACTGAATAAGTGAGTCTTTTATTTAATAATTATACAGGAGGTACTTTTTAGAAGCTTGCTAACGAAACAGATTCTTGTTTTTTGTGTGTGTCATAATAAAGCTCTTATGTTTTCACCATATTTAATAAAATCACGTGTTTCATTTCAAGTCCTCCGTCAGATCTTGTTCTTAAATACAAAACAATCTCAATAACCCAATGAATAGGTTCAGAACTTTTTGAAGACCCATTAGTATCTGAAAAGTAATGATCATTGTTCTTATTCCTCTTATGTTTAAGTACTGCTCTAATTGCAGTAACCCAAGTTGTTTGTCCAACTTAATACAGGAGAAAATCCTTAACAAAAATAGACCTTTTTGTTTTTTTAATAGTTATAACAATTTACATGGCTGTTTGCTATGTCACAGAAGTTAGCATCAAGACTTAGCTAAAATTACAGAGCTAAAGTACAGAGCTAAAGAACTTAGTGTAGCAGAAATAAGAAAAGTAATCTTACATATTCATATTTCCATATAGAAAAAATATTGTAGACATTAACTAAATGTATTTCCAAACCTATTATCCTGCAGAAGACCTAGATCCAAAAAAAGGGAACAGATTACTTTAAAATTGCCTCAGCCCAATTTCAGAATTGTTTAGCAAGTCAGTATATCTGACTTAAGATAAACACATTTCTCAGTACAGTTTGATTTTACTCAAGAATAATTTGATTGTCACCCATTGGGTATAATTAAAATTTGATAAGTATTTTTAAAAGTGCTAACTCAGTCATGTATTTCCCCCACCTGGGCCAGCCTGTAGTTCTAAAATGTTCTGTTAATTACAACAATTATCAGAAAACACATTCCTATCTAGAAAGATCCAGTAGTTGCCATTGAAAGCCAACTGGTTTAGAGTCCTGGTTTGCTTAGTTTTATTGCTTTTCATATTATTTTCATTTACTCCCATTATTTTTCTTATTTGCTACGTGTCTCAGCAGCCAAGTCCCTGCTGAGTGCAGATGGCACAAATGATCTCTCCGCTGATTAAGCCAGAACGACATTTGCAGACACTCAGTGTTAAACTCCACTAACCATAATGAAAATTACTATTTTATCACATACCTAAAACAAGATCTCTGTATCAGTCAGTCTGTCCATCTATATATGTACATGTACTTTACAGAAGTGTGACAGTTTTATTTAAATAGTATGATTCTAACATAAATTTTATGAACTTGTTTGACTTTCTATTAGAGCTTTGGTAGGAAATCTGTATGTGGGCTGGCCCACTTACTTAGCAGATAGTGCTGTGGCCTGCCACATTACATTTAGGATTGCAATTGCTCTTAGGAGCTCTCACTCTTTGAGCCAGCTAAGCGTATCAGAGAGGCGAAACTCTCAACCTTTGGAAAGGATGCAGGACATACAACAATTTTGTACCTTTCCTCTACATTATGTGCCTGTCTCTGTCCAAAGGTCAAGGTTGTTGGGTTATGACTGGGAAGTGGAATGAGGCAATAGTGCCACTCCATCACTTTGCGAATTCAGCCTACATATACGTGAAACCTTAACCTTACACCCCATCTTGAACTATGAAAATGTCACGTATGAATTTGAATAATTGGATGTGGGAAGGTTTTCCAGGTAGACCAAGATGTGCATGTGATACATATTGGGCTTGATCCTATGAACTTAAAATCAATGAGAATTTTACCATTGACTGAATGGGAGCAAAATCAGTTCTTTTATCACTATTTAACAGAGTAAAGTCTAAATCTCCTCTGTCCCAGATCTTGGGCAGGTAAGGGGTTCGTTTGGGCACACAAAGCTTTATCTAAATGGTATAGTTTTCAGATCTTTGATTTTTTAGTCATTAATTCCAGGATGCCTTTTATCTAGCATTTGATAGAGAATTGTTTCTAAATGCTAGAAAGACACCTTGAAGCATATTGCAGTCCCTCTTCTCTATCCTGAAAAACAGAGATAAAACCTTTGCCCCAAATTTCAGATTTCAGATGCTCAGAAACTATAGCAAAAGTGCTCAGATAGCATGATAATGGATACAGTATAAAACTCTGGTTGGCTAGATCATCAGCATATGTCCAATTATTGCAATTTTATTGTTTTTTATAAATCACTAGCAAAAATACCCAGCGTTGCTTGGGTCCGTCGGAGGTGGGGAGGGGGCAGAGAGCTGAGCGAGTGCGGGGTCCGTTGGAGGGGGGAGGAGGCAGAGAGCAAACCTGACACCCCCATTCACCCCCCCGACCAAATCCGACACCCCCACTTCACTTACCCCTCGACCAACCCCGACTCACATTTTCACCCCCCCACCCAAACCCAACACCCCCCACGTCACCCCCCTACCAACACCCCCTGACCAACACCCACACCTCACCCTCCGTAGACCAAACCTGACACACCCACCTCACTTCCCCCCCAACCAAACCCGACACTCCTACCTACCACCACAAACAAATCCGACACCCACACCTCACTTACCCCTCGACCAACCCCGACCCCCCTCCTCACCCCCCCAACCAAACCCAACACCCCCATCTTACCCCCCCACCAAACCCAACACCCCCTGAACAACACCCAAACCTCACCCCCCACCCACCCTGACACCTTCCCACCCACCCCAGACCAAACCCAACACCCCCGGCTCACTTACCCCCCGACCAAACCCGACACCCCCACCTCACCCCCCCGACCAAACCCGACACCCCCACCTCACCCCCCCGACCAAACCCAACACCCCTACCTCACTTACCCTCCGACCAAACCCAACTCGGGTCCGTCGGAGGTGGGGAGGGGGCAGAGAGCTGAGCGAGTGCGGGGTCCGTTGGAGGGAGGAGGGGGCAGAGAGCTGAGCGAGTGCGGGGTCCGTTGGAGGGGGGAGGAGGTAGAGAGCTGAGCGAATGCGGGGTCCGTTGGCGGGGGGTATTATGACATTATAACTATGTCACAGAGAACAGCAGCTGCCCAGGTGATGTGAATGGGCTTTAAAGAATTTCACCCCTGGGGGGCGTCAGAGGTGAGATTTGAAAAATTTTCAACTCTTACCCTGATTAGGACCCTAAGACCTATAACTGTACCAAATTTCAAGTCTCTAGCTCAAACGGTGTGGAAGGAGTAAGTGCACATACATGCATACATACACGCATACATACACGCACGCATACACCATTTGACTTTTATATATATAGATTTTAACACCATCAGTTTATCTGACACTTTACAACCAGATAAAGCCCTGGACACTTTACAGTGCACATAAGACAAATCCTTGTGGGGGAGTTGGTAGGTGTCCCTTGTGAAGTGGACCACAACATGGCAACTGGGCAGAACAAACATCTAGACTAAAGCCACCATCCAACATGGACAGTGGGTCCTGTGGCTAACCTACCCTACTCAGCACATCTGAGAGTGAGTCTCAGGATGAAGACACTATCATGGTGCATCCTAGAATGGAGATGAGATTTTGATCTCGATCAGCTGAACCAAGGGAAAGTGCCACTTCTTCAGCCCTAAAGCCCATGGCAGAAGTATTTAGGCCCATTGCTGACACATCCGTGCCACCAATGAGACCATGCTGCGATGACACATCTAGGTTATTGGACAGTGGAGACATAGAGGTGGAAGGTGTTCTGGGTGCCTCAGGACTTCCACTATTAGAATCAGAGATGCAGGGGCCTATCCCAGTAGCCGAGGGATCTTCAAAGGAACCCTCATCATCCCTTGCCCAAGAAGATGTCCCCCCCGTACCGTATCAACACCCACTCTGGTTTATAAAGCCAGTGAACTTATGATGCACCTGTGATGGCTAGTGAAGAACCAATACACTTAGTTCACAGGCTTGTGGAAGCCATAGTGGGTTTCCTGAGGCTCTTTGAGAGGAACTAATTAATTTGGTATAATATGGAGTGTGATTTGATGGAATGACAAATTCTTGGCTGGGATGAGGGTGTAAGCAGAGTCTTAATGAGCTCTCCCTTGACATCAAATGGTGAGCTGTGGAAAAAGACTTCAGGAGCTGTTCTCATTTGCATGGACACACCTACTCTCCCTAGGTGCTCAGCATGATGGGATTGCTTGCTCAAATGATCACCTGTGACTGGTTTAGGATCTCCAGTCTCCTTGTTGGGGCAGGAGTAATAACGGTTTGTTGTCCTTATTGTATGAACAGAGGACAGGAGAACTGTACCTGGCATACCCTGATGGAGGGACTCACCCTCAACTGAACGGCACTCGCTAGTCAGGCGACATGGGTTCCAAAGTCCAATGAGTTGAAAGAGGGTGGGGTCAGATGGTATCTGGTGTTGTGGGCCCTGTTTAAGAGTCCCAGACTCCATTTGACCCTTCTCTCTCCACAGTATAATAAAAGAGCTAATTTAGACTCAGTCGAGAGTCTTGGTACACACTGCAGAGCTGACATCACTGATACCTTGGTCTAAATATTAGAACTACTTTGGGACACTGTTTCTGTTGCAAGAGACCGCCCAGTGTGTACCAGCAGTGAGGCTCCCTCAGAAACAGCTAAAATCACTGAGAGCTGTGTTAAGTGGGGAGCCTGGAAGACATCTTGGCAAGCAGCCAGCAGAGTGGCTGGTGGAGAGAAGCAGCCAGCAGGGTGGCTGGTGGAGCGGGCCAGAGTAGAGCCCTGCAGAGAGGCATGGCAATTGGCCATTGGGGGGATAAATGAGTGCCCAAGCTGCGGAGCATGTAAAGTGCTCCCTTGCCCCCCGCCTTCCACACAGGGTGGAAGGTGAACTCTGTGGATGAACCTCTGAACTGTGGGGTTGCACTGGCCAAGGACAGCAACTGTGAGTAGGGTGCAGAGAAAGGATGGACACATTAAAGGGATGTTTGGATTGCTGGACTTAAGAACCTGAGGGGAAAATCACAACTGCCCAGCCTATTCGGGGGTGGGTCTTTTGCTCATAGTTTTTTAGCTAATTGTGGTGTTTTCCAAAATTAATGCTGAGTTATTTCCCTCCTTTTATTAAAAGTTTTTGCTACACTCAGACTCTGTGCTTGCAAGAGGGGAAGTATTGCCACTTAGAGGCACCAAGGATGTTACATAATTGTCCCAGGTCACTGGGTGGTGTCTCAAGCTGATTTTGTGTTGTACTGGTTAAAAGGGAACCTCCAGATACTGAACCCAGCACTTGTTGCTGGATCCACCTGGCATAAGGGTTATACTAATATGAAAAGACAAGCAGGACAGAAGTTCAGGTGATGGGGAGAGTCTGGAGATAATTCATGAGAAGAGGCAAGCAGGAGGCACTGCTTGAAGAGGTAGTTTTTAAGGAGGACAGACATAAGGAGGGTGCAGATGGATGAGAGTAGGGAGTGTTGCAAGCAGAGCCTCTGAATTTGATATTTTGGAAGATCCAGAAAGGAGAAGGGCCCCAAAGGTCTGCCTATTCAGGTGTCTGAAGCTTAGAACAGCCTACGAGGGGCTAGACAAGAATCCAGATTGATATGCTAAGCAATCAACTGCAGACCTGTGTAGCTTGCACATTGCTGGGACTGCCCAGAGTGAATTGTGCCTGAAGACACATAGTGTTTGAGGGAAGAAAGTTGACTGCATGGAGTCCACTGTCATGAGTAGGAGGAGACACAACCCTTCTCTTGCTCTTGAAGGGAAGGTGTACAGAGAGCTCAGGTTCCTAAGGAGAGCCACTGAGGTGGGAGAAAGAAGCTGGCTCTTCCTCTCTTGGAGATGAGGAGTTCTCTAGAAGGGGATTACACAGGTGTAGGAAGCAGAAAGACAGAAGACAAAATATTAGGAAGAGCAACCCTGAGCAAAGCACTTTAGCATGTGACTAACTTTAAGCATGTGAGTGGGTCCCATAAATCAGTGAGACTATACATATGCTTAAAGTTATGCATGGGCTGAAGTCCTTTCCCAAATTGGGGCCTAAAGGAGAGGACTGAGAAGAATGTAAGCAAAGAGGAGGAGAGTAAGAGAAATGAGAGTAGATATGTAGGTGAAGACAAGATTATGTAGGGCCTCATAGGTACAGATGAGGAACTTGAATTTTATGCAAGATAAGATCAATAGAGAGATATAAAGGTATCAGAAAGGGATGTGGTCAGAGAGAAAAATTACATTAATAGCAGCATTTTGAACAGTCTTGAGGAAGTGTTGAGTATCAGTATGGCCAGATAAGTTACAGTAGTTAAGGTACTATTCTCAGTGGTACCAGATGACAGAACAAGGAGTAATGGTCTCAAGTTGCAGTTGGGAAGGTTTAGATTGGATATTAGGAAAAACTCTTTCACTAGGAGGGTGGTGAAGCATTGGAATGAGTTACCTAGGGAGGTGGTAGGATCACCTTTCTTAGTGGTTTTTAAGGTCAGGCTTGACAAAGCCCTGGCTGGGATGATTTAGTTGGGGATTGGTCCTGCTTTGAGCAAGGGGTTGGACTAGATGACCTCCAGAGGTCCCTTCCAACCCTAATATTCTATGATTCTATGAAGGTGAGATGGTCAGTTAATCAACAAGAATTTCAGCAACAGCATGGAGAGGAAATAGTGGATTTTTAGACATTCAAAAAGAAAGAAGAGACAGGAGTTCAAAGGACACTGAATGTGAAGGAGGGACAGAGAACAGTCAAAACTACACAATGATTACAAACCAGAGACAGGAAGGAGAGTGGAATTGTCAGTGCAGACTAATGTGGGAGGTAGAGGAAAAATCTTAGGAAGAAAGATAAGAAATTTAAGTTGGAGGGCTTCAGTTTGAGATGGTGGCTGCATAGCCAAGAGGAGATGTAGCTAACAATGCAATACTGGACAGGGAATAGTCAAAGGTAAAGAAATAGACTTGCAAACCACTAGCATAAAAGCAGTGAAAGTTGAAGGCATGGAAGGATATAAGATCTAGGAAAGAGTTAGAATAGAAAGAAAGGGGGAGGAACAGAATCCTCTAGGAGACCTAAAATAGGAAAAGAGGATGTACATGTCAGAGAGAGGATTTTGATCATATATTATCGAAGGAATTGGGACAGGTTGCCAAGTCTGCATTAGCACATACA